>JBAMBO010004148.1:0-34748 GCA_037044535.1 Lordiphosa magnipectinata | reverse complement strand
GAATATGTTTTACAAAAATGAACAAAAACAATTTTATATCCGAGCCTCGTAAATTGGTGAAACTTTTAATAAAAAAAACTTATAGAATGTTAGTAAATTTCCAAAAAGTAGCTTTTTTATACCCTTGCAGAGGGTATATTAAAATTGTCCAGATGTTTGTAACGCATAGAAGGAAGCATCTTCGACCACAAAAAGTATATATATTCTTGATCAGCATGACGAGCTGAGTTAATTTAGCCATGTCCGTCCGTCTGTCCGTCTGTTTCTATGCTATCTCCTCCGTCAGTTTTAAAGCTATCCTTACCAAACTTTGTACGAAGTCTTTAAGTACAAATACGCTGCACATTTGTCGGAACCGGTCGGGTCGGATGACTATACCATATAGCTGCCATAGGAACCATAGGTCGAAAATGTTGTTTTAGTGAGAAATTTTACTAATCTCGTATTGCTTGTAGAGTTTAGTCAGTGTTTGTTTTTCGGTTGTGAGTATTTTTATAAAAACTTGTTGTTAAAATGCCACGTGTAGCCAGAAAGTCTAAAGAACAAAGACGCCGGGAAGCTAGAAATCTTAGTCGGACTTACTACGTAGAAAATTCTAGTGATGTACGCGAACGCAACGCCCAACGACTAACTTATGCTCCAGAATCTAATGAATTTCGACAAGAGGAACGCAGGGAAGATGCACTAACGCGATCTAGTCGTCGAAGCAATGTGTCGTTTAGAGAGCAGGAACAGTATCAGAATACCGCGGATCATGCTGACCGAAGATTAAATGCGGACTACAGAGATGGGGAGCGCATACGAGATGCTGAGCATCACGCTATACGTCGGAGTATTCCCGAAATCAGAGATGAGGAGCAGATAAGAAATACCGCTGAGCATACAGATATCTTTAAATTTTTAACTATAATTAATTATGGGGGATGGGACTTGTTACTCAATAGTCTGTCATTTCCTTGCAGATTTATAATACAGACAAGCTCTAACCGCTTACTACATCCAGTCTCCTTAAAAGTAGGCTAGGTATTCCCCTGGTAGGCAAGTTAAATCTGATTTAGTGAGCTAATAAAGGAAGGCATACTTTCTTTCCTCTAATTTAAAAAACAGGAATAATCTTTCAGCGATCACTGAACTTAAGTTAACTTTTCTCCATTTTTTTAAAAAGAAATGAAATTTTTTGAGAATTTTTTTACCATGTCTTGACGCACTTTGATTAAAATTCTCGAGAGCTACTTAACCGATTTTGATCATTTTATATTTCGTTAAAAGCTAAAACACAAATGCATCAAATTGCATCCATGTTTGAAATCTATTAAAAAAAAATTTTAATTTTTTCGAAAACTGTTGTCGAAACTTTAAAAGCGAGTATCTAGAAACCACTTTTTCAAAAATGGTTGCAAATTTAAAAAGGACTGTTGACCGATTTTAAAACTATTTTGTTTTAATTACTTCTAAAACTTACTTTTCTGGTCTGAACTAAGATATTTGGAGTCGATCAATAAATAAATGAGCTAGGACCAATGAAAGTGATAAAATAAAGTCGATTTTCGATATTTTGACTTTGAAACCCCCAAACAATTTATAATTTGTTTTATTTTTTAATTATTTATTGAACGATCTCAAATATTCTAGTTTACACCATTGCCATATCAGTTTCTAACGAACCCCCGTTTTCAGAGTTACTCTCAGATAATCAGTTCTCAAAAAATCTTTGTTCAAACTTTGAATCGGAATTGAACAACATCCACAACAACAACAACGTCAACAAAAATTCTAAATTTAATTTAACCGATTACCTATCGAATAAAAAAAAAAACGCTTGTTAAAAACACTTATAGTTTTGGTGTAATTTAATTTTTTGTAAGCTATTAAAAAAAGGGCACCTAAAGAAATAAATCACATTTTTGGTCTCAATTTGACTCGTTACAAGTCACGGTTACCTAGAACCGTTTTTCTCATCTCTAGAACTATGTGCAAATATTTACATATTCTCTCGTTATATATAAAAGAAACAACTTATTATGCCGGAGGAAAGTAATCATTTTTTTGAGGGGGTGGAAAAATTATTGGAAGTTTGGTTTGAAGAAAGTCCAAATTCAAATGATGATTTACGCAATGTTTCTCGGTAAGTAAGAATACATATCGATGTGTACCACATAATTTGGTACTTACTTACGTACTTGCCATGTTGTTGATAAGCTTAAGCTTATCTATATATGTATGTACTGACACTTGACCTAAGCTAACCAATGTAAAATATAAATGAATACCAGAACATCCGGTTTCAATGTGTCAATACACATGCGCCCACCGAGTAGATTTAAGGCTGCTAAAATGTACAAAGAAGTGGCACAGAAAATGTTCAGCTTACAATTCAGGACCTCAAATCTCATGATACTTTGAACACTCTACCTAAACCATATGCCATGCGACAGTCTCTTTTCTGCATTGACAAAATCTATGACCCAAAAGTGAAAAAGTTCAAATTCTAGAAGGAAAATGAGAGACCTTTGCTTTGTCAGCAATTGTTTTTAAGTTCGATGCGAATATTTGTAAACTCTTTTGTGCGGTTTTTAAATTTTGTTTCTTAAATGTCTCATCTAATTTCAACATTCATTCATGCTTTTCGATTGAAATCATAATCAACTGGGAAATGATCTTACTTTTTTCAAGCAATTGGGTCGCTTTGATCTGCTAATTGTCAAAGATGTCATTTTGCCAGTGCCAGAGATATTTGAACAGAGCAAACACTTCAAACACTTATCACCTTTTAATATAAATCTTTTCTGAGTTGGTGTACTTTTGGTTCAGAGTATAAAAAGGTCGGTTTCATCTGCATTCAAAATATCATTTTCCCAGATACTTCACTTGAATCGATTAAACCACCCATTGCTTCACAATTTCAGGTTTCCACATATTTTTGTGCCTTCTGGTGGGTGAATTATGCTCCCATTCAATTTTTCATTGCAATATAATTTTTGAAACTTTTGTTTTAATTTTTCAGGTTTCCTGTAAATTCTTGTTAGGTTTGATTCGAAACTTTGCTGCAACTTGCTTTTGAGAATTTCCATCTGAAATTTCTAGAATAGCTTTAAATTTCTTTTATATTTTGTATTTCGATTCGACATTTTGCGATTTTGAATTACGGAGGGGTCTAATTAACTGTGATACCCAAATGGTCATGTTCCAAGGCAATTGCTGGTACAAAATTGCCATGAATTCGAGAATCAAAGTTTCCTTGGTGAATCTTAAGGCACGTTTCGGTATATTTTTACGTTTGGTTTATGGTCTATATGGTGGTTCGTATAAAATTGGTACTCCAATTCGCGGTTTTTTGCCCTTCGAGTACCATCTCTAAGGGTTATGCAATAGCCTATTTAACCATCATAAAAATCGATTTTAATAAAAATCGACCTTCCCCTTTTAAAGATATGTTTTCAAGAATTAGGGTTTACCTCCTTCTGGAGGTACTTTAACCAAATGTACGATTGAAGTGAGTTTTTATATTCTATATCAAAGGTACACAGAGTATATTAAGTTTGTGCAAAAGTATGTAACAGGGAGAAGGAATCATTTCCGACCCTACAAAGGAAATATATTCTTGATCAGCATCAACAGCCGAGTCGATATAGCCATGTCCGTCTGTATGAACGCACAGAACTCAGAGATGGTAAGAGATAGAGGTTTGACATGTATGGGACATATACTTCTTACACTTGCAGGCAGATCAAGTTTATTTTTAATTTTCCCCGCCCCTGCAATTTGTAAAAAACGTCATGTCTCCCACAGTTTTGATGATAGTTTGCTCGTACCTTCTAAAGATATCTAGTAATTAAAATTATTGATCGATTTCCTGAAGGAACGAAAGAGATCGGATGAACGATACTCAAGTTATGAGCAAAAACCAGCCAGTTAACACTCCCCACACACCACCACAGCATTCCATCTTAGTGAGAGAGAGAGAAACTTAGAGATCAGCGTAAAACAAAAATATTGCACGATAACCGCGTGACTCCTTGTGTGCATTATAATATTATAGTCGGAAGCAAATGCGAGCGGCGGCTTGAACTAGTACAGAGTATATATTGTACTAGCATATAACCCGTCGCGCTTCGCTGCGTCGATATCAGTATAGTGAATTATTATCGTTTTCGCTAGCGATAGCTTTATCGTTATCGTTACCGTAACCGCCCCATTTCACTTTATTTCGTATTCTATCCTTACAAACCGAGTTTCAAGCCAATCGGATGAAAAATAACTTTTTGCCTACAGAATTTTCCGGGAATTTCCACACCTGGAGGGCGGATTTTCCGACATTGGAAAATCAGATTTCAAATTATTCCGTATTCTATCCTTACAAACCGAGTATCAACTCAATCGGATGAAAAATTGTTTTTTGCATGCAGAATTTTCCGGCCATTTTCCTCCTGGACGGATTTTCCAAAATCGGGAAAACGCGTGTAGAATTATTTCGCGTACTACGCTTACAAACCAAATTTCAAGTCAATCGGACGATAAACAAAATTTTTCCCATACAAACTTTTCCGACGCTTTTCCGGCTGGAATTTTCCAAAACCCCGTCTTAGTACTCACTTTCACCACTAATGGAAACTCCTGTCCAAATTTCAGCCTTCTATCTCTTACCGTTTGCGCTCTGCGTTGATTGCCAATCAGTGAATCAGTCAGGACACACTGTTTTATATATAGAGTAGAAGTAGATTATTTATATTGCGTTCCCAATGACCTTGTCCGTATTTGCTGAATTTTGTAGATTCTTAGCTTAAGCCATAAAAAAAATTAGTTAAAATTGTTGTTGCTGTGTGTTGCAAGTACAAAAGTACCCAAGTACCCAAGTAGTAAAACTGGGTATGAGGCAGGGTTCGTAAATATCACTCATCTAACTATCATTGAACAAAAAGTCAAACACTGACATCTACTAACATCTAACAAATATATATCACAAAAATATCACATAATATTTATCACAAGTCATAAATATCACTAAATGTTAGTTCATCACGAGTGATTCAAAGATTTTTAAATCAAACTGTAGAAAAATAAAATACAATTCTTTTGAGCTTTGTGTGCTCGTTACTGTAAAGTAAAATGGAAAGAATAAGGAAATTCAATAGCCATACTGTGACATTGCCAACAGAAGATCCAGCCTGGGTTTGTTTTGTTGTTGAAAATGTCTCATCCTACTGGAAATATAAGGCATCACTTCAAACTAGTTCTCTAAAAAGAGGTAGAAGACATGGACGCTTCTGATGTAAAAATGACCCCAAAGAAGACAAATACCCCAGTGACTTTTAAATTAACTAAAAGCGATGTTTTGAAATCTATTTCAAGCTTGGTTTCGTTGCCTTTTCGTATCTTCGACAACGATACCTGCCAAGATATGCTGCAGCCTTGAACAGATGGATATAATCGCACATTTCTCGCACTCGAGAAATATTGGATATCAAATAGACATGACAGCAGATAAAATAACTGGGGTTATAGCAGAACAAGTTAAGGATCGTATGGTGCGATTTAAAATGGACATTGCAACACGAAATAATCGCAAATTTTAGGCTAAGCGACCTGGCAAACACGTTAGCCGACTTGGACACCTCAGCTAAAGCGGCCGGCCTCAAAATCAACACGGTTAAGACGAAAGCGCTCAGCATCCGTTCCGGACAATCCCAGGCTCTGGTTTTGGACGAACAGCCAATTGAGCAAGTTCAGCAATTCAGCTACCTGGGTAGCGTAGTCGCTGTTGATGGAGGGACGGAACTGGATGTGGATTCGCGCCTGCAAAAGGCTAAATGTGCCTTTGGGATGCTGTCAGCTGTTTGGCGATGCTCGTCATATCCACGCTGGCTCAAAATCAGGCTCTTCAAGTCCAACGTAATGCCAGTGCTCCTATGCAGTTCTTCCACTTGGAAAATTACAACTTCCTTAGTGTCAAAACTCCAAACATTTGTGAACCGTTGCCTGCGTCGCATATTCTGCATTTTCTGGCCTGACAGAATACGGAATTTCGAGCTACTCAGACGAGCGAATATGGAGAGTGTCGACACAATAATACGCAGAATGAAATGGAGCTGGATGGGACATCATCAACAACATCGCAAGGAAGGCAATGGAGTGTAACCCGTTGGACGGAATCGGGCGGACACCAGGCAAACCCAAAGAAACTTGGAGGAGGACTGTGGGTATAGAGACACAACGCATCGGGAAAAGTTGGGGAGAACTCAAAGCGACAGCTAACAACAGAGTTCGCTGGAGAGGAGTTGTTGATGCCCTATGTCCCACTCGGGATTGGAACTAGAAGAAGAAGAAGAATGTACAATTTTAGCTTTTAGTGGTCAAAATTGTTGACAAGAAGTATGGTCCCCAATTTTTCTTTTAATTCCAGTTTGATATAAAATCCTTGAATCACTCATAATGAAAAAATTAGTGATATATATCACTTGAGATAGATATTAGGTGATATTTTTGTGGTATATATTTTTGAGAACAATGTTCATAATTATTTTTAATCACTCACGATATTAATTCGTAAATATCATTGTTGAATTTGTGATGCTTACAGAAGTCCTTTGTATCAGAATTCAAGGGTCTAATGCCGGGGTTTTTTTAGTGTTGTACTGTGTAATAGTTCGAATTATCCAGAGTTCGAATTAAAGATGTTCGATCCGTATATTAGTATTTATGTTAAAATCATTCGTTAATCGATTCAAGAAACGATCTAAAATGAAGTGGCGCTGTTTAACTGGAGATGATGCGTAGGCTGACCGGTTGATTATAATTCAAAAATCGATCAAAACTAACAAAAAAATTTTGAATATTATATGGGGAGCATGGTTGGTCTGTACAGCAGTGTTGCCAATTTGGCCTTTTTCCGGATAGATCTATCCTGTTTTTAACTGCTTCAGCCGGAAAAAATGTCAAACATCCCCTATCCGGAATTCTGTCCTTTTTTTGGTTCTCTTATCTGGAAATCTGGCATTTTTAGACTAAATTGTTTATTTTATATAATTTAAAATTGATTTTTTACAAACTATTTGGCATCTCTTTTATGCAAACTTTTATCGATATCGTGTATAATCGTACGCATATCGAAGCGTAATTTGCAGAAGTTAAGTTGATTAAAAAAAACGGGATTTGTATTTGGGATACGAATTCGAATCAAACATGACAAAGTTAAAAGGGAAGATCGACGATTCTGCAGAGAAAACCATTCGACATTACTGTACGGACTTTGTGATTGAGTTAGTCAATCAGCTAAGGAAGAGGTAAGCTATATAATATTATATACTATTTTTGCACTACAAATAATTTTTTATATTTTAGGTTGCCGGACAATTATGCAATTTTAAAAACAATTGACGCATTTTCGGTGGATCGTACTCTTCGATCAAAAAAGGACACAATCCTGCCGATTTTGGAGCTGTTTGAAAAAAGCAGCGACAAAAGAAGCAAAATATCTGCACAATACGCTACCGTCCACCAATTAAAATGGGAAAATGTTGAAAATACTTAGAGTTTTTGATCCGAGGTAAACAAATATCGAGACAGCGCAGGTAACAGCCCCTTTTCAGACCTGGTAGCTTTTGCCCTGACTCTGCTTTCGTTGCCATGGTCGAATGCGGAAGTAGAGAGGGTATTTAGCCAAGCTAATTTGGTTAAAACCAAAACTAGAAATAGGCTGCAAGTGGACACGTTGAGTGCAATTTTGACAGTCAGGTAATTAAATATATATACATTTTTTTATTTAAATCAGTTGTACATATATTTACATGTATTTTATCTTTAGATTCGGATTGTGTCGGCATAAGTTGTTTTGCCATAACTACAATTTGCCTGATAAATATTTATCATTAATTGGATCCATGGCGGCGTACGAGGAAAGAGATATGGCCGATGTAGATGTTATTGAAGCCTTACAATTATTAAGCAAATAAATAAATATAAATAAAACTTTTTGTCCTTTTTTCCGCCTTTTTTTAGTTTTCCAGCCTTTTTTTCCTGTTTTTTTTTTCAATCTGTCTTTTTTTTTCGAAAAAATATTGGCATCACTGCTGTACAGTACTGTTTCAAGGGCCTCCCTTTGTATATCATTTGAGATTCTATTGGCTTAAGATTGTTTTGCTATAAAATTTCAATTAGTAATTACTTGCTTTCTCTTTTGCAGACGAGAATGGGAGAATTTGCTCAGCCTGGTGAAATGCGAAATTATCAGTTTTTCCAGAAACGATGCCATAGATGCGTTTGTATTAAGGTATTTAACTCTGAACTTTAATTTAAACTGCATCAAAAATCCATTAATATAATCTTTCAGTGAAAGCAGCATGTTTGTCTCAAAGCGAAGATGGATTCTTAAGACTTGCGGCACAACAACTCCACTTAAATGCTTGGACCAGTTGTTAGAAATGTCTCGACTTCAGGGATACAGCGTTATCACGGAACTTTTTTATTCTCGGAAAAATTTTACAAGGCCAGAAGCGCAGGTATGGATAATACAGATAAACAGCTCAGCATATGATTGTGATGTTTATGTTAGTGCCTTTTCAGATGTCTCCACATAAAGGATTTTGTGAGGAAGTTTCTCATTTGGATACCATTTTTCCCAACGGAAGATCTTACTGTTTGGGCTCTATTAACTTGGAATGTTGGTATCTATATACATTTAGCAAATCGGACATTAAAATGGTGCCTGAAATCGTGTTGAATGAAAATGGAGATAATTCTGAACCAGATCAGACTATTGAAATCCTAATGCAAAATCTTGATCAGGATGTTATGTCAACCTTTAGAAAGGACAAGTTTTTAAACGCCTCTGATGCTACTTCGGTAATTGAAAATACTTTGGATAAGGAGAATAGATGATGTACATTTTTATTTATTATTTTAGAATTCTGGAATCGATCAAATTTTGCCGAATATGCATATAGATGATTTTTTGTTTGATCCATGCGGATACTCAATGAATGGAATCAATGAAAAGGTAACAGAAAGTAAAACCATGGTGAGATGGGAATTTCTGAACTGTTTTTCTTTTCCTATTATTCAGGGCGAATATATGACAATTCACATAACTCCAGAGGAAAAGTTTTCCTATGTCAGCTTTGAGAGTAATGTTGCATTGAACAACTATAGAAAGCTTATAAATCGAGTTATCAAAACATTTAAGCCTGGAAAATTTATTGTAACCATTTTCGCAAACAAGGTAAGTACCTCGAATTAGATTAAATTAATGTGAATAACAAGTTCATTTTCTACTTGTTACAGTCTTCGCTGGCATATGAAACAATGAAGGAACTGGAGGTAGAATACTCGAAGGGATCACATTGGAAACGGACGGATATGCAGTGTTGTAATTTTCCATCCTATAATCTGTTGTTTGCTCAATATTCCTTTAATGATCAAAATATAGAAAATTCATGAAAATCCAACTTTTAAAAGCCAAAACTTTAATTCTTTTCTTAAGAACTCCAAAAAACAAAGTTTTCTTTATTCAACCCTCTTCATGGCAGTATGTATGCGCTGGTGTTGTTCCAGGTTGCGTCTACCGATAAAGGTCTTCGTGCAGTGGGAACATTCGAAGGGTCGTTCGCCAGTATGAGTAAGTAGGTGGTTCCTTAGAGTGCCACTTTGGGCAAAAGACTTTGAGCACTCTGTACACTTGTAAGGTCTTTCACCAGTATGTGTGCGAAGGTGTTTCTCCAGATTGTCCTTACAGCCAAAGGTCTTCGAGCAGTGGGAACATTCGAAGGGTCGCTCGTCAGTATGTATGTTCTGATAGTGTGTCTCCAGAGCCCTACTACTTCTAAAGTTCTTAGAACAGTGGGAACATACGAAGGGTCGATCGACAGTATGAGTTAGTAGGTGTCTCTTTAGAATGCTTTTAAGGCCAAAAG
Organism: Lordiphosa magnipectinata; assembly: GCA_037044535.1. NCBI lineage: Eukaryota > Metazoa > Arthropoda > Insecta > Diptera > Drosophilidae > Lordiphosa > Lordiphosa magnipectinata. Next base: position 24,843 of record JBAMBO010004148.1, on the reverse strand, counting down.
ACATTGAGCACTCTGTACACTTGTAAGGTCGTTCGCCGGTATGTGTGCGAAGGTGATTCTCTAGAGTGCTCTTGATGCTAAAGGTCTTTGGGCAGTGGGAACATTTAAAGTGTCGCGCATCAGTATGTATGTTTTGATAGTGTTTCTCCAGAGCACTTTTACTTCTAAAGGTCTTTGAACATTGCAAACATTCAAAGGGTCGATCAACAGTATGAGTAAGATGGTGCTTCCTTAAAGTGCCACTTTGGGCAAAAGACTTAGAGCACTCAGTACACTTGAAAGGTCGTTCGCCCGTATGAATGCGAAGGTGTGCTCTTAACCTGCTTTTTTGGGTAAAAGTCTTTGGGCAGTGGGTACATTGAAATGGAGCTTTTGCCATATTTGTGAGGACCTTTTCTTCTTCGTCCGTTAATGATTCAAACTCTTCCATATCGCTTCCTTCGTCTTGCTTGACCTGCGGCGCCTCCACGCAGCATGAGGTTTCGTTCTGCTTCATCTGCTCGGTAAAGCACTTCATACTCCGCTCCAATCGATGCTTGAAATTCAATGCGATTGTAGCCGCTGCCAAGCATGGAGGGCATATGCGTTCAGGTAAATCCTCAGCGGGCTTGACCTCTCGGCCAGTCGTCTCCTGTATTATAAACATCAAGTCGTGTCCCGCATCGGAGTCGGTGTATATACTCAGCCAGTTGGTGTCCACACCAGCACCCGGAATGGCCATGCAAACGCAGCATAGCTCGGACACAGTTATCCCACTTGTTCTATGGGCCATTTCACAGCGAAGTTTCTGTCAATTGCAAATGGAATGTTTTCAATGATTTTTAAAAACATTTCAAGACGAGTGTGACCGTAAGTTACTAGAGTGGAAATCATGATTGAACTAGTTCCATTCAAATAAAAGTGTCAATTCGGTATTTTTCACTAAGCAACTTTATGGGACTTAGCCCAATATCTCAAAATTTCACTTTAGTTAAACTCCACATAAATTTGTTGCTGTTGATCCAAATCGGATGACTATTGCATATAACTGCCATAGGAACGATCTGTCAAAAAACTAGATTTAGTGAGGAAAACTTTTTTATTGTCAATGGTAGCGTCTTTATACTTTCCAGTTATGAATATTATCTGTTTCCACATTATTTTGGGAAGTTTGATCAAAATCGGATGACTATATCGTATAGCTGCCATAGAACAAGATAGCCAGTGGTCTTTGACTTGTAACGAGTCCTTTTTGACCCGAAAACCAATGCAGGCTATGCTCAGGGTAGTCGAGGATCGTTCCAACAAATTTATATTGGACTTGCAATAACAACACAAGGGATTCTTTATTTTATTATTCACCAGCGACGTGGTTCACTTTATTGTTCACTCTGATGTTTCACTTTGATGTTTCTCTTATAACTACGGTACATGTGCATAAACCTATCTGAGGTATCCTTGCCAAACCGCAATGCCAAAGGCAATCGCTTGACTCGCAGGTTCGTCTATTCCGCACAACCCCCACGTACTGCCCTACTATCGTCCTACAAGGACTCAAAGGATACGCTGGCTAGTATGACCGCCTATAACGTCGAATCCGCGTTCGACACACAGGCTTTACGTGCGCACAGCTACCTTTCTTGATAATCGTCGATATCCTTCCGCTAGGATATCCTGTATCTGGTTCAAGTCCTTCCACGAGGACTGTTCCGTATCCTTTGCAAGGATTCCGCACTCGATTTCCCGTCTGTAGTATCCTGGAATACTCCGTTTCGCCGCACTTATGCTTTCACGATTCGTTCCGCACTCGCTTAGATCCCGATTCACATTGACTTCCTTTCCATGCCGTCAGCGACCTCTTATATAGCCCTCCCGGGCAGTCTCCCGGTGTCTCCTTGTCTCCTTCTAGAACATTCGAGACTCCCAGATCTTCCATACGGCACTTTCCTCTGCCTAGCAACAGCGCTCTTAGAATTGCCAGCGACATTGCCCCCTCAGCCAATTGGAGCGACTGCGACAACTAGCCTCTGCTTCAAATTTAACGGATCCTTCCGTTTACTTGCTGCGCCTCCGCCGTCTGTCGTGCTGCTATTCCCCTGGACTCCCATTCATTTCCCCTCTCCCCTGAATCCGCCTTGTTTCCCCTTTATGCGGCGAATTCGCCGCACTTCCCCTTTCGAAGTCTACATTTCCCCTTTCGCTCCATGCCCTTCTGTCTGTGAGGGATAACCATTCCTCACACTCCCCTCTTTCTGTCAATATTTGTCAGCAAAATATTTAGGTTAAATCTTAACGGGGCAAAATTGATTTAGGTTACATTTTAAAGAGCCAACAAATTCAAAGAGGGAAAGCAATTTTGAATTAAATATTAATTGAGGTGTCGCTGGCATGTAAATTTAGTGCGATTTGATCTGAAGAAAAATAAATTATAATGCTTAATTCATTGCCATTATCCGTTCCTGACTTAAATATCGAATTTGCTCGTGTCCTTAAACAAGGAATTAAGAAGTAAACTCTGGGTTTCTACCAGAAACGCAAATTGCAATTTCAATTTTTGAATTTAATTACAAATCTGCTTGAGTCGTTAAAGAAAATGATTTTCCTTTAAAAAATTAAGTAAGACTATGAACCACAATCCTTCCCAGTCTACAGCAAAATATGGTCCAATTTTTTATATATTTATACAGTCCGAAATATATTTCTTATAATTGAGAAGTCATAGTTCAAAATTTGTTTAAAATTAGTTCTATTTTTTGTTATTTCAAAATAAAGTTCATCCAAACGAATCCAAAAACAAATTCTTATTTAAATTTACAAATCAGATTCATCGTCGAGTTTCGCTCGTACCGGGCTTCCCAAAACAGCCACTAATTTTTTTTCCTGCATGGGTGCGACGGTTTCTTTCCGGCAAAGATCTTTAAATACAGCGTATACATAAACGGTCGTGCTCATGTATGAGGAAAAAATATGTTTTGAAGGGCTTCGTGGTCCTTTTACGTTGAGTGACTGCTTCTCGGCCCACACGTTTTTTTAGCAATGTGAACATTTTAAAGGACGTTCGACACTTAGTAACCGTGTTCCTTCAGAGTGCGCTTACAGCTAAAGGTCTTCAAGCAGTGGGACCATTTAAAGGTCAATCGACAGTATGAGTAAGAAGGTGTTTCCTTAGATTCCATCTTCGGATAAAAGACATTGAGCACTCTCTACACTTGTAAGGCCGTTCGCCAGTATGTGTGCGAAGGTGAGTTTCCATAGTGTCCTTAATGCTAAAGGTCTTCGGGCATTGGGAACATTTGAAGGGTCGCTCGCCCGTATGAATATGTAGATGTCTGCTCAAAATGCTACTTTGGGCAAAAGACATTGTGCACTCTGTACACTTGAAAGGTCTTTCGCCAGTATGTGTGCGCAGGTGTTTCCCCAGATTGCCCTTACTTCTAAAGGTCTTTGAGCAGTGGGAACACTCAAAGGATCGTTTGCCAGTATGTGTGCGAAGGTGATTTCTTAGACTTCCACTATGGACAAAAGACATAGAGCACTCTGTACACTTGTGTCTTTCGCCGGTATGTGTGCGAAGGTGTACATTCAGATCGCCCTTTCTTTTAAAGGTCTTCGAACAGTGATCACATTCAAAGGGTCGTTTGCCAGTATGTGTGCATGTGTGCTGCTCCAGACTGCTCTTAATGGCAAAAGTTTTCGGGCAGCGCGAACATATAAAGGGCCGATCGTCTGTATGAATGCGAAGGTGATTTTTTAACGTAGATTTATGAGTAAAAATCTTTGGACAGTGTGAACATTGAAACGAAGCTTTTACAATATTTGAGAGGTTCTCTTCCGTATCGCTCATTTTGTTTAAGGTGTCACTTTGGAAGGTCTCCTTTTGCTTAGCCGGCGGGCCGTCCACGCTGGTTTCTGCTTTCAAGTAGGATGTGGTTTCATTCTGCTCGGTAAAGCACTTCAAACTCCGCTCCAATCGCTGCTTGAAATTCAAAGCAATTTTCGCCGATGCCAAACATGAGGGGCATATGCGTCCAGGTAGATCCTCAGCGGGCTTGACCTCTAGGCAAGTCGTCTCCTGAATTATAAACATCAAGTCGTGTCCCGCATCGGAGTCGGTGTATATACTCAGCCAGTTGGTGTCCACACCAGCACCCGGAATGGCCATGCAAACGCAACATAGCTCGGCCACAGTTATTCCCCTTGTTTTATGGCCCATTTTACAGCGAAGTGTCTGTCAATTGCAAATGGAATGTTTTCAATGATTTTTAAAAAACATTTCGAGACGAGTGTGACCGTAAGTTACTAGAGTGGAAATACTGATTGAACTAGTTCCATTCAAATAAAAGTGTCAATTCGGTATTCGGCCCAAAATCTCAAAATTTCAGTTGCAGTTGATCCAAATCGGATGACTATAACATATGGCTGCCATAGGAACGATCGGTCGATAAAGTAGTTCTAGTGAGAAAAACTTGTTTGTTTTCTATGGTAGCGCCTCTATTCTTTCCAGTTAGGAATATTCAGGCATGTTCTCAACTCCATTACTTTTTGAAATGTAAATCGAAAGCAATTCTGCTTCGGTTTCGTTTTTGTGTTCTCAATTCCGAATGATATTGCTCTCTTTTAACTTTTTGCAAACCACTGGTCCAAGCCAAGGCGTATTTAACAAGGTGGCAGCGACGTCGACGTCGCACTCTTTGCTGTTGCCTTACGCAAGGCGTATTTAACACTCGCTCTCTTTCTATCGATTGCTCTCATTTTTCGTAAGGCAACGCGACGTCGACGCTGCTGCCACCTTGTTAAATACGCCTTGGTCCAAGCGAGTTTGGCACTAGATACGAGAGAGAGAAACTATATTTCCAAGCGAAACGATTGAAAATGGAACAGTCGATGATGAGAGAGGCAGACTTTCAGGTTTCAATTGTCTGTTTGACTGGGCAATGCCAAATTCTGGACACAATAAACAACAAAAAATCCTTGTAAATAAATTAATGACTTAAATGCAAATCAATTTTCACTAACAATTTCTAAATGGATCACAAAATTCAGGAAAATTCACTTTATGTCCTTCTAGCAACTGTAAGAGAGTGCGCAATTTGGCGATTACTTTTCATTCCATCGACCCACAAGCATCACATTTTAAAACTAAAAACTTTTTCGTTTTGGTGTTGTGAGAACATGAATCAATTCCATTACCTATTTCCACACAATTTTGGGGAATTTGATTAGAATCGGATATATATATATATAGTGTGGCTGTCATGTGAATTCAGTGTGATTTAATTTGAAAAAAAATTAATTATAATGCTTAATTCATTTCCATTATCCGTTCCTAACTTAAACATCGAAAAAATTAAGTTTGACAATGAACGACAATCCTTCCCAGTCTACAGCAAAAGATGGTCCAACAACTAATGTAATTTTTTACGATATATTTATTATACAGTCAGAAATGTTTTTCTTATATTTCAAAAATCAATGCGAAGGTTTCTTTCTGGCAAAGATCTTCCAACACAGCGCACACTTAAATGATCGTTCTCATGTAAGAGTGCGTAGGTGATACTTGAGCAAAAACCATTTTTTGGAGGACTTCGAGCATTGTCGTCACCGTTTTGAGTAGGAATGTGATTATCAAGACTGCTTCTTTGGCCACACGTTTTTGAGTATTGGGAACATTTTAATGGAGGTTCGAAACTTAGTGACCAAAAGTGTTCCTCCAGAGTGCGCTTACAGCTTAAGTTCCTCAAGCGGTGGGACCATTCAAAGGTCAATCGACAGTATGAGTAAGAAGGTGTTTCCTTAGAGTGCATTTACGGGCAAAAGACATTGAGCACTCTGTACATTTGTAAGGTCGTTCGCCAGTATGTGTGCGAATGTGATTTTCCAGAGTGTTCTTAATGCGAAAGGTCTTCGGACATTCGGAACATTTGAAGGGTCGCACGCCCGTATGAATATGTAGATGTCTGCTCAAAATGCTACTTTGGGCAAAAGACATTGTGCACTCTGTACACTTGTAAGGTCTTTCGCCAGTATGTGTGCGCAGGTGTTTCTTCAGTTCGCCCTTAGTTTTATAGGTCTTCGAGCAGTGGGAACATTCGTAGGGTCGCTCGTCAGTATGTGTGCGAAGGTGATTCTCTAGACAGACCTTAATGTTAAAGGTCTTCGGGCATTGGGAACATTTGAAGGGCCGCTCGCCCGTATGAGTAAGTAGGTGTCTGCTTAGAGAGATACTATGGCCAAAAGACATTGGGCACTCTGTACACTTGTAAGGTTTTTCGCCGGTATGTGAGCGAAGGTGTACCTCCAGATTCCACTTATTTCTAAAGCTCTTCGAGCAGCGGGAACATTTGAAGGGTCGCTCGCCAATATGAGTGAGTAGATGTTTCCTTTGATTGCCTCTTTGGGCAAAAGTCATTGAGCACTCTGTACACTTGAAAGGTCGTCCGCTAGTATGTGTGCGTTGGTGCTGCTCCAGACTGCATTTAGTGGTATACGCTTTCGGGCAACGCGAACATATAAAGGGCCGCTCGCCCGTATGAATGCGAAAGTGATTTCTTAACCTGCTTTTTTGCATATAAATCTTTGGACAGTGTGAACATCGAAATGGAGCTTTTCCAATATTTGTGAGTGTCTCTTCCGTATCGCTCATTTCGCTTAGCTTGTCGCTTTGGAAGGTATCCTCTTGCTCAGCCGGCGGCACGTCCACGCTGGATTCTGCTTTCAAGTAGGATGTGGTTTTATTCTGCTCGGTAAAGCACTTCAGACTCTGTTCCAATCGCCGCTTGAAATTTAAAGCAATTTTCGCGGATGCCAAGCATGGAGGGCATATGCGTCCAGGTAAATCTTCAGTTAGCTTGACCTCTCGGCCAGTCGTCTCCTGTATTATGAACATCAAGTCTTGTCCCGCATCGGAGTCGGTGTGTATATTCAACCAGTTGGTGTCCACACCAGCACCCGGAATGGCCATGCAACCGCAGCATAGCTCGGCCACAGTTATTCCCCTTGTTTTATGGCCCATTTTACAGCGAAGTGTCTGTCAATTGCAAATGGAATGTTTTCAATGATTTTTAAAAAACATTTCGCGACGAGTGTGACCGTAAGTTATTAGAGTGGAAATACTGATTGAACTAGTTCCATTCAAATAAAAGTGTCAATTCGGTATTCGGCCCAATATCTCAAAATTGCAGTTTCCACATAAATTTGTTGAAGTTGATCCAAATCGGATGACTATAACATATGGCTGCCATAGGAACGATCGGTCGAAAAAGTAGTTTTAGTGAGAAAAACTTTTTTGTTTTCAATGGTAGCGCCTTTATACTTTCCAGTTAGGAATATTCAGGCATGTTCTCAATTCCATTACTTTTTTAAAAGTAAATCGAACGCAATTCCGCTTCGGTTTTGTTTTTGTGCTCTCAATTCCGAATGATATAGCTCTCCTTTTACTTAATGCAAAACACTGGTCCAAACGAGTTTGGCACTAGATACGAAAGAGAGAAACCACAATTCCAAGCGAAACGATTGAAAATGGAACAGTCGATGATGAGAGAGGCAGACTTTCAGGTTTCAATTGTCTGTTTGGCTGGGCAATGCCAAATTCTGGACTCATTAAACAAAAAAAATTCCTTGTAAATAAATTAATGACTTAAATGCAAATCAATTTTCACTAACAATTTCTAAATGGATCACAAAATTAAGGAAAATTCACTTTATGTCCTTCTAGCAACTGTAAGAGAGTGCGCAATTTGGCGATTACTTTTCATTCCATCGACCCACAAGCATTACATTTCAAGAACATGAATCAATTCCATTATCTATTTCCACACAATTTTGGGGAATTTGACTAGAATCGGATATATATATATATAGTGTGGCTGTCATGTGAATTCAGTGCGATTTAATTTGAAAAAAAATTAATTATAATGCTTAATTCATTTCCATTATCCGTTCCTGACTTAAACATCGAAAAAATTGAGTTTGACAATGAACGACAATCCTTCCCAGTCTACAGCAAAAGATGGTCCAACAACTAATGTAATTTTTTACGATATATTTATTTATACAGTCAGAAATGTATTACTTATATTTCAGAAATCAATGCAAAGGTTTCTTTCCGGCAAAGATCTTCCAACACAGCGCACACTTAAACGATCGTTCTCATGTAAGAGTGCGTAGGTGATTCTTGAGCAAAAACCATTTTTTTAAGGACTTCGAGCATTGTCGTCACCGTTTTGAGTAGGAATGTGATTATCAAGACTGCTTCTTTGGCCACACGTTTTTGAGTATTGGGAACATTTTAATGGAGGTTCGAAACTTAGTGACCAAAAGTGTTCCTGCAGAGTGCGCTTACAGCTTAAGATCTTCAAGCGGTGGGACCATTCAAAGGTCAATCGACAGTATGAGTAAGAAGGTGTTTCCTTAGAGTGCATTTACGGGCAAAAGACATTGAGCACTCTGTACATTTGTAAGGTCGTTCGCCAGTATGTGTGCGAATGTGATTTTCCAGAGTGTTCTTAATGCGAAAGGTCTTCGGACATTCGGAACATTTGAAGGGTCGCACGCCCGTATGAATATGTAGATGTCTGCTCAAAATGCTACTTTGGGCAAAAGACATTGTGCACTCTGTACACTTGTAAGGTCTTTCGCCGGTATGTGAGCGAAGGTGTACCTCCAGATTCCACTTATTTCTAAAGCTCTTCGAGCAGCGGGAACATTTGAAGGGTCGCTCGCCAATATGAGTGAGTAGATGTTTCCTTTGATTGCCTCTTTGGGCAAAAGTCATTGAGCACTCTGTACACTTGTAAGGTCTTTCGCCAGTATGTGTGCGCAGGTGTTTCTTCAGTTCGCCCTTACTTTTATAGGTCTTCGAGCAGTGGGAACATTCGTAGGGTCGCTCGTCAGTATGTGTGCGAAGGTGATTCTCTAGACAGACCTTAATGTTAAAGGTCTTCGGGCATTGGGAACATTTGAAGGGCCGCTCGCCCGTATGAGTAAGTAGGTGTCTGCTTAGAGAGATACTATGGCCAAAAGACATTGAGCACTCTGTACACTTGTAAGGTTTTTCGCCGGTATGTGAGCGAAGGTGTACCTCCAGATTCCATTTATTTCTAAAGCTCTTCGAGCAGCGGGAACATTTGAAGGGTCGCTCGCCAATATGAGTGAGTAGATGTTTCCTTTGATTGCCTCTTTGGGCAAAAGTCATTGAGCACTCTGTACACTTGAAAGGTCGTTCGCTAGTATGTGTGCGTTGGTGCTGCTCCAGACTGCATTTAGTGGTATAAGCTTTCGGGCAACGCGAACATATAAAGGGCCGCTCGCCCGTATGAATGCGAAAGTGATTTCTTAACCTGCTTTTTTGCATATAAATCTTTGGACAGTGTGAACATCGAAATGGAGCTTTTCCAATATTTGTGAGTGTCTCTTCCGTATCGCTCATTTCGCTTAGGGTGTCGCTTTGGAAGGTATGCTCTTGCTCAGTCGGCGGCACGTCCACGATGGATTCTGCTTTCAAGTAGGATGTGGTTTTATTCTGCTCGGTAAAGCACTTCAGACTCTGTTCCAATCGTCGCTTGAAATTTAAAGCAATTTTCGCCGATGCCAAGCATGGAGGGCATATGCGTCCAGGTAAATCTTCAGCTAGCTTGACCTCTCGGCCAGTCGTCTCCTGTATTATGAACATCAAGTCTTGTCCCGCATCGGAGTCGGTGTGTATATTCAACCAGTTGGTGTCCACACCAGCACCCGGAATGGCCATGCAACCGCAGCATAGCTCGGCCACAGTTAGCCCCTTTGATCTGTGTGCCATTCCAAAGTGAAGTTTCTGTTAATTGCAAATTAAATGTTTTCAATGATTTTTTTTTTAATATAATTTAATCAACGCAGGGTTGATATTTAGGTTGGTCGAATCAAGATGTGCATTGCAGTAATCGAATTTGAAAACTGAGCGCGGAAACTTGCAGGCCTATGTTTAATCTTCAAAATATTCAGACTTCGTTAATTTTTACAATACAAAACAAGAAAAAATGCAGCAATCGAGTGCCACGATTGCACCTCCGAAGATTCGCTGTCACGGACTTATAAATATTTTTAGTTTAAATTTGTTTTTCAAAGTTTCTTCAGATGTTATTTTTTATTTATCAACCAACATTGATCACATCTCAAAAAAAAAAAAAATCACGAAAATATGACTTTTTTTTAGCCTTTAAAACTTTCGACTTCTAAGTTAGCAAAAGTTGTGATGGCATTTTCTTGTTTTGATTTAACAAAACATTTAAATACCTTTACTGCCACTTTAGGTTTTAAGACTGCCTTAACTGTTGTTGCCATTTTAAGTAATCTCATTCCATTTTTACTTTCTGCTTTTATTTTAGTTGGGGCTTTTGCGACTTATTTGATGACATGATCCTTCCTAAAGAATTGATTTCTTGTTTTTGTAGTATACTCTGATCGAGCTTTCTACGTTTATAGAAGTCCACCATATCCTAGGCCACGTTAACATACCGCAATACACAGTCCAATCAATGGGACGCTTACGGTGGTCAAATGGACGCAGCCTACGAAATGTTACGGCAAATAAAGACCCATAGGACAGAAAGACCCATAGGATATGCAGAGCTATACCCAACCATTAAAAATAAACATTGGTTTCACAAATCCAAGCAGAAATCATATGGTACTAAAATTTTAAATAGATTGCTCTTTTGATAAAGCTACCCTCGCTAAAATGCACATACTGAACGATATCAGATGCGATAGTTGCAATGCACACGAAACTCATCACGAAAACATTTCCCCTCACTACTAAAACACGAGGTCATATATAAATGCTTCAATTACGAGAACATTAATTCATATAAAACAATTAAAACTTTCATAAATGAAAACAACATAAACAACAAGAAGACAAAATCAGCAGTTGCTTTTCTTACTTGATACCAAGTGGGCGAACCAATAATACCAGGTTAACATACAACACAAAAAACAAATAAAATCATTGAAAACATTTTTTTTGCACTTGACAGAAACTTCACTTTGGAATGGCACACAGAACAAGGGGGCTAACTGTGGCCGAGCTATGCTGCATCTGCATGGCCATTCCGCGTGCTGGTGTGGACACCAACTGGTTGAATATACACACCGACTCCGATGCGGGACAAGACTTGATGTTCATAATACAGGAGACGACTGGCCGGAAGGTCAAGCCCGCTGATGATCTACCTGGACGCATATGCCCCTCATGTTTGGCATCGGCGAAAATTGCGTTGAGTTTCAAGCGGCGATTGGAGCAGAGTCTGAAGTGCTTTACCGAGCAGATGAAGCAGAACGAAGCCTCGTGCAGTGTTTTAGGGCATCAGATCAAGCAAAAGCCGACCCAAAACGAAACCTCATGCGAAGCAAGCAATATAGAAGAGTCTGTATATTTAAAGTACAAAGAAAAAGAGACCCTACCAAATAAGAAAGGTCCGTTTCCATGTTCCTTCTGCCCAAAGGTTTTTACCCAAAAATGCAACTTAAGAGCTCACATTCGCATTCATACGGCTAATCATCATTTCGAATGTTCCCACTGCTTGAAGACCTTTAGAAGTAAGAGCGATCTGGAGAAACACCTTCGCACACATACTGGCGAAAGACCTTACAAGTGCACAGAATGCTCAATGTATTTCGCCCAAAATGGGAATCTTAGAAACCATCTACTTACTCATACCAGCGAGCGACCGTTCGAATGTTCCCACTGCTTAAAGACCTTTAAAAGTAAGCGCCATCTGAAGAGACACCTTCGCACACATACTGGCGAAAGACCTTACAAATGTACAGAATGCTCAATGTCTTTTGCTCAAAGGCGTACTCTAAAGAATCACCTACTCACTCATACTGGCGAGCGACCCTACGAATGTTCGCACTGCTCTAAGACCCTGAGCTGTAAGCACAATCTAGAAAATCACCTTCGCACACATACTGGCGAGCGAACCTTCGAATGCTCCCACTGCTCGAAGACCTTTAGCTGTAAGGGCAATCTGGAGAAACACCTGCGCAGACATACTGTCGAAAGACCTTACAAGTGTACAGAGTGCTCAATGTCTTTTGCCCAAAATAGCTCTCTGAAGGATCATCTTCTCTCGCATACTAGCGAGCGACCCTTCAAATGTTCCCACTGCTCGAAGACCTTTAAAAGAAAGGGCGATCTGCAGGTACACCTTCGCACACATACTGGCGAAAAACTTTATAAGTGTACTGAATGCTCAAAGTCTTTTACCCAAAAAAGCAGTCTAAATAGACACCTTCATACTCATACTGTCGATTGAACCTTCAAATTATCCAACTGCTCGAAGATCATTAGCTGTAAGCGCACTCTGGAGGAGTCTCACTTATACCGTCGAACGACCCTTTCAGTGTCGACAATGCTGGAGGTCTTTCAAAAAATCTTCTTTTCTTAAGTATCAACTTCGCACTCTTACATGAGAAGGAACGTTAAAGTGTGCGCTATGTTTGACCGGAAAGCAACCTTCGCACCCATCCCGGAAAACGATCACTATGAGAAGCCGCGGCAGACATTCGAATTATGTTTGATTTAGAACAAAATAAAAAAATTTTTTTTATTAAAATCTCTTTTGCAGCTCGTTTTATTTCATTACTATCAGAGACCTGTTCTCGTTTACGAAATCGAAAGAGTTGTGATTTCCAAGAAACGATCACCGAACCAGAATACATATTAGATTTTGATTTTCGCATGTTTTCTGCTTCATCCGTGGAGAGAAATTGTTAACTAGTAACAAAACAAAAACTGTCCTACACCTAGTTATACTGGTAGTTGTTAGAATTTGAACATGAGACTCGAACAAGATCATATTTAGATGACTCAACCTAGGCAAATCAAAGCAGCAAACTTTAGACCAGGGTTCGTAATTAACACACAATGTAAATAACATAGACCACCGCCACCTATGTACATACACACCTAATCATATTAATAGGTACACACCGGTTTTTTTTACTTATAGATGGTTTTTTCGTACTTTTAGTGTTGACAACTTTTTAATTTTTGGTTTTTTGTTGTTGTCAATGTCTGGCCACACTGTGACAAAGAGTTGAAAGAGGGGTTGCCCCGTATATCAAAGCTTTTCTATAAATTGCGAGTCCACCACACATTTCGCCTGATCATAATAATAGGTACAGTCTCCGTTTCTCACAAGTATCAAGTGAATAATTTTGTAATCAGTGATCTTTTGGTAACTAAAGGTAAATTAAGTATAGCTCCTGTCAATACAGAGAATTAAATAATTCTTTTTTTTTAGAAAAAATGGGTCGAAATTCTTATTGTACTAAAGAAGAAGCTCGATTGGTTCTTAGTCTGAGAAAAGAAGGGAAATCTTTACGAGCCATCTCCAAATTAATGAACACGTCTCATAATTTTGTTAAAAATGCATTAGAAAGAAAACCAAAACCATTTAGGTAATCGAAGGCTATTGCAGCCGAAATTGGGAATTCAGTTAGTGCTCCAACTTTCCGAAGACGACTACAAGATGCCAACGTACCAGGAAGAATTGCCAGAAAAGTCCCACTTATGCGCAAAAGAAATATCACCATGAGGCAAACTTTTGCAAGGGATCACAAAGACTGGGTAGGATGCACCGGGGAGAAAAAATGGAGAAACATATTATGGAGCGATGAAACCAAGATTAATTTGTTTGGGAATGACTGTGAAAGGAATGTTCGACGCCCTAATGGAAAGGAATTCCATCAACGGTTTACAAAAAAAACAGTCAAACATGGAGGTGGCAATATAATGGTATGGGGTTGCTTCTGCTGGTACGGCGTAGGTCCAATTTATCAGACTACGAACAAAATGAATGCTGAAGAGTACAAATCCATATTGGAAACAGTTATGGTACCGTATGCTGAGAAAAATTTGCCATTACGTTGGGTATTTCAGCAAGATAATGATCCTAAACACACATCAAGGCTGTTATCTAAATTTTCAAATAAACAAAAATTATGGGAAGGTGTCCAAAAACTGTGTTATGAGACACCAGTAGAGACCTGCCAGGCTCTTATTAAAAGTATGCCAAAAAGAATAGCAGTAGTGGCCAAAAATAGAGGTGGATACACTGGATACTAAGTTAGGAAATACTAATTTACCTAAAAAAAAAGAACACAAAATGGAAATAAAAATTTTTTTTCTTACCAACACATGAAGTGTACCTATTATTATGATCACACTGAAAACGTATCTGAAACACAAAATGATCTCTTTTATGTTATATTATTATTCTATGTTACAATTAAGTTTATTTTATTAAAAACAAATAGTTTAAGAACCAATGAAAACAAATTTTAAGTTTGAAACAATGAATAAAACTGTTTTCTGCTACCTTAAAGTCAGAGTTGATGTGTGTACCTATTAATATGATCAGGTGTGTATTTTGCAGGAGATGGACAAAATCCAAAGTTGTGGAAACACGTAGCCGTAGCAACCCGACAGATGCTGTCCTTTAAGAGGAAGTTGGAAAAACTCTTCATCGCTGGAACGATGCGTCTTTTCGAAAAATATTCCACTACATTTTCATAAATTTACTAACATTTCTGCCAATCGTTTCTTTTTGCAGTTTTTGGTTCAGCATTTTCCAGTGTTTATTAAAATACATTTTATCTTATTTTTATATTCGATCAAGCTGACGATAATCAACATGGTTTTGAGGTCGTTCCTGCAAAGTGATTTGATTTTGATTTTCTGTGACAGTTTTTTTTGTCGTTTTCTGCATAATCTCTGGTCGCACCAAAATTAAAATCAAAATCAGAATCAAAATCACTTGCAGGAAGACCCCTAACTCCTATGATTTTGAACTGTTCAAAATGCCTAGTGATATTTATAAGTCTTCGTTATTCTGACAGAAGTTGTAAAAAACACTGTTCAAAACATGTTTAAACTCACATGTTATTTATATATAAATAACAATATTAGTATTTTAAGTGTGTGTTATTTACGAACCCTGCTTTAGACGTATTTTTAACTCCCAAAACTTACATATTTTGGACGTTCAAATGTTCAAATTAAGTTTGAAAGCTTGAAGTTTGTCTATCATTAATATAAATACCATATCCTTAAAAAAAAATATATAGGATTTTCTTTTATATAATATATTATAAGTTTAGTTTTAATCTGGAACCAGTTGGAAAAATTTTTCATGTAATATATGAAAATCTGTGGACTTTTACTTAACGTCCATTATTTTCGGTTCCAGTTGAGGTCTATTGCCAGATTGTGTGCAAAGGTGTACCTCCAGACTGTCCTTAAAGCTAAATGTCCTCGAGCAGTTGGTACATTCGAACGGTCGCTCGCCGGTATGAGTAAGTAGGTGGTTCCGTAGAGTGTCACTTTGGGTAAAAGACATTACACACTTTGTACACTTGTAAGGTCTTTCCCCAGTATGTGTGAGAAGGTGTTTCTTCAGATCGCGCATTCTTTTAAAGGTCATTGAGCAGTGGGAACATTTGAAGGGTCGCTCGCCAGTATGCGAGAGAAGATGATATTTCAGAGAGCTGTTTTGGGCAAAAGACATTGAGCATTCTGTACAGTTGTAAGGTCTTTGGCCAGTATGTTTGCGAAGGTGTACATTCAGATCGCCCTTTCTTTTAAAGGTCTTTGTGCAGTGGGCACAGCTGAAGATTCGATCGCCGGTATGAGTAAGTTGGTGGTTCTTTAGAGTGGTTCTTTGGGCAAATGACTTTGAGCACTCTGTACACTTGTAAGGTCTTTCACCAGAATGTGTGCGAAGGTGATTTTTTAGATTCTGCTTACATTTCAGGGTCTTAGAGCAGTGTGAACATTCGTAACGCCGTTCGCCAGTATGAGTAAGTTGGTGGTACTTTAGAGTGCCACTTTGGGCAAAAGACATTGTGCACTCTGTACACTTGTACGGTCTTTCGCCAGTATGTGTGAGAAGGTGTTTCTTCAGAACGAGCTTATTTCTAAAGGTCTTGGTGCAGTGGTAACATGCGAACGGTCGCTCGCCGGTATGAGTAAGTAGATGGTTTTTAAGATTGTCACTTTGGGCATAAGACATTGAGCATTCTGTGCACTTGTAAGGTCTTTCACCAGTATGTGTGCGTTGGTGCTGCTCCAGAATCTTCTTAGTGGTAAAAGCTTTCGGGCATCTCGAACATATAAAGGGCCGTTCGCCCGTATGAATGCGAAAGTGATCTCTTAACCTGCTTTTTTGCGTAAAAATTTTTGGACATTGGGAACATTGAAATGGAGCTTTCCCAATATTTGTGATTGTCTCTTCCACATCGCTCACTTCGCTTAGGGTGTCGCTTTCGAAAGCTTTCTCTTGCTCAACCGGCGGTCCTTCCACGCTGGTTTCTGCTTTTAAGTGGGATGTGGTTTCAATCTGCACCTTCTGCTCGGTTAAGCACTTTAGACTTTGCTTCAATCGGCGATGGAAGTTCAAAGCAATTTTCGCCGATGCCAAGCATGAGGGGCATATGCGTTCAGGTAGATCCTCAGCGGGCTTGACTTCTCGGCCTGTCGTTTCCTCTAATATAATCATCAAGTCTTGTCCCTCATCGGAGTCGGTGTATATATTCAGCCAGTTGGCGTCCACACCCGGACTGGCCATGCAGACGCTGCATAGCTCGGCTACAGTTATCTCCCTTGTTCTATTGGCCATTTCACATCGAAATTTCTGTCAATTGCAAATGGAGTGTTTTGAATGATTTAAAACAGGCAAGCCCAAAAGCAGCATACGACAGCGCACTCACCAATACTCACAAAGATAAGCACCAATACCAATAATGAAATTGTTGTTGGTCAGTTTGCTTGCGCTCGCAAACACCAATCAAAGAAGAAGAAGAAACGTACCCGTAGGAGCATACGGCTGGGCATCGCTGATTTAAAAAAAAAACTATTCGAGACGAGTGTGACCGTAAGTTACTAGAGTGAAAATACTGATTGAACTAGTTCCATTCAAATAAAAGTGTCAATTCCGTATTTTTCACTAAGCAACTTTTTAGAACTTGGTCCAATATCTCAAAATTTCAGTTAAGCTAAACATAAAAAGCAGACCATTGATTTCAATTCAGCGACCAAAAAAAAACATGGAAAGTTTTCTATCTTTTCTGGTGCAAAAGTTGGCCTTTATTTGTGTTAATTACCCTTACAAAAAAGATTTAAACGATTTGGCGTCAAATGTATTACATCGAATTGGACAATGTTGCAACCAATTTCATTGTGAATCCTCATCGTTAGGTTTTCTTTTTCATTATCGGAGGTGTCACGGAATTCTCTTCCAACCGAAAACCCATTCTCGGTGCCCCAAAAATCAAAATTTCAAGTTATCTAGAATATCAATCATAGAACTTTTAGCAGCCTCCAGGTCAATAATAGATTATGATTTATGTTCATAACTTTTTTAACCACAACAAGACACGCACATTACAAAGGAGGCTGGTTGATCGTAAGGCTATTTCATGAATTTCCACAATTCAATCATCAGCGATCGTTTATGGAACTGGAGTCTGCTAAAAGTTCTATGATTGATATTCAAAGAGGTCACTAAAACAGTCCCATTATCGTTTTCGACTCGGCTGCTGATGCTGATGAAGAATATAAACTTTGTAGAGTAGGAAATGATTCCTTCTCACTGTTAGAGAAGAAAAACCATAGCTTTTAATCACTAATAAATTGATCAAATATGGCCGAAAAGTTGGCCAAAGTAGTTCAAATCGGTATTTTCACTCTAGTAACTTACGGTCACACTCGTCTCGAAATGTTTTTTTAAAAATCATTGAAAACATTCCATTTGCAATTGACAGAAACTTCGCTGTAAAATGGCCCATAGAACAAGGGGGATAACTTTGACCGAGCTATGCTGCGTCTGCATGGCCAGTCCGGGTGCTGGTGTGGACGCCAATTGGCTGAATATATACACCGACTCCGTTGCGGGACAAGACTTAATGTTCATAATAGAGGAGACGACTGGCCGGAAGATGAAGCCCGCTGATGATCTACCTGGACGTATGTGCCCCTCGTGTTTGGCGTCGGCGAAAATTGCTTTGAATTTCAAGCAGCGATTGGAGCGGAGTCTGAAGTGCTTTACCGAGCAGAAGGAGCAGAACGAAGCCTTATGCAGCGTGGAAGGGCAGCAGGTCAAGCAAGAAGAGACCTTCAGCGAAGGCAGCGATATGCAGGAGTTTGAAACCTCAACTGAAGAAGTAGAGGTCCTCCAAAAAAGTAATCAAGGTCCCTTTCAATGCTCCTACTGTTCAAAGACCTATAGCATGGAGGGCAGTCTGGAGAATCACCTTCGCACACATGCTGGCAAACGACGCTTCGAATGTTCCCACTGCACGAAGAACTTTAGCTGTAAGCGCAATCTGCAGGAACACCTTCACACACATACTGGCGAAAAACCTTACAAGTGTACAGAGTGCTCAAAGTCATTTGCGCAAAGTACCACTCTAAAGAACCACCAACTTACTCATACCGGCGAGCGAATCTTCAGGTGTGCCCACTGCTCGAAGGCCTTTAAAAGAAAGGGCGACCTGAATGTACACCTTCGCAAACATACTGGCCAAAGACCTTACAACTGTACAGAGTGCTCAATGTCTTTTGCCCAAAATAGCTCTCTGAAGGATCATCTTCTCTCGCATACTAGCGAGCGACCCTTCAAATGTTCCCACTGCTCGAAGACCTTTAAAAGAAAGGGCGATCTGCAGGTACACCTTCGCACACATACTGGCGAGAAACCTTACAAGTGTACAGAGTGCTCAATGTCTTTTGCCGTAAGTGGCACTCTAGGGAAACACCTACTCACTCATACTGGCGAGCGACACTGTAAGCAGATCCATAGTGACAAACCACGCTTGGAATGCTCCCGCTGCTCGAAAACCTTAAGCTGTAAGGACAATCTGGAAAAACACCTTCGCACACATACTGGCGAACGACCATACAAATGTACAGAGTGCTCAATGTCTTTTACCCAAAGAGGCAATCTGATGAGTCATGTTCTGACGCATACTGGCGAGCGACCCTTCGAATGTTCCCACTGCTCGAAGGCCTTTAAAAGTAAGAGAACTCTGGATCAGCACCAACGCACACATACTGTTGATTGACCCTTCGAAATTTCCCACTACTGGAAGACCTTTAGCTGTAAGCCCACTCTGGAGGTACACTTTCGCACACCAACTGCCGAACGATCTTTTAAATATTCCCATTGCTTAAAAACGTGCTTCCAAAGAAGCAGTCTTGATAATTACCTTCTCACTTAAACCGTAAACCCACCCTTCCAGTGCCAAAAGTGCAAAAAGTCCTTCAAAATAATCTTTTTTCTTAAGAATCACCTTCGCTGTGTTTGAAAATCTTTACCGGGAAATCACAGCTTGTTCGATTTCGTATACGAAAACAGTCCTGATAGTGATGAAATAAAACGAGCTGTAGAAGAGATTCTAACAAAATGTTATTGTTTATTTGAATCTAAATAAAACATTATTAAAATGTCTGCCGCGGCTTCTTATAGTGATCGTTTCCCGTTATGGGTGCGAAGATCTTCAGCGCACACTTCAAAGGTCGTTCTCACTTTTATTTAGCTTACAAGGTTATATTCTATATATTTACGAACTTAATTAAATAACATAAATTTCATTCTTAAATCTAGTTTCCAATCGAGCTCTCATTTTAAGTTTTATTATTTTGTTTTATCTTTTTAAGATCATTGTACTTATAAATACTACATTTTTCCATTTTTATCTGGGGTTGCAATAAAAACTAATCAAAAAACATTTGCCTGAAGGTTTTATTAGCTTATCAAAAAAGGAAAAAAACAAAAATAAGAACTATTGACTCTCATTAGAATATCACCAGAACTTGTTTCTAATTCGTTTGTCTCTATCCGGATACATTATAGGTAAGCCGTTTGCATTTTGGGTGAGTTTGTTTGGTTATCAATTCTGACTATTTCTGTAGCGTTAGGAATGTTAAGGTCTTCAAGTAGTGGGATAATTCAAAGGTTCAGACTTTGAGCATTTAGTACACTTATAAGGTGTTTCGCCAGTATGTGTGCGGAGGTGTACCTGCAGATTGCTCTTACAGGTAAAGGTCTTCGAGCAGTGGGAACATTCGAAGGGTCGCTCGCCAGTATGCGTGAGAAGATGACACTTCAGAGAGCTACTATGGGAATAAGACATTGAGCACTCTGTACACTTGTACGGTTTTTCGCCAGTATGTGTACGATGGTGTTTCTGCAGACCACTCTTAGTTCTACAGGTCTTTGAGCAGTGTGAACATTCGAAGGGTCGTTCGCCAGTATGTAAGAGAAGATGTTCCTGCAGATTGCGCTTACAGCTAAAGGTCTTCGAGCAGTGGTAACAGTCGAAGGGTCGCTCGCCAATATGAGTGAGTAGATGTTTCCTTTGATTGCCTCTTTGCGCAAAAGTCATTGAGCACTCTGTACACTGGTAAGGTCTTTCGCCAGTATGAGTGCGTTGGTGCTGCTCCAGACTGCTCTTAATGGTAAAAGTTTTCGGGCATCGCTCGCCCGCATGAATGCATAGGTGTTCTCTTAACCTGTTTTTGTGCGTAAAAATTTTTGGACACTGGGAACATTGAAATGGAGCTTTTCCAATATTTGTGAGTGTCTCTTCCAGATCGCTCACTTCGCTTTGGGTGTCGCTTGGGAAGGTATCTTCTTGCTCAACCGGCGGTCCGTCCACGCTGGTTTCTGCTTTCAAGTAGGATGTGGTTTCATTCTGCTCCTTCTGCTCGGTTAAGCACTTTAGACTTTGCTCCAATCGCCGTTTGAAGTTCAAAGCAATTTTCGCCGATGCCAAGCATGCGGGGCATATGTGTCCAGGTAGATCCTCAGCGGACTTGACCTTCCGGCCAGTCGTCTCCTTTATTATGAATATCAAGTCTTGTCCCTCATCGGAGTCGGTGTATATATTCAGCCAGTTGGTGTTCACACCAATACCCGGAATGGCCATGCAAACGCAGCATAGTTCGGTCAAAGTTATCCCCCTTGTTCTATGGGCCATTTTACCTCGAAGTTTCTGCCAATTACATATGGAATGTGTTTAATGTTTTTTAAAAATCAATTTGAGACGAGTGTGACCGTAAGCGAATTGCGCAAAAATACTGACTCGAACTAGTTCCAATTTAGCTAACCAATTCAGTTTTAAAAATCGATTAATAAAATGACCCGTATATGCTGAATTTACATTGGCACACAGTGCGTCACATTTCAGGGTCACAGTGGCACAGCGCAATGTGAACGGCCAATGCACAGTGGTTGGGCTTGTATGGAGCCGCGGCCATAAATACTTCTAGGTGTGATATCGTTATGAAATTTTCACCGAAACTCTAGAAAAATATTTTAACTATATAATAAAAAAAATTGGACATATCTTACGACTACATCCTATAGCTCCCATAGAAACAATCGGTCCAAATTTTAATAACTTTGTTATTTTCGGTTTGAAACTTTTTCATTTTTTTATTACTACATTAAAAATAATATTTTCAGGGAAAAGGGCGTGGTTTCCTTAATTATAATTATAATTTGGTTTAAATATATGTAAATTTTATGAAAGTAACAAAAAAATAACAATAAAAATAAAATAATTAGAAACTATTCTAAATTTGAGTCATCTAATAGTTGATATAGGCCAGTAATAAATGGATCTGAGCTCAAAAGCAATCTATTTATTAAATCCGTATTCGTTGCAATCCGCGAGATCTTCCGTGTGTGCTGCCTTCTAATCATTTTGAAATATTTTTCTTCATTTACAGCTAATTGAGCAGTTTCTTTTTCAAATTGGAATCTCATTGGTTTGCAGTAGCTTGTAGATGATGGTCTCGGATTCTTCCAAATTATTTTTTGATGTTTAGGATCATTTGCTACGGTTTTCAGCTGCAAAATCACGTATGATGTCACAAAAAGCTGGAATCGTTCATATCATTTTTAAGGACTTACTGATGGTATTCTGAATGTCCAGTGCTGCAGTCAAATCCCCATTTTCCAATTAAAATTAGGTTATCAACCAAATCACCTCCAATGCTGTCAAGAACATCATGCTGAAATTTTACAATCCGCGACGCAGTGTGATCAACCAAGTTCTGCAGCTCAACTTCAGCTTGTGATTCACTCACACTGATTTTGTCGGGATAGCTTGATGCTTTTGCCTTTAACAATTGTTCGTAGCTTGGCAAAAGGTCGAATGACGTTTTAGAATTTACATAGCTTCGAATAACTATATATTGATGTTTGCTCATGTTTGTCTCTATGAAAAGCGATAAGACCTCATTGATGTTAGCTTTAGTACACAATTGATCTGTTGGAATGTTGCACAATCGTAAAGCACAAGCAGCAGATTCATCGTTTTTCGAAAGCTCGGCAATTCTTCGTCGCTTTGTTCTCTTTGATGACTCACTGAAATCTACTTTCTGACGTCCACGCTGAGCACTTTTAAGCATTTCTTGAGACATACTAGGGGTGCGTTTTATTGAAACTGTTTCCTTTTTATTAAGCCAATTAGATTGATATTCAAGAACTGATGCTTTTTTACGTGTATATTGAATCCAAAATGTATGAATTTTCTTACATATGTACCCAATACATTTTGTAAGCTCGCTCATCTCGGGCATATAGCCGATATTTTTAATATTGCTTTGTACATCATTGATCGCCTTCCGTAATTTTTCTGCATTGGTGCCCATTTCTCTGCACCAACAATTGAAAATATATAAGCGTGCAAATACACACTGATAGGAGTCGCCTACCAAAATTAAATCAAAAAGAGAAAGCCCAATCAAAATTATACTTTCAACTTAATAAGAACACAAAACACGAAAGACGAACACAAAGACACAGCACAACTACACGGCAAAGCAGCTGCTTCGCAAGGTAAATTTGACCTTGAAGAAAAAGTATATTGTTGATTATGCACACATCCGCAAATATCCGCAGCTAACTTTAATTTTATATTATCTTAAGACACACACAAATACACTGAAAAAGAAATGAATCGGGGAATCTTGGGGGAACATAGCTAAAACTTTAAGTAAACATAATAAAGTCGCACACAAAATGTACAAAAAACAGAATAAACTAAAGCATTAATTTAAATAAAATAAAACTACAACACAAGTTGGCTTTTATTAATATTGGAACTTAAAATAAATACATTTAACTTCAAAATCCATTCAAAATAACTTAAATTCGGAAACGTAATTGATCGACTGACCACTTTGAAAGTCTCTTTTGTTGTGATATATTCGCCCTGCGTGCAGCTGCGCTTTGAAAATGAGCATGCGCGCTAATGCTTCCAATGCTATTTTTAGAAAGTCCCGTTAGATTTCCAGAAAAAACCGGTTTGCCATTAAGTAGATTGGACATTTACGAGACAATTTGTTTACATTTTGTACAAATATTTTGTGATCGATTTTTTGATTTTTGGCCTACGGACGCAACCACTGTGCAATGCCTTATCAAAGGAAAGAAGGAATGTTTGCCAAGTTGAATGCAGAGTTGCGAAGTATAGCTTGAGTTGCCTCAGTTAGGCCGAAGCCTCATATTACCAAGTAGGACCTTCTCGTGCATGTTTGTTAACACCCTGTTAACACATATTAGGAACTCCAAAGCCAAGTCCGGATGCTCATCTTCGAATCAAGCGCCCCAAGTCTGCAAAAATATCAATAAAAATTTAATTACATGCAGGCTGCATTTGTATTGAATTGTAAACTCACACGAAATGTGTTTCGCAAACTGTTCCACTTGTCGACAGCGCCTTTCTTGGTGACGGCAGGCTGATTGGCAACGCTGCTCCAGCTAGACTCCTTGACATCACGATTTTTATAATTGACGCTGGTCATATTCCAGTGGCATTCCGACTCCTCGACGGCTTCAATTAGCTTTGGGATCATATTGGCATTCCACTGCACTAATTCTTTTCGATCATTCCTTTTTGGATTGTTGTTGATATTATATTGTGGATCTGGCTCAGTGCTCATGAACTCGCTCAATGCTCATGTGTGACCTCTGTGACGACAACAAGACGCGTTCACATCAAAAGTACTCATTGGGCCGTCCTTGCGCTGTGACATACAATTTCTGTGCCGCCAATGTGACCACTTTTGACTTCTGAGTACTTTGCGCACAGAGGGTCACAGACGACATTGGCACAGTGTGACTCTATGTAAACCTAGCATTATACGCATGGTACGCGTATCAGCCGGTCAAGCCTGACTGTAATATAGAGTATATTACCTGCAGAGTACCTGCAGAAGCAGCTAAAAGCAGCGCTGCTGCTGCGGCAGCGAACTTTCTTTTGGATATAACTTGAGTATAGATAATCTAAGCTTTATCATGCTTCAGCAAATCGATAAATAATGCCGATCGGGGACAATTCGGAAAAAATAAATAAAATATCTAAATTAAGTCCAGTTTGAGGTCGCATTCCATTCAAAATAATTTAACAGTTCTTTGCAAATCTTCCATTTAGAATAGAATGCTTCATGGCATTTTGGGAGATTTCTTAAAATAATCTTTGAATCTCTTCTGTATCGCATTCACCATTTCCCAAAGCCATTTAACTTAAGCCTTAAACTCCCAAAATACTTTTATAAATAATAAGGCAACACAATCTTTATTTAAACATTTACAAAAAACTTTTACAAGTGTCAAACGAGATTCGAATAATTTGAAAATGTTTAAAAATGGTTCCAAACATATCTCGAAGTAGTTAAATGCTTTAACCGTTTCTTTAATTCGCAACCTTTAACTCTTCGTCGAACCATTCACTCATTGAAAAGTGTCTAAAGAATACTTCAACAACATCGGAAACAGGTTTAACAATATTTTCGAAACTGGAATCATCCAAAAG
>JBAMBO010004147.1:0-284714 GCA_037044535.1 Lordiphosa magnipectinata | reverse complement strand
TGTAGTATGCATACATATAGAGTGCCCACTGTACTCAGTTAAATTCATAAAATACATATTGCAAACACTTTGTTGCAATGTTTACGTAAGCCAAAAGTCCCAAGCATAGTTCAAGTGCAAAAGTAATTGGAGTATGCTATGGACAGAAGAAGTGCCGAGTCTGCATGTTTGGCATGCGCGACCGTCCCTTCTTTATGCATGCATATAACATTCTCTCTCGCGCTCTCGCTGCTATCAGCTCTGAGCATATAAGGCAGCACATAATGTAACCGCTCCGCTGCCGGCGTTACTGACCGCGAAGCGGCTAACTCTAAGCTTAAGCTAATGCGAAGAATCAATTGATATACCAAAGCTGAATAATAAAGACGACGGGTGCGCCCAGTGCCCCGTCTATGAAAACAATTGTAATTGAGTTAATTTTATTGGAACCACCGACTACAAACAAACCACGTAAACCCACCTATTACATGGCGACCGTGACGAGAGTCGAATACTAGGATCATCGAAGCCCCATCCCCCCCCCTTAATCTTAATGACGACTGGAATACGAGGATGTTCGACGCCCCCACCAATTACATGGCCCACCATAAATACGATCTGAGTGAGTAGAGTGTCTGGTGTTTCAAAAAAAAAAAAGTTTTGTGAATATGTTATAAAATGAGAAAAGGAGGCGTGCGAAGAAAAATAAGTAAAAGAATTGCCGAACTAAGAACGGCACTAAACGCACAAAATCCTCCTGAGTGGGACACAGCATGTGCCCTACAAAATGAATTAGAATTTCTCAAAACAAAATTACAAACAAAAACACCAAACAAGAAACCCGACACTCGAAAACTTATCAAACCTTTATGCCAAAAAGTAATTAAACATCAACCACCAACAGAAAAGCAGATCCCCAAATACTACAAGACGTGCCCATCCGATTGCGAAGGCCCAATGTACACACCGGCGTGTGAGTACACTTGCGTCCATACGCAACCAGCCCCGCTACAAATCAAAAAGTAGCCAACAGCCTGTGCGGACCAGCACCGGCACCGCCTGAGTCAAAAAGGCCCCGGACAACAGCAGCAGCTGAAGGACGACTACCACCAGGAAGCAGTATATTTTAAATTAATATATAAAAAAAAAAAAAAATAGTTTTTAAAACAAAAAAAAAAAAACAATATTGTAAAACCAAAAATTAATAATAAGTCAAAAATTGTAAGACAAATTGTACTTTTGAGCTGTACACGAAAACGGCCCGAAAAATCTTAACTAGGTAGGGAAAAATGTTCAAAAAGATATAGAAAACATTTTATTATATTCTTGAAAAATTAACAATTACAAACAAAAGTAAAGAATAATTTGAAAAGCAAACGAAACAAAAAATTAACAAATGCAAATAAAAGTAAAGAATAACTAGAAAATCAAAAAAAAAAAAAAATTTTCAACAAAGAAAACATTATATTCGATATTTTACCACCATGGGTTGGTTTGGATCAGACGATAGCCAGACAAAGGACAATACGGCCAATGTGGTCAATAATGTCAAAATCATAGATCACACGGACGATATACAATCTCTTTGGATAATGCTTCTAATTTTGACCATAAGCAGTGTTGCACAATTCTTATTAACATTATATGTGAAGCACAATAAAATTATTAAGAAACGTTACATTAGCAGAGCAAACGACCTAAATAGGGTATAAAGCGAAAAAAAATATTCGAAAATAAAATTAATATTGAAACAAAAAAAAAAAATGAAACAACTTGGAAAACAAAACTCTTATTTACATGGAGTGGAAGGAGATAGTTACAAGTATCAGAGAAATTAGAAATAAGTTTGATAAGTCATACAAATGCTTAAATCAGAAAAGACACGTACGACAGACAACGGTTAATAAACACGCAAATATATTAGTAGAATGCTTTAATCAAGCACGCCAGCTAATATATGACCATCGAGAAAAATTGACTAATAACCATTGGTCACAAGTATCGAAAGTTTTAACTAAGCTCAGATTAAACTTAGTATCTGTAAAAACAAAGTTTAATTTAGATTTATCAATTCCAACAGTTTTAAATACACCTTCGATAATAAAAGCAAGCGAAAAATCAGAACTACATCAGAATGAAGAGATTGAAGAAGACGAATATGAATCAGACACAGAAATAGAAGAAAAAGACATACATGATTTGACTATTCCAGCTGTAATAACATTACCTGAGTGGTCAGATCCAGAAAATTTTGATTCCGATTCAGATTCAAGCATAATAGAACAAAAACCCAACACAATGGCAGACACATCAGTAGCCGACAGGGCATATATGAGGGAAATTGTCCAAGCAATTCCGGAATTCGACGGAAAAAAAATACATTTACAAAGATTTTTAACAGCATTAAATTTGATAAACCTTACAAAAGGAACATACGAAAGAATTGCTGTTGAAGTCATAAAATCAAAAATAATAGGCTCAACACTTTATAAAGTTCAAAATGAAACTACAATTAATGCAATCATTCAAAAATTGCAGGCTACAATTGTCGGTGAAACATCCGATGTAGTTAAAGCAAAAATGGCGAATGTCTTTCAAAAAGGAAAAACAGCCACACAATTTACTAACGAAATTGAAAACTTACGAAAATTGCTGGAAGCCTCATACATCGATGAAGGACTCAGTGCAGAGCATGCTGACTCCTTCAGTACAAAAGAATCAATAGCGACCATGATCAAAAATTGTGAGCATGGTAAGTTAAAAACAATTTTGGAAGCAGGTACATTCAAAACAATGAATGAAGCTGTTACCAAATATATCCATTGTAGCACAGAAATGACAGGCAATGCAAGCTCGGTACTATACTCCCAAAGAGGACAGGGCTACAGAGGTAATAACTATAAAGGTAATTACCGAGGAAGAGGTAACTTCCAAAATAATAATTACCACAACAACAATGGTTACCAATACAACAACTACAGAGGTAACAATAGAGGTCGTGGAAATTCCTCAGGAAATTTCAGAGGCTTTAACCAAAACTACAATAATGCCAATCGAGGTAATTCCAACAATGGAAATCGAGGCAACCAAAATAATCAGAACAACAATAACAACAGAAACAACAACGTTCGATATGCACAAAGCAATTCGGAAAACCCGCAAAATCCCTTAAGTGCTCAGAACCATTAAACTCAAAAATTTACACTATCAATCTCAGTTTAAATATTTTCATCAATATAAAAAATGAACACACAGGAAAACTATTTACATTTCTAGTAGATACCGGATCAGATATTACAATCATAAAAGAAAATGCGGATATATTTCAAGATATCGATCAAACTAATATAACACATATAACAGGAATAGGAGAAGGTATAACAAAACCACTTGGAAAAACATTTCTCGAATTGAGAACAGGTAACTTCATTATACCATACAATTTCCATATAGTACCAACTGATTTTTCAGTACCTGGAAACGGAATTCTAGGACTAGACTTCGTAAAAAATTTCAATTGTCAACTAGACTTCACACCGGAAGGCGATTCATTTATACTACGACCATGTAATTTACAAACTTCAATACACCTTCCAATTGTCTATAATACAGACAGTAACGAAATAGTAATTCCATGTCGTTCAGAAGTAATAAGACAAATTTCACTAAATACAGATGACGAAGAGATTCTAATACCAAATCAAGAAATTCAAAAAGGTATTTTCATTGCAAACACAATTTCCAATACTAAAAATGCATTTATTCGCATCTTAAATACCACAAACCAAAGTCAAGTTCTAAAATTAGACAAACTTCAATATGAATCACTTCAAAATTATGAAATATGCTAAATAAATGAACAACAAAGAAAAGAATTAGTATTATCCAAGTTGAAAAAGAATTTCCCGTCTCAATACAAAGACGTTATGACAGAATTGTGTTCGAAATATACAGATATATTCGGATTGGAAACAGAACCAATCACAACAAATAATTTCTATGACCAAAAATTGAGATTGAAAGATGATGAACCAGTTTATATTAAAAATTACAGAAATCCCCATAGTCAAAAAGATGAAATCATAAAACATGTTGAGAAATTAATAAAAGACAACATAGTAGAACCATCAGTGTCAGAATACAACAGCCCATTGCTTTTAGTTCCAAAAAAATCACTACCTGATTCAAACACAAAAAGGTGGCGTTTAGTGGTCGATTACCGCCAGATCAATAAGAAGCTATTACCTGATAAATTCCCATTACCAAGAATAGATGATATTCTAGACCAATTGGGAAGAGCTAAATATTTTTCATGTTTAGATTTAATGACTGGATTCCATCAGATAGAATTAAACAAAGATTCAAGAAACATAACTTCATTTTCAACGAGCAACGGCTCTTATCGTTTTACGCGATTACCCTATGGATTAAAAATAGCACCAAATTCTTTCCAAAGAATGATGACAATAGCATTTTCAGGATTAAACCCCTCTCAAGCGTTCCTTTATATGGACGATTTAATAGTCATCGGATGCTCAGAAAAACATATGCTAAAAAATTTAATTGACGTATTTGAATTGTGCAGAAAACATAATTTAAAACTACACCCCGAAAAATGTACATTCTTCATGCATGAAGTTACATTTTTAGGCCATAAATGCACTAGTCAAGGAATTTTACCGGATGACAAAAAGTATGAAGTCATAAAAAACTATCCAGTTCCAACTGACGCAGACAGTGCTAGAAGATTTGTTGCATTTTGTAACTATTATCGTCGATTCATAAAAAACTTTGCGGATTATTCACGCCATATTACACACTTATGTAAAAAAAATGTTAAATTCGAATGGACACCTCAATGTCAAGAAGCTTTTGAGTATCTAAAAGAAAAATTAATGTCTCCGACATTACTGCAATATCCAGATTTCTCCAAAGAATTTTGTATTATCACGGATGCAAGTAAACAAGCTTGTGGAGCCGTATTAACTCAAGAAAGCAACGGACTACAACTTCCAGTTGCATATGCTTCACGATCATTTACCAAAGGTGAATCTAATAAAAACACCACAGAACAAGAATTAACCGCAATACATTGGGCAATCAATTATTTCAGGCCATATATATATGGAAAACACTTTGTAGTGAAAACAGATCATAGACCCCTCACATTTTTATTTTGAATGACAAACCCAAGCTCAAAGTTAACAAGAATGAGACTTGATTTAGAAGAATACCAATTTACGGTAGAGTACCTTAAGGGAAAGGACAACCATGTTGCTGATGCGTTATCAAGAATAACCATCGAGCAACTTAAAGATATTACAAACCAAATATTTAAAGTCACTACAAGAAATCAAAGTAGACAGAAAAAATCCTGCGCAGGAACAGATTCGGAATTACAAAAGCAACCGGACTCTTCGAAGCCCAAAATATATAACGTCATTCGAAATGAGGATGTTAAAAAAGTAGTGACCTTGCAATTAAATTTATTGAAATGTTCTTTCAAACATGGAAAAAAGGTAATTGCAAGAATTAATGTTGATAACCTATATACTAATGGAGTTTTTGATTTAGATCAATTTTTCCAAAGGCTTGAAAAAGAAGCCGGTATACATGGAATTACTCAACTTAAAATGGCACCGCGCGAAGAAATCTTTGATCACGTTTCAATTGATTACTTTAAAAATATGGGCAACAAAATATTAAAACATCTAAGAGTAGCGCTACTCCAGCCGGTGACCACAATAAAAAATGATAATAAAAAAGAAATCGAAGAAATACTGTCTACATACCATGACAATCCAACTCAAGGAGGACATCCAGGAATAACGAAAACAACAGCAAAAATAAAACGATTCTATTACTGGAAAAATATGACACGCGATATTAAATCTTATGTAAGAAAATGTCCAGAATGTCAAAAATGTAAAGTTGCAACACATACTAAAACTCCTCTTACTTTAACAGAAACACCACTAATTGCTTTTGATAGAGTAATAGTGGACACGATCGGTCCATTACCAAAATCAGAGCAAGGAAACGAATATGCTATCACTTTAATTTGTGATTTAACAAAATACCTTGTTGCCATACCAATCCCTGACAAAAGTGCTAAAACAGTAGCAAAAGCTATTTTTGAATCTTTTATTCTGAAGTACGGTCCGATGAAGACGTTCATTACGGACATGGGAACGGAATATAAGAATTCGGTTATCAATGATTTATGTAAACATCTTGGTATCCAAAACATAACATCTACAGCACACCACCACCAGACTTTAGGAACTGTGGAAAGAAGCCATAGAACATTCAACGAATACATTCGTTCTTACATATCGGTTGACAAAACTGATTGGGATGTTTGGTTATTATACTTTGTATATTGTTTTAACACCACACCATCCACAACACACGATTATTGTCCATATGAACTAGTGTTTAGCAGACAACCTAGCATTAATAAATCATTCAATAGCATGGATAATTATGTAAGTCCATTATATAATTTAGATGACTACGCAAAGGAATCTAAATACAGATTAGAATTAGCATACAAAAGAGCAAGAATCATTCTCGAAGAAAATAAGAGAAAGAATAAAGAAATCTACGATTCAAATATAAAAGACATACATTTATCAATAGGAGATAAGGTTTTATTGAAAAATGAAGCAGGTCATAAACTAGATGCTAAATACCTAGGCCCGTATAAAGTAGAAAAGATAGAAGATAGAGATAATATAATCATTTCAGACAGTAAGAATAAAAAACAAACAGTTCATAAGGATAGGTTAAAAATTTTTATATCATAATTTCAATTTTATCAAAACCCATGCATGGAGATAAAATATCATTCAAAAAAAAAAAAAACAAAATAAAAAATAAAAATACAAAAAAAAATCTCTTTAAATAATAATAATATTACAATTATATATAAATTTTTATTTTTATTCTTCACTTTTATTGCACACTTTCGAACTTAATTAAAAATACAAATATGCATTTACAAAAAACAAGAAACAAAAATATATATAAAAATAATACCACATAATAATAATCCTTAAAATAACTTCATTTCATTACGTTATTTTTCAAAAGGAGGGAGATGTAGTATGCATACATATAGAGTGCCCACTGTACTCAGTTAAATTCATAAAATACATATTGCAAACACTTTGTTGCAATGTTTACGTAAGCCAAAAGTCCCAAGCATAGTTCAAGTGCAAAAGTAATTGGAGTATGCTATGGACAGAAGAAGTGCCGAGTCTGCATGTTTGGCATGCGCGACCGTCCCTTCTTTATGTATGCATATAACATTCTCTCTCGCGCTCTCGCTGCTATCAGCTCTGAGCATATAAGGCAGCACATAATGTAACCGCTCCGGCCGCCGGCTAACTCTAAGCTTAAGCCAATGCGAAGAATCAATTGATATACCAAAGCTGAATAATAAAGACGACGGGTGCGCCCAGTGCCCCGTCTATGAAAACAATCTTAATTGAGTTAATTTTATTGGAACCACCGACTACAACCAAACCACGTAAACCCACCTATTACAGTATATTAAGTTTGTGCAAAAGTATGTAACAGGGAGAAGGAATCGTTTCCGACCCTATAAAGTATATATATTCTTGATCAGCACCAACAGCCGAGTCGATATAGCCATGTCCGTCTGTCCGTCCGTCCGTCTGTCCGTCTGTCCGTCTGTCCGTCTGTCCGTCCGTCCGTCCGTATGAACGAAGAGATCTCAGAGATGGTAAGAGATAGAGGTTTGACATGTATGGGACATATATTTCTTATACTTGCAGGCAGATCAAGTTTATTTTCAATTTTTGCCACGCCCCCTCCCGCCCCCGCAATTTGGAAAAAACGTCATATCTCCTACAGTTTTGGAGATAGATCGTTCGTTCCTTCTAGAAATACCTTGTAAACAAAATTATTTATCGATTTGCTGAAGCAATGATAAAGATCGGATGAACGATACTCAAGTTATGGGCAAAAAACGGCCACTTAACACCACCCACCCACCCCCCAAAAACCTCAGCAACATACCCCAAAAGTTCAACACAGGCAATCTTAGTGCGAGAGAGAAAGAGAGAGAGAGAGAGAGAAACTTAGAGAGCGCACCGCGTTGTGCGCGGGGTGTTAACTGGCCGTTTGACTCCTGAGCAAATGCGAGTGTAAGGGTACAGAGTATGTTATAGTCGGGCTTGACCGACTTTCTCACTTGTTTTCCAGTAGTATTGTCATGACTCATTTTCTAGAATCGGACATGAAAAATTTCTTTAATCTTCAAAAGGACTCAAAATAGACTCAAGGCGATTTTTGTAAAAATGATCGTCGAAATGCTAGGTTAGTAAATGTATAACATTTGCTTTCCCCTTGTTCAACTTGACTTATGTTTTTCCTTCTTCTCGAAAACGCAAAATGGATCGGAGCTTATGAAAAGCATCTTTACTTATCAATTTAAGCGATTCTGTACATATAAAATAAATTTTTGAGTTCATAGTACTGAGAACGTTATTAGTCTTTAGATTACCGAACCGGACCGGTTTGCAGCCCTGGTATAGAAACTTCGACACCGACGCAGTTGTCTTGGCCCTTCCGCTACTGGGGTATCTCCTGAACCTAGGATCCTCTTAACCGGCTCTGAAAATCCGAACCCTGAAAGTTTCCCGGTTGTGAAACCCGAAGTTAACCCTTTACGATTTTTGGGTTTTATTACAGCTAAATTAAGCTGATAGCTATTGCTTCGAACCTTGGTTCAGCCTATTGTATAAAAATAAGAATGAGGAAGGTCAGTGATTTTTTATTTTTCTGAAATGAAATCTTTAAATAATTTCTACCAAATAGTTTGACTTAATTCTACGCCTTATTTATAACTATTTCATTTACTTACTTAGTCTATTCTCCCACTTTTTAACATATTCGCCTCAGTTGTTGCATTGTTATTTTATTGAAAGTTCACGTGCCGCAAATTCATCAAAAGCAAATTATTCTCTGCCCCAAAATGATGTGCAGTTGAGGGAAACGCAAAGCGTTTAAGTATCAGCATTTTCACTTACCAACCCGGTTGTGGGTTGTACTCGTGTGTGTATTTATTTATTTTGCCTTTTTTTTTGTTTATTGATATTGTTTTCGTAGAAGCTTTATACCCCAACCTGATAGTCCCTGTCCCATGGACAATTCTGTTATTTACATTTGTATGTATTTATTGATATTTATGTGTGGGCCCAGGGGAGGGGTGGCTGG
Organism: Lordiphosa magnipectinata; assembly: GCA_037044535.1. Classification (NCBI taxonomy): domain Eukaryota; kingdom Metazoa; phylum Arthropoda; class Insecta; order Diptera; family Drosophilidae; genus Lordiphosa; species Lordiphosa magnipectinata. The sequence goes on along the minus strand of JBAMBO010004147.1, from coordinate 275,489 downwards.
CATATAAATCGAAAAATTTTGGTTGAAAAGAAGACGCGTAACCAGGCGTGTCAAGGCGTGACATAAACAAAATGAATTCAGTTTTTTTTAAACTGAAACCTTAAAGCATTAAAAGTTAAGGGAAATGCAAGTCACAGCAAAATTACATTTAATGTCAGCTACGAACACGCCCCTTCAATGGCCAGTTAAAGGTAAATACTCCACTCCTTTACCTGCTGCTTGGGCAACATTTTTATTTTGCTACTAAAGGAGTTGCCTTGTTGTTGATATTTTGGCCGGCACTTTACAGGTAAACAAAGCCAAAAGCCAGGCCAAGCCAACAGACGCTTCCTTGTATGCCGGGAGCAGCAGCAGCAGCAGCGGCAACACTTCCTACTTGTACTTTGACCAAGCCAAGACGAGGTCGTTTTGCCTGCCAATCTGTTTGCTCACGAACCCGCCCGGTGGCTTTTGTTTCTTCTGTTCTGGCCCGTTTACAACTTCCTGGTCATGCTTCTGGCCTTGGCTGCCCTTTTCTGTGTGCCTGCTTGGCTTCAAGTTTGTTTTCGTCTGTTGCCAAGTGGAGTATGTCGTCCATCAGGCTCCACTTCCCCTGTAATTAGCACCCAGTGAAAAAGGGAAAGAAGAACGGGCAACTAAGCGTTGCCCCAAAATGTTTCCAACTTTAAATTTTCGTTCGTTCTTGGCGTCCCGCTGAGAATGTTGCACTTGCAGTTGGCCTGGCCAAAGACCAGCCAGCGGCGCACTCGAAAGTCATAAAGTACAAAAATTGTTACACTCAGGCAGAAATGAATTATGAAAGTTGTTTCCAGTTTTTGTTGCTTCGAATTCTTTCGTTTTCTACTTGTTTTCATTCTTAGCGAAAGTTGAGTTTTTGAAGTAAGTTGTGGCCATTCTTTAATTGAATTTGAATAGTAAAACTGGAAAAGTTGTAGTTGAATTTGTGCTTTAATTTATCACATTTTGTAATTAAAACCTAAATGTTTGAAAACGAAACATTCAAAAGTAAGAGAATTAATACAAAAGGGGTTAAGAGGACTAGCAATAAAGTGGGTTGCAAGAGAATACAGGAAAAAGATGCAACGAAGTACAATTTTGAGAGGATTTACAATGCGTTTGTAGAAAACTTGATCATATTCTCGCCGGTGTAGCTCTGTCCGCCTGTCTGTATGAATGAGTTGATCTTATAGTCTATAAAAGAATCAAATTGGTAACATAAGCAGCAGAAAAAAGTAAGTATTTGCATTGAACCTAAAACTTTATTCGTCCTTATATTAAGCTATTTTAAAAACGCCAATAAGAACTGACAAAAAACACGGAAGCATGGTGAAACGGGTGGGGAAGCAGCGGCAACTTGATACTTAAAATATAATCAGGCCTTATATGTAAATATTTTGAAAGTACCAATAAGGTCAAACAAAAACACGGAAGTTGTGAACCAATCGACTTAGCGTGGGGGAGCTGAAGGGAAAGCAGCGGTAACTTGGAACTTAAAAAGATTGACATATTTTGAAAATCCCATTAAGATCAGACCAAAAACATGGAAATTGTACACGAATCGATGTGGCCTTTCAGAGCGAGAGGGAATGCACCCAACCAAAAATACGGAAATTGCGTACCTCTAGCAATTACAAATATATACCAGATCAGATTGTCCCAGTAAATCCACATAAATTTGTATTCTAATATACCTCCCGCTCAACTGAATAGGTTCAACACAATCCAAAGAGTTGGCTTAACTAAATAGCTTCATACTCTTAAAATTAAAGAAAAATTATATACAGCCATACTCCCATTTTCGCTTTCACAAAACTTTAACGATATCAAACCGGTTTTTGTACCAAATTTGTACTCTAAGTCGCAAAATTTATACGAAAGCGAAAATGGGAGCATGGTTGATAAAGTAATATTTCACAGCTTTTGTTTCTTCTAACCAAGGCAGCAAGCCAGTCCGCAACTGAACCCCTTAGAACCCGTTCGGTTCGAGTTTTTTGTGTCCAACAAACCGGACCATGAACCGAACCAGTTAATATTTTTGACTTCTCGAAACTGAGCTCTAACCGGACCACTTTTTCGAAAAATTAGAACTCTTTGACAAAATGAAGTAGTTTTTGCAATGACACATACAGTGAAATATAGAAATTCTTTGTAATTCAAGAAGTTGTCCAACCCACGACATTTCTTTAGGTCAGATTTACACTATCACCGACGATAATGTAGCGAATATGACTCGAAAAAGAAAACTTTAATGACAACTGCAGAGCAGAAGAGGAATGCATCTATGAAGAATGTAATGTTGATGAAGGTTACTCTTGTGCATCAAAAACATACGTAGTTCAAAATATATGTAATTTGGTGCAGCCAATTTATAAAACTTTAAAGCTGCAGGATTCATAATTACTATCAAGTAATATTTATACCGGTTGCTTTTCAAGTCGAGCAATTGTTCTAAAATCTTCAGCAGAACATTGCTTATTACTATCTAAGTGCCTGGATAAGCGTTCTTTTATTATAAGCTCAGAATCAATATGGGTTGCAGTGTTCTTAGACCTGAGATTTCAAACTTAATTAACTTCTGACCAAAACAAGGTTGCAAAGTAGCACATTACAGACATGCTGATGCTCCAAAAAGAAATTCTTAATGAAAGTTTTCAAAATTCAACTTTAAAGCCCCATACAGACATCCTAAGCAACAAGAAGTTTCATACAAAAATTGAGGGAAGCAGAAGCAGAAGTTACTGAGTACGGAGATACGAAATTTGAATGTCACCCTTAACAATCAATGAGTCACAGCATATTTGTGGAGACTATGTAAATTGACTATGGGCCTTATTGTGCTTAGAGCAGCTGACGCAGCATTGAGAATGCACCATGTTAAGTCACTCTGCTTTTACCTGCATCGGTCAGCTGGAGTGCTTTAGTTAAAGTGATTTTTAAAAAAGTAATATAAAAACCATGGCAAAAAAGGAGAAACGAAAGAGTCGTTTGGCTATGATTTCGCATGAAGGAAAATTTCTTTAATTTTGTTGTTGAAAGAGCGGAATGTCATTTGCGATCTTTCCCTTTTTTCGAGTGAATAGCAACTTTTCGCCCCCTGGGCTTCCGCAGGGGGGAAAGACGCAGAATTGACATTTATTGTCGCCGGGCGATCCAAACACGAATGTCTGCTAGTTCCGACAGAGCTCAAATGCCTCACGGCATCTGCACACGGCTAACTCGGGTGAATCAGTGGCATCACTGAGATGGACAGCATACAGCTGCTGCTGCATTCTGGACAGGCACAATTTGGGGGCCTGTCCCACACCAAGCATTCCGACTTCAATTTTGTGAACAAGGCTTTGGAAGAAGTGGCCGAGCTTTTACAATAAAAACTTCTTGGCATCAAAGCAAAAAACAGTTGATCGAGCAGTGTGACCCGCCGGCAGTTAAACTAAAAATATCACAAACTTACATTTTTGTTGTAATTATACTCTGTACCAAGGGTACATAGAGTATATTAAGTTTGTGCAAAAGTATGTAACAGGGAGAAGGAAGCGTTTCCGATCCTATAAAATATATATATTCTTGATCAGCATCAACAGCCGAGTCGATATAGCCAAGTCCGTCTGTCCGTTCGTCCGTCTGTCCGTCTGTATGAACGCACAGATCTCAGAGATGATAAGAGATTGAGGTTTGACATGTATGCAGCATATATTTCTTAAACTTGGAGGCAGATCAAGTTTAGTTTCAATTTTTGCCACGCCCACTCCCGCCTCCGCAATTTGGAAAAAGCGTCATATCTCCCACAGTTTCCATGATAGATGGTTTTACTTTCTAGAGATATCGTGTAATCAAAATTATTTATCGATTTGCTGAAGAAATGATGAAGATCGGATGAACGATACACATTATGACCAAAAAACCAAAAAGCCGGTTAAACGGCCTTGTTTTTTCTTAATTATGGTCACACTACTCTTACGTTCTACGGTGACGATACGTATGACAGGTAAGTTAGATTACGAACGTCGGATGTCCGTATAGGGCTTAAATGACGAAGAAGAGAAGGGAAATAAAAGGCTATAGAAAGCCATTAACAAATATAAAGTCTGTAAATGATGTTAAAGATTCCTTCGAAAATTGTGCAGAAGAACAGACATGGACCAATGTTTTAAAATTTTGGAAAGGTCAAAAAAACGAGGACTTTAAAAATATTGGAGTTTTAGGAACCGGACCGCGAATCGGAACCTTAGGCATTACAACGGATTCGAATCCCCGGACCGAACCTTCTTCAAAATTTTAGAGGTTTGCAGCCTTGCTTCTAACTTATAAATTGGATGTTTAGGTATATTTTAGTATTTGGTACAGCCTTCTTTGTTCAATAATATAATAACGAATTATAATATTTTTTTTTAAAAACTACAAGCGAAATTTTTGGGCTGCAGAATTTCACAATTTTGCTACTCTGGTAGAATGAATGGGGGAGTTGTCCTACTGACATATCCATTCAATCCTCCCAAAAATTTTCGAGAATTGTGGAAAAGCCTTATTTAGTTCAGTTTTGTAGACATTTCCGTTCATTTTAATAAGTAACAAACTGATGCTCACAAGTCACATAATATGATATTCAACCAGAATTGTAAACAGTTCTGATGATAAATCTTCTATATGCCGATGTGGTCGCGTCCTGAACTCCTTCTTTCATATTGTTTCCACAAGTTGCTATTGAAAAATGACAAGCAAAGGTAAGAAAAACTAAATATTTGAAAAAACAAAATGTTAGTTTTATGGAAACTCACGCTGCTTTAGGCCAGATTTGCGCTATCTTTTTGTTTGGCCTTTTTCAAAGTCGTAATTACTTTAAATTAGCGGTGGGCACCAAATTGTAAAAAACATCCTTTATCAGTGAGTCTCGATCGCGCACACTACACCTATTGCGCACTCTGTGTTTGCGTCTTGTCGGCGCCGTGTTCCGATATGCATGGACTTTTTTGTTGTTCTCACTTTGAAGTGAGTTAATTGCGACGCAATTTATTATGCAACTGACTGACGCCAATTGTTGAAAAAAGTTTAGAAGCAATGCACGGCGCGTGTAGAAACATCAAATCTAGACGAAACGAATTGCGCCCTGCTAGATTGCACACGCAAAATGTAGAATGCAAAAGGCTACACGAAGCGTGCAGAAAAGCTGTACATAACGTGTAGGATTTCAATATCTAAACGCCGCGTGTAGAAAAGCTAAATGCTGCGTGGGCAAATGCAAAATCTACACGACATAAGAAAATCAACTTATTTCCAAATAACTTCTACATTTTTCATGCAGCAATCTGAATACCACACGAACGTGTAGGTTTTCTACACGTGGCGTGTGGATATGTAGCTCTAAACAAGTTCTAAATTCTTACATTTTTCGTTTAGATAACTGATCTCCACACGTGACGTGTAGGATTTCTACACAAACGCTTAGAATTACAAATGCTGAATGCTACATGTTTCTATACGTTTCGACCGGCATTTTCAACCCATAACGTTTGTGGAGCATTTCTGCACGCCGCGTTTAGAAATGAGAAAAATAGATGCGGCGTGCAGAAAAGCTACACGCCACGTGTTGAAATGAGAAAGCTAAACACGGCGTGCAGTAAAGCTACACAAACGTTATGGGTTAAAAATCCCGATCGAAACGTGAAGAAATCCTACATTTCCTACATTACACTTATCAAGATATGTAAAATATAGAAATATTATTGATACTATATTGACACCCTATGTAGTATGCATTTAAGCTCACTCACATATTCTCATTCGTAATTTTACGTTCACTGTTAAAGGCATTACCACTTGGGCATTAAACCACATGTTCAAAATAATTAAAAACTAAATATTCTACTAGAGATTTTAAAATATAGTCACAATAGTGATTAAGTCGGTTCGAGAAGTATTAAACAGCTCCTAAAGCAACAAAAATTCGTAGCAAGAATTGCATGGGTTTATAAATTTTGTTCAATACAGGGTATATTACAGTCAGTCTGGACAGACTTCTTAACTTAAATGATGTTTATACGCCAGCCAAGAACATATTTTGTCTTAAGCCAAACATCTCAGCATACAAAATACTTCCAATGTTTATGGCAGTTGGTTGGCCGCTTATCAGAAATACCACAAAAGCATCTAAACAATGTGCTGCTAAGCAATTAATCTTGCTTTAAAATCCGGTTTCAACTAATGCTGTAGCAACATTTAGGCGTTAGAAATTCGCTGATAATTTGCATAAATTGCAGATGTATCAATGTAAATGGAGGCAATCGAAATAAAAGAACAAGTGGAAATTGATATCAGCTTTTTGGATATATTTGTAATTGGGCACTAATTTACTTTCACTCCAATTTCCATGCAAATGAGGCCGATGGATGTCGCTGACGAACCTGTTCCATTAAAATCAATTAGTGAACGAAAAAGAAATAAAATCAATCTCTATGTCCCACCCCCACGTATCACGGAAGTTGCCTATGAAATTTATGCGAGCTCATGACAAATTGAAGATTACATTTTCGCTTCCCAGTGACAATCTCTCGATGTTGTTGCTGTATGTTATCAGTTAACCCATGACGACCGTGAACTGAGTTGGAGAGTTCAGCATATGTTTACCTGTTGCCTGTTGCATTCAAAATTGACTTAATTGGCCAGTCTCATCTGAAAACCCGTTGACTTGTCCTAATCCGGTTATTAAACTTTACACTGTGCTGCCCGTTTTTGTGTAAGTTCACGCTCTTTTAAAATGGTTCATTCGATTTTAGTTTGTGCTATAAAAGCGCTAAGCATGCGCAGCGCCGCTTTTAGTTTGTTCAAAATTTTCAACCAGTTCGGTTGAAACATCCCACAACTCACGACACAAATATACAAAAAAACTAAAAATGTCGCTTAGAATCGTAAGTGTGGAATTATTTTGCATAAATTTTAAAGTCGAAATTGCATGGCGTGTGTACGAGTGTGGGTGTTATTTTTGGCACATACTTGAATTTCTGGAAATAGAATCATAAATTTTGTTGTTTGCTCTAATTGAACCAAAATTTGCATAATTATATAATATCCAGTTGGCGACAAGCAAAAGCAACTAAGAACTCAACCAAAAATGTGCTAATGATGCAATTTCGAACGTTGTATAATCATATTTATTAAACATAAAAAAATGATCTTTTTTAAATAAATCGACTACACGGGGAGAAAAGTTGTGTACGCAAATGGGGAGACAGCTGAAAACAAGAACTTGAAATGAGAACAATTTAATTTAATTAAATTTTTAAATGGAATAAATTGGAGCTCTATCTTGCAGTTGTGCATTGACGGAACGCACTGGCAAGTTAACTCACTACTGTTCTCTAGTTAAACGTGTCAACTAGCAAAAATATTTCAAATTCACAACTCATCGCCTTATCTTTTGTGTAAAACTGACAACTATAAAAATTCAAAATATAAAACGTGACAAATTTCTTTCAAAAGAAATTTGCATGAGTTTTAAGCTTGCTTAATTTTGATTTGTATTCATATGTTAATCGAATTAAAGAACGTTTTTTGACCTCAACTGTGCTGTTGGTGCAGAAAATGCTTTCATAATGCTTTGATTAGAAACTATAAAATATATTCACATTCATCTATAATATGGGAATCTCTAGAGATTTTCGTACAAACGATGTGATTTGGAACTAAACTAGTAGACGCTTGATATGTGAAATGATAAGTATAAGGTTGGCTACTAGATCATAGGTCGGTAAGCAGTCGCTTTCAAATCACTCAACTTTTGTCATCTAATCTAGTAGCCGGGCATGTATGTGGCACATCACATATGTCACACAAGCAGTTTTATTTCGAAAAGCAAGCGTTTATATCGAAATCTCTAGAGATTTCTGGAACACACCTTCAGTAGCGGATCCAGGGTGGGCTATAGGGGCTGAAGCCCACCCCTCAGCGCACAAATATCTTAAATCACCAAACATAGACAAAAGTTATCAAGTATTTCAAAAAAAGCTGGAAAATATTTAGATTCTTCTTATCTACTTATCTTCGCGGACAAGGGTACGAATGAGGTTCCAACTTTTCAGGCAACCAAAATGGTGTCCAAGCATTGATATGCGAAAAATAACCCTTTGCATTCTATACTCCTTGTTTCAGTCATTCGTCAAGTTTATGTGTCTCAAAAGTCTGCGAAGTTTAGGATATCCGAAACATGCTAGGAACAGTTTCTTCTGCTAAGTCTGCTAAAAGCACGCAACTTTTGCAAGATGAAATAGAATCTGAAGCTCCGGAATAAAAAAAATCGACTAACAACTCTTTACCCTACTCGTGGGGTCGAAAAACATGAATGTGTGAAAGAAACTTACGGACGAAATGGGACTTAAGTTGAAAATTCTTGGCTTAAATAGTCGCCAAAAAAACAGCAACAACATGACGCTTTTGGGATGCTTTCGCAAAATTTTCTCAAATTGTACACTTTCGATGTACGATGGTACAGGCTGTTAATGACATATTGAACTTTTTTACTACCCTTTTGTGGATTTCATGATTTTTTTTCGGGTTTGACATTCAAAGTAAAATTTGCTGACCTTCTGGCTCTAGAGAGTTTGATTCCAGCACACATTTCAAAAAATTGTAGAAATTGCAAAAGCTTATGAGGACCGAGCTAACATACGATATTGTTTTGTGGCACAAGAGTTGTAAGAACGCAGAGTTGAAAAAGCCCAGACTGCACTCGAGGCACTACAGCTCAAGAAATCGAAGAAATTCTATCATTTTTTCCCGAACTTTGCTATATTGTTGCAGTTGTTCACTCCGATCCCCGTCACCTCGTCAACACCTGAATGAACTTCTTCTCTGCTGAAAAGATTCAAACCCTACAATCGTGTCTATTATAGTATACAGTGTTTAACTGTATTATAGTATGTTATTAATACGTCGCGTGTGTTTGATTTAATGCCAAACTTTTTCCAGTTTTTCCTTACGTCTTGATTACACTTTTTAACTGGTGGTCTGAAAAGAATTGTCTCACATTTTTCTGTATTAATTTTTAGGTGCCAGTTGATTGTGTATCTTTCGATCCAATTATAGTTTTTTTGTAGATTCAAGTTGATTCCCCTTATGTTGTTGTCTGCGTGGTATATGACGATGTCGTCAGCAAATGATATTATGTTGTCTATCTTACTTATTAAGCCCAGGATAAATATGTTGAATAGTATTGGTGAGTTCACCGTTCCTTGTTGCAGTTCATTTTCCATTTTAAAGTTTTGAGAACTATTTTTTTTGCCGTTAGAGATAACGAATTCTTTGTTACTTATCATATTGTATATAAGTATTATGAGGTGCATCGGAAAATCGTATTGAATCAATCCAAATATTTATCCTTCAACCCATAGCCCATCGAAAGCTTTTTCGAGATCTATGAGGCATGCACCTGTGCAGTATTTCTTTTGCCAGTTCCAGTTGACGTATGAGACGAGGCATTGGATAGCATGTATAGTAGAGTGCTTGTATTTGAAACCAAACTGCTTTTCATTAATAAAATGGTTTTCGTTACAAAATGTGATTATGTTGTTGTTAACACATGCTTCAAAAACCTTACTTATGTTAGGCAAAAGACTTATTGGGCGTAAGTTGCCTATCACAGTCGGATCCTTATCTTTTTTAGGAATAATTATGGTTTTGGCATGTTTCCAATTCTTCGGAAAGTAGGCGTTGTTTAGCATATTGTTGAACAGTGATCCATATTCCAGAACCATCATAAGTGGTAAATTTTTTAAAACAATATTTGGTATTCCGTCAAGTCCAGAGGAGAGTTTCGCCGGGAGCTTTTTGAAAACATTGATAATGGCACACCGGTATATATATGTATATATAACAAAGTCGTGTTAGTTACACCACTTATATGTCAAGAACGGTTGGACGTATATTTTAGATCTTGAAATGTTGGATTTGTTTCAGCCCCGAGTAGCAGAATATCGATTAAAAACCCGCAAAAAGCCAATCGGTCCAACAAAAATCTTTGAAATTTTATAAGTTTGGATTGTCAACAAGACTTCATAGTTGGCAATTGTCGACGGGTAAATAGGTCGCTTAGGCCAATTGATAAAAAAAAAATAGCGAAATCTGCAAAATTTTATACCAAGTTGAGACTATGATGAAGATTTAATAGTTGGCAATGGTTGACGGGTAAATAGGAGGTGTCCTCCAATCGGACCCACAAATTTAGAAATATGCCAAATTTTATAATGAGTTTAGATTGTCATAAGAGGAAATTACTACGGTAAAAGCCCAATTATTTCGATATGCCAAAATTGCCAAGAAAAAAGAGTGCTTATAGCATATTCTTTTTTACACTTAAATAAAACAATTAAGGTTACTTATATTTTGAGAATTTAGTTTGATCGCAAACCAAACTACTTGACTTGATTCTGCAAAACTCACATGTGCAGCTATTCGCCTTGGGATGCATACTAAACCAGCTTTAAGTTGCACTATTTAGCCATGTCAAACAAAAAGTAAATAGACAAGACTACTTTTCAAAACCATTCACTAGTAAAAATAAAAATATCTATAAGGCTAGTGCAAGGTTTAAGCTGCTTAAACAAACAATGCAAGGCCAATGCTCCAAAAGTCCCTCACCTTCTTTGCAAATAAATGCCTCCCACACTTCACTTTAATAGATCTAAACTGAATAAAACAAAAAGACCATAACTTAAATAGATCAAAATAAAATAATTCATTAAATTATGCTAATTGAGTTCTAAATTATTTTACAGTTTCTATTCATTGCAGCAGCATTGTTGATTGGACTGTGTCAAGCGGATGTCTCCGAAATAGTTAAGCCACCACAAGATCTTTTAGTGCCGTTTAATGATTTATTGCCGCCACTGCAAGAGGATTCAACCACCTCAACAACAACAACCACCACAACAAGTACAACAACTGCCCAGCCGGAGATAATTTTGATAACCAAACCCACCAAAAAATCCTATTACCAACAGGAGAAACAGAAAGCCAGCTCCAACAAACAGAACATACAATTGCTTTCACTAGACTTGTTGCCGCCATTTGAGGAGACTCCATCAAATGTGGAGGAGAGCCCAAAGAAGACTTCATCAAATGTGGAGGAGAACCCAAAGAAGCAAGAGTCACAACTAACAGCGCCAGTCAAAGTGGCCAGTCCGCCGCTACCTCGCCTAATCCCAACCGCTTCTCTCAGCTCTCGATATGCCAACTATTTTCAGTCAAGCACTCCCCGACCGCCACGCGGTCCACTACCCACACTGACGCCCTTTCCTCGTCATATTAAAAAGTAGCGAAATTAATTAGATTAGAAACTCCAAAAGCAAAACAAAATATAAAAAAATTTCAAATAAATTAACATAACAAAAACACACAAAAGAGAGTTGAACATTTGGACATTATTTATTAGTGGCAATTTAGTCACTCTGCAGACCCGGAAAGTGTTTCTTAATTTGTACGCATAAATTTAATTAACAACTCTGAAATGAAGAACAATTTAATGGCAAATGTCAAAACAATGCCCAAATATTTCCTGAGCCATGCAAAATCAAAACAAATAATTAAGTTGTCTGGAAAAAAATTTAAACACAAATTGAAAAACCTACCGACTTTAATATACACTGATACCGGGTACAAAGATAGCTGTTCTTATTAAATTGAGTTTGTCGGTAATAACAATAAACATGTTAAATTAATTTAAAACGGATGTTATTCTACTCAAGTGGTCGTTGACGGTTTCTGTATAAACTGAAGAAAATGTTTCTATAACCGTGTCTAGTAAGAAAGTCCACCGGAAATTTTTAGCAGAAATTATTTGGTTCTCTTACGTTTGAATTTTCAAGCCATAAATTTTGACCAAAAAAAGGGAAATCAGTTCAGTATTGTCCCAAATTCAAAATTTGGAGAAAATAATTGTCTTCGATAGAGCGCAAATTATAAAGAAGATATTATTTGGCAGTCGTAAATTATTGCTTTTAACTTGATTTTTAAATATTAGTGTTATTTCCATTTAAAAAGTAACTAAGGCATTAGTTGGATAATAATAGTGAGTGAAAACTATATTTTGAAACAGTCATGTGAGCCTTTTTACGTTTCTTCCCCATTCACAACTGTGGATGAAGTGCTGTGGGTAAAATGTTGAAGCTTTCGGAGAATATAAATCCACTTCTCACCTGCAAACTGCGACATAAATGTCGTGGTCAGAAAAAAAAAGATCGTGTTGAATGCGTCGAAACGCTTTCGGAAAATTGCGAATAGTCAGTTCGCTGGGTCTGTTCTCAGACCAACTTATGTGGCCGAAACAGCTGATTGAACTCAGTTAGGTATAAGCGAATAAGATTGTTTGAAATTTATCCGACAATATCCATCGCAATGCTATTAGTAAAAAACAAAACAAAAATCGATTTGCTAAATTTGAAACCAGCGATAAGATTTACCATTGCCCAGGACTTATCTCATATCATTAAAATATCTCTAACTTCTCATCATTTTTTATACTCTGTACCGAAGGTACACAAAAGGTGAAATCTTTCGGACGCAACCCCATTGGAAATCATCCGAAACTTTGTGTATCGTACAGTAAAGTTATTTGAGGATACTCAAATCTATATCAATAATAGCCATATATAATAAAAGCCAAGCAGTAAATCATGTCTCGTGAGATGAATATCAGCAAGGACATCATGTCGCGCATCATAAAACGTGACTTGGGTCTCAGAGCGTACAAAAGACACACCGGCCACTTGCACACAACTGCTTGGAAACAAAAACGCAACACAAAATTGAAAGCATTGCCTCTCCAGTGCGCAAACAATGCCCACGACGAGTTCTGTTTACTGACGAGAAAATTTTTACCATAGAGGATTCGTTCAACAAAGAGAACGATAGATCGGTGCCCTTATACAGGCGGACAGACAGACGGACATTCGTATATCGACTCGGCTGTTATGTGTACCAAAGGTACACATTTACAGAAAAAAAATCCGAGATATCCGGGCTGAAATCAATCCCAAGCGATGTCTGACATGACGTGATGTCGGTCAAGCCCTGATTTTCCCAAACCATGTACGAGAAGGATTGATTTGAGTACGGAATTTTCAATCCCGGAATTCTTGTCTTGATCCCGACTTTAGCTCACACTGGATTGTTTTATCTTGTTATTCGAGCTCGATTTGATCCGTCAGTCGGATCCAATCAAGAAGGTCCAATATTGATTGAAGCTCGATATTCGTACTTGATTTGATCTTGATTTTGTGCTTTCCTATATGTCAAAATGGTGAATGTACCAAAACAACGTTGCACTTTTTGCAAGAAATGCAAGGTGCACAAGCTGCACAAGGTGACGCAGTACAAGAAGTCCAAGGAGCGTAAGGGTGTTCAGGGCCGTCGTCGTTACGACAGGAAACAGCAGGGTTTCGGTGGTCAGACCAAGCCCATCTTCAGGAAGAAGGCCAAGACCACCAAGAAAATTGTGCTGCGTATGGAATGCACTGAGTGCAAATACCGCAAGCAGACCCCTCTGAAGCGTTGCAAGCACTTCGAGTTGAGCGGCGACAAGAAGCGCAAGGGACAGATGATTCAGTTCTAAGCCAACTCCAATTCAGCCCCCCGCATCACTAAAGTGATTTTTAAGTTGTTTTATAAATAAAACGAATTAAATTGTAGACGTAAAACTTGCGCAAAATGTTTAGTCTTTAAATATCACAAATTGTGGATTGAAAAAAAAAAAAAAAATCGGCTTGGTGCAAGTGTACCCGAGATTAAATTGAGCTCGATACTCGAACTACATCCAATCCGAAAAATGATTGCATCAAAAATGACATGAGATTGACTTTAGCTCGATGTTTAAACTCATTTTTTCCCCAAAAAAGCATATCACAAGAAATCGTATATTCCATTAAACACAAGCTCATACTCGTCGGAAATGCATTTGGTTACTAATTGCTGAAATGGGATGTAGAATGCAATGGAAAAGCGATATAGTAACAAAGATCCAGTTAGAATGCTGTCCACCTATTGCTGGTCTCTAATGCGAGAGAGTGATGACACCACACTAAAACGTAAAAGGTCATCTGCACATTTCCAATGCAGCCAAGCTAAAAGCCACTTAGTCCACCAATAAAAGCATAACAAACAAGAAAGAAAGTCGGTCAAGCCCGACTATAACATACTCTGGACCCTTAACGTCGCAGCTCGCATTTGCTCACGAGTTATACTCGCTCATCTCTAAGTTTCACTCTCTCTCTCTCTCTCACTAAGATTGCCGTTCAATAGAATGCTGTGGTGCTGGGTGGGGGGTGGTGGGTGTTTACTGGCCGTTTTTTGCTCATAACTTGAGTATCGTTCATCCGATCTTTATCATTACTTCAGCAAATCGATAAATAATTTTGTTTACAAGGTATCTCTAGAAGGTACGAACGATCTATCTTCAAAACTGTAGGAGATATGACGTTTTTCCAAATTGCGGGGGCGGGAGGGGGCGTGGCAAAAATTGAAAATAAACTTGATCTGCCTGCAAGTATAAGAAAAATATGCCCCATACATGTCAAACCTCTATCTCTTACCATCTCTGAGATCTCTTCGTTCATACGGACGGACGGACAGACGGACGGACGGACAGACGGACATGGCTATATCGAATCGGCTGTTGATGCTGATCAAGAATATATATACTTTATAGGGTCGGAAACGATTCCTTCTCCCTGTTACATACTTTTGCACAAACTTAATATACTCTATGTACCTTCGGTACAGAGTATAAAAACCTGTAATTTTCCTATTTTCTTAAGAGCATAGATTTTAATTTTGTATTGTCCATTACTAGAAGGGGTTACATATGTGGAGTACATGTCGCTAATGTGTCCCATAAAAATATATGTCAGAGGTGGCAAAATTTTAAATTAAACATGATTTTTAACTTTCAATGGATTCTCCATCAAAATTTGGTCGTTTGGCACTTATCATATCTGAGTTCCGCCAATATACTTTGGTACAGGATATACGAATCGAAAATAGAACTTCAACAAACGATTCGGCTATGATAAGCGGACCGTATGTCAAACCATATGCATGGAACATACGCTGAATGGTAAAATAAATAAAAAAGTCGATCCAGCCCGACTGTAATATTTTCATTCTGGCCCTATAGGGTAACAGCACTCGAACAGGAATAATCTTAGTGCAAAATTGTCAAACAAATAAGTAAACATTTATGTGATTATATGAAAAACTATATTTAAATTTCACACCAAATTTTAGCAATGTATACTTTTCGGGGCATTAATGTTAAATCATTCGATTTTCTGTTAACACATTTAAAAAAAATACTAGATTGTCGAAGTGTACTTTGATATCCGCGAATAACTTCGTCAATCGGTATCCAAATTAATTGGGACAAGATATGTTCAACGGAAAATTAAATGGGCTCTCATAATAAACTTTAAGGGAAAATCGCATAGAATAAAATAGTTAAACCAGTGGTGGTCAAAGTATATATTTCCAAAAAAAAAGTTGAAAATGCCAGATCTGAAAGCCGCATTTCTAAGCCATCGCGTTAAATCATTCAAGCCATTGATAAAAATATATTAGATTGCTGTCGTCGCCATCGGAATTGACAAGGTTATAAACAATCAGACGGTCCATGCGCGCGTTATATCTATTTAAGTGAGGTAAAATGGCAAAAAGCGGTTTTTGGGCCATAACTTCAGATTTTGGGGGTCCCCGAGGAAAACCAAGTATGAGGAAGTGCTATACGGCGTACATTATACAGCGTACGCTATGTCATTACCCAGGTTATTTCGCACTGTAGCACTGTGTTATCAAACCAGCAAGTTCTAGCCTGCTCGAGGTCATTAGTTTGCATACAACTGTAAAAACAGGACACAAACATTACAATGAAGGCTGGTCGCTATTAAAGTCTCTTAAATAGACTTGACCTATCAACTGCAATTCAGCACGTACCTTCTCATGCTGGAAGTGCTATAACTGGTAGGGAATTCCAAGGCAACGGTTAGCGCAAAAAACCCACACCACCAAAAACTGCTGTGTTGACAGAAAATTTTGTATTCGTGTGCATACCCATTTAGCCTGAGAGAGTTTTTCACTTTCAGTTACGAACTTGCTCTCAGTTTCTTTTCGCTCTTTCGCTTTGACAGTCGAATTCCGTACTTACTTCAATTGAAAAGAGCGTTTTCGGAATGATCCAAGCCTTTTAGGACTGTTATAATCCTTTCGTGCTTGATTCAAGTGAATCTAGTACGACTCGTACTTGAAATTTCATTTATTTTATATTTTGTATTTCTTTTTTTTTTAATTTTTGCCACGAACTTCCCGCCCCAGCAATTTGGAAAAAACGTCATATCTCCCACAGTGTTTTAGATAAATGGTTCGTTCCATTTAAAGATATTTAGTAACCAAGATTATTTATCGATTTGCCGAAGGAATGATAAAGATCAGGTGAACGATACTCGAGTTATAAGGAAAATAAACAATTATGATGAGTAACACAGGCCGCAACGGCGATGGGCAGCACTTCACGCACTTTAAGGCTGTCTTTGCCAATTTGAGTAGCTTCTAACTTAAATTGAACAGATATATACAAGCCTTGGGGGTACAGAGTATGTTATAGTCGGTCTTGACCAACTTTCTTTCTTGTTTTTGTTAGACGAAATGCGATCATCTGATAGGATTTTCATTGTTACGATATAGTCGATAATCGATATTACATTTTTTTTGTTAAGTTATTAATGGCTATTAATTTGAAAATATCCCTAAAATGTAGCCCCCCACCGTCAATAGTTCTCTATATAATCCGGCAACTCTCAAAGTAAACAAAAGTAGTTTAGAAAAAAAGAAAATGTGGATCTTTGGCGTTGACCGGACCCACTGAACTTTACTCTTCAGTCGTTATTAATTGTATATTTTGCCGATATTTAACTGTTGTAAGTACTAAGCTTAAAGTGAGACAACCTGAAATCTGAATTTGCCTCAAGTTGATAAAGCATTAGATAATGCTCGCCGCATAAGCTCGAAGATGGTGCACGACCATCTCAGTCAATAAATCCAGAAAATGGAATTGATTTGATTCTTGTAAAGATTGCCGAGACGATGAGAACTGCGTTTTTCGTTTATAGTGATCACTGCTTGGCTGGGAGTTCATCATAATCTTAAATGACACTAAATATGAGTAGTGTCTTCAGACACTTTTGTGTAAACATGTTTTAAAAGTTTCATTAGGATCGTAGGAAATTGGTTTCTGTATAAGACTTTTGATATCCTTGTTGTTAAATTAGAGTCACAAGTTGAGCGATCATCAATCATTTCACATTTTCTTTACCAACTTTCTCAATATTAATATTGAAAATTAAATTTCCACACACATACCACATCAAATGTTGGCAAAGCCAAAGTCATCATCATCAAGATGAACCGTTTAATTAATGGCCAACGCCAAACAACTTGGCGCCATTGACTGACACTGAAAACACGCTGTCAGCTTCCAAATGTTTGACGCTACAAACGTTTTGGCCTCAGGCTAATATACATATATACAAACACGTTGCTTCCCCCCGCGCCAGTGCCACCGCTTTGTTATCCAATTCCGCCTCTTGACAGCTACTTCAACCTGCTAAATGCAAATTATTGCCTCAAATGAATTGGTGCGCCGGTTGATGAGGTGGCTGACATTCAATGCGATGGAAGATGTGTCGCAATTGCAAGACCCAGAACCCACTGGGACCAGTTGCTATTACATGGCTCTAATCAAATCATTACCCACACTGATTAGCTGTATTTATGGGACTCGGCTCGGTCCGGCGTCCATTTAACGGCGTTAATTACACGGCTGATTGACATTAATGCGTTGGCCGGTTTGATGCAACAGCTGATTTAAAATTATGCATCATTTTTCATTGATTAATGGCATTACCATAAATTTATTAAGCCCGTAATAAATGCGTTTGATTAATGCTGTATGCATATTTCTGAGCCAATGCGTTTTTTCTTAATTACTGCGGATGGGCATTAAAATTTTCAAAATGATGAACGACTTTTCTAGCTGCGTTACAGCAATTTCCAATTCAAACAATTTTCATGTCTGATTTAATTTCAGATATGCTCGTTTTTGTTTTTGGTCAACTTTTCAATTAAAATGCCCCACAGAGCAACAGAGATTTTAAATATATTTCTATTACATATGCACAATTTTGCATAAGTTGATTAAGCATTTGTCACAATTGCCATGGCAGCTTTTGGCAGCTAAAAACTCAAACTGAAATCTCTCCAATGTCAAACTGTGTTGAAAACATTTAATAGCGATTTAATGCGCTTCCACCAATTACGCAGCATAGAGAAGGCAAACTGCTGTCTCTAAGCTGTAGAAATAATAATTTCCATGGCACCAAGTGAGGTTAAGAAGATTAAAGTCGATAGACAGACAGTTGGCAAGCGTTATACGCTTCTAAGCGTTTGTACATTTAACAAATAAACTGATTTTCTATTTCGTGGTTAGAACCAAACTCTACAACATAACCCATTGGTAAATTTTGGTTCTAACATGTAATTTGGAATTTGGCAGTCTAGCAGCCCTGTTATAAGCTAGCTAAATACACGAAATTAGTACTTGAAATTGATTCTTCAGATTTTAAAATTGTGTTTAAAGTTGGACAATTCCTTTTTGATCTTATGATGGAGATACAGTTCCGTTAGCACTTTGACATAGCCAGTCTGTGGTTAATGTACGCCACGATTTAATAAGCCCAGCTCAAGAGTATTTGTCCCGGTTCTGCTGGTTTTCAAAACCATCACCATATTCAAATTTTAGGAACGATAAAATTAATAAATAAAAAGTTTTGGTGTTAAAGCTATTTATCAAAAAAAAGGAAACAACTTTTTATTAGATGGTCCAAGGCGGGATAAAGGCCACGCCTCCCGCACAGCTGGCCGACTCACTAATCGCTGAGCCTCATCCGACCACCCTTGCAGAAGGTACACACCTGATCATATTAATAGGTACACACCGGAATTTTTTAATTATAGATGGTTTTTTTCGTACTTTTAGTGTTGACAACTTTTTAATTTTTGTTTTTTTGTTGTTGTCAATGTCTGCCCACACTGTGACAAAGAGTTGAAAGAGGGGCTGCCCCATATATCAAAGCTTTTCTGTAACTTGCGAGTCCACCACACATTTCGCCTGATCATAATAATAGGTACCGTCTCCGTTTCTCACAAGTATCAAGTGAATAATTTTGTGATCAGTGATCTTTTGGTAACTAAAGGTAAATTAAGTATAGCTCCTGTCAATACAGAGAATTAAATAATTATTTTTTTCAGAAAAAATTGGTCGAAATTCTCATTGTACTAAAGAAGAAGATCGATTGGTTCTTAGTCTGAGAAAAGAAGGCAAATCTTTACGAGCCATCGCCAAATTAATGAACAGGTCTCATAATTTTGTTAAAAATGCATTAGAAAGAAAACCAAGACAGGAAACCCGTGGAAGGCCACAAAAAACAACAGAAACCCTTGACCACTACATAGCTTTGAGCACAAAGGACCCATTTAAGTCATCGAAGGCTATTGCAGCCGAAATTGGGAATTCAGTTAGTGCTCCAACTATCCGAAGACGACTACAATATGCCAACCTACCAGGAAGAATTGCCAGAAAAGTCCCACTTATGCGCAAGAAAAATATCACCATGAGGCAAACTTTTGCAAGGGACCACAAAGACTGGGTAGGATGCACCTGGGAGAAAAAATGGAAACATATTATGGAGCGATGAAACCAAGATTAATTTTTTTTGGGAATGACTGTGAAAGGAATGTTCGACGCCCTAATGGAAAGGAATTCCATCCACTGCTTACAAAAAAAACAGTCAAACATGGAGGTGGCAATATAATGGTATGGGGTTGCTTCTCCTGGTACGGCGTAGGTCCAATTTATCAGACTACGAACAATAGGAATGCTGAAGAGTACAAATCCATATTGGAAACAGTTATGGTACCGTATGCTGAGGAAAATATGCCATTACGTTGGGTATTTCAGCAAGAAAATGATCCTAAACACACATCAAGGCTGTTATCTAAATTTTTCGAGGACCAAAAAGTTGACGTTCTGAAGTGGCCAAGCCAATCCCCCGACCTTAACCCCATTGAAAACTTGTGGGGAGACTTAAAAAAGAAATTGGCAAAGCATTCATTTTCAAATAAACAAAAATTATGGGAAGGTGTCCAAATCTGTGGTATGAGACACCGGTAGAGACCTGCCAGGCTCTTATTAAAAGTATGCCAAAAAGAATAGCAGTAGTGGCCAAAAAGAGAGGTGGATACACTGGATACTAAGTTAGGAAATACTAATTTACCTAAAAAAGAACGCAAAATGGAAATTAAAATTTTTTTTCTGACCAACACATGAAGTGTACCTATTATTATGATCACACTGAAAACGTATCTGAAACACAAAATGATCTCTTTTATGTTATATTATTATTCTATGTTACAATTAAGTTTATTTTATTAAAAACAAATAGTTTAAGAACCAATGAGAACAAATTGTAAGTTTGAAACAATGAATAAAACTGTTTTCTGTTACCTTAAGGTCAGAGTTGATGTGTGTACCTATTAATATGATCAGGTGTGTATATTAAAATTGTGCAGATGTTTGTAACGCATAGAAGGAAGTATCTTCGACCACATAAAGTATATATATTCTTGAACAGCATGACGAACTGAATTGATATAGCCATGCCCGTCTGTCCGTCAGTCCGTCTGTTTCAATGCTAATTCCTCCATCAGTTTTAAAGCTATCTTAACCAAACTTTGCACACAAGTCTTTAGGTACAAATACGCTTCACCTTTTCTTGGCTTCTTGCAACCGGCAAGAGCGGAAGACTATAGCATATAGCTGCCACAGGAACGATCGGTCGAAAAACTAGTGTCAGTAAGAAAAACTCGTTTGTTTTCAACGCAAACGTCCCCAAACCTCGTATTTATAAGTTTTCTATGCTTTCACATAACTCCACCAAACTTGATGAAAATCGGACAACTATAAAGTACATAAATCACCACGTAAGATACCAATTTCAAATCTATGAAATTGAAAGAAATTAAATTGATAGAAAAGCTGCCGATTGAACGGTTTTCGATTTCAGAGCTACAGCGGTTTTTTTGGTTAAGCATTTGTAAAAATGCGCATAAAGTACCCACAGCAGCGTCATGTTAAATTGCCAAACAAATGTGCTTTTGTGTTTCACCAAAGCAACAGCGACAAACATCAAACAATAGCACCAGATCCAGAACACTATAGCTGACATAAATCAACACAAAATGCATCGACACTTGTTGTTGTTTCTCTTGAAACTGAGTCAACGCCACAATCTATTCCATCTGTTTTAAATGTGTTTTCTCCAAATTCATACAATTAATTTTTTCTAAGTAATTTCTCTTGTATACGGGTCATTCATGCGAAATTCATTTGCTTGCTTTTTATAGCTACAATACTGTGAGACGCGAAATTTCTAAGAACAATTTAAATACAATTTGCAAGCATTTTACACCTTGTCATTAAAAGCTTCCATAATTATTTAAGCCCAATAATGATTCAAGTCAGTGCTGCTGCTTGCTTTTGTGAATTCTGAAAATAAACTTTGAAATCATAGCCAAAAAAAAACCAGTCTTTTCGATTACTAATTCTAAATGTTTTCCTAGAATTTGAAAGAAAATGGCAGAACATTTATGACTGAAAACAATAACAAAAAAATGTATATTAGGTGACTCTCAATATAGTTTGCAGTTGCATGTTGGGGTCCAGCTGTCAAAGATCTCTAGCGCTATATAATGCTATGAGGATCGAGTACTTAGCATAACAAGCGATTATTTCATTATGAGGGAATTCGCAAATGAGCGGAGTTGATGGTACAAGTAAAGAAAGTTGTTTGACAAAATAAATATTAAGTTCATAAATAGTTTTCGGCAAACATTTCAAAATTCGGCCAATAAAGATGGCAGGATCCACTTATTCAGAATTGATTTTGTCTGCAGCGGATGCCCAGAAGCGATATATTTGTTGATTATTCTTATAATCAACTGACGATGATGTCAATAAGGCAATTGATATCATCTTCTCTCCAAAAACCATAATTTCCACGTATGAAAAGAAATGATTTTCTTAACAAAACTAGCTGTGATGTACATTGAGTGTGACCCTGACATTTCAAAATACCAAAAAATTAACCTAAATTCTAGTTTTTTAACATATCTTCGCATTTTGTTTTATAACTTCTTAAAGTATGTTTCGCTCAACAATAAGTTGTGTCTAGAAATTGTATGTGTCATCTCAGCCTGATATTTATTAGTATCATATGCTTCCACTTTGCCAAGTTTGATCCATATCGGATGACAATATAGCTGCCATAGAACAATCGGTCGGAAAAGTAGTTCTAGTGATAAAAACTTTTTTGTTTTCAATGGTGGAGTCTTTATGCCTTGCAGTTGTAAATATAATCTGTTTCAACACAATTTTGGACAGTTTGTGGAAGCCAGTATCAAAAGCGAGATTGGATGCTTCGGTGAGAATTCAAGCTAAATATTGCAAATGTAATTCATATTCCACTTATTCACATCGACAACATTTTGTTACCTGAAGGGGCCTTCATATCAAATTGGGCATTGTCAAAAACTTTATCAAATCAATTAGTCGGGATGGCGAAGATTTGAAAGATATTTCGAAGACTAAGCGTGGCGAAGATAAAAGAAGGTATTTTGCGTAGTCTTTTCTTAGGGAGTTTAGCTGGCTCTAGGTCCAAAAAAGTTGCGAAAAAAACGAAACGAACAAAAGTTTCAAGAAACTATGCAAAAAAACTATTTTTAAACGAAAATTAACGGGCACTTCTAAGCTCGCTCAAAAGTTTCAAGCTTTTGCACTTAGAAAAGTTCAGCCTCAAAGCTTAAGCATTACCACCAGAAAGTTGAAAGCACTCATTGCTTGTCTATTTTTGCTTTCATTGCTTTTAGCAGTTCCCAACTGATCTAAGCAATGATTGTATGGAGAGGCAGTTGGCAATCATGCTTTCTTCAGCGAAAAGCCTACTGAAGAGCGGTTTGGGATAACGATGAAACAGTTCTGTATAGGCAACCAGTTCTTTTTGGTGGTACAATGCATAAGTTGTTTACAGTTGTGAACAAATGCAACTTTTTCGGACTTAGAGCCAGCTAAACTCACTAATTAAACATTAGAAAGGTCGCCAAATAAATTACAAAAGTAGTCTTTTCTTTTCAGTACATTAATTGCTGGTGTTCTCTAAGGTCCAGATATTAGAAAACTGATGCAAAACATTGAATTTTGCTCCCTACTAAAAACAATAGAAACAAAATAGAGGAAAGCTAACTTCGGCTCGACCGAATGGCGCCACTACTTTGAGCATTTGCTTGCCAGTTTGTTATATGGCAGCTATTTGCTATAGTCATCCGATTTTGATTAAACTCTCCAAAATTTTGTGGAAACTAATATTCATAAATGGAAAGCATAATGACTCTGCCATTGAAAACAAAAAAGTTTTTCTTACAAAAACTACTTTTTCGACAGATAATTTCTATGGCAGCTGTATGCTATAGTCACCCGAATTGAATCAAACTTTGCAGAATTGTGTGGTAGCATATAATATTGATCAGTAATAAGTTTTGAAGCGATAGCATTGAAAACAAAAAAGTTTTTCCTACTATGAATTTTTTTCAGACCTATCTTTTGTATGGCAGCTATACTATATAGTTGTCCGATTTTCATCAAACTTGGTGGAATTAGGTGAAAGCATAGAAAACTTAGAAATACGAAGTATAGGGACGCTTGCGTTAAAGGCAAAAAAGTTGTTCTTACTAAAACTACTTTTTCGACCGTTGGATCATATCGCAGCTATATGCTATAGTCATCCGATCCGGCCGGTTCCGACAAATGTGCAGCTTATTTGTACCAAAAGGCTTTGTGCCAAGTTTGGTTCCGATTGCTTTAAAACTGGCTTAGGAGATAGCGTAGAAACCGACGGACGAACAGACGGACATGGCTATATCAACTCAGCTCGTCATGCTGATCAAGAATATATATATACTTTGTGTGGTCGGAGATGCTTCCTTCCTTACGTTACAAACATGTGGACAATTTTAATATAACCTCTACAAGGGTATACAATTTGCCTGGGATTCCTTAAAGGCAATCATTTACAACTGATTGGAAATGCATCGATCTGAAGATTGGCAGACTTATGTTGACAATATGCTAAAATCTCTTGTTGATATATGTGTATAAGTTTACATATAGTATGTTTTAGACAATGCATTTTTTTCATCATCATCAGGACCAATTTGGGCAACACGTTCCTACATAGTCAGATGAGCACAGAGAAAGATTTCACCAGATTGCTGTTCCCCTAGAACATTGGTACAGCGCACTGTATGAAATCGTCGTGATAACTCAAAAAAGTAATAATGCTGTTAGAGTCCTAGAACCCGAAATAGGGGAAACAATTGCATTCGGTCATGTCTTTTTTCCGACTTACACAATGTTATCTACCTGGGTAGATGCTAAAAAACTCGTTATAAGGACGAAGGATATAGACTCGGCGATGGCTTATTAGTTGGTATTAAGTGGGTATAAATGAGTGATATCCCTTTGGATCTGCTTACGTGCCTCTTTTAAGAGGCGTCTTGCCAGAGTTTTTCGTGTAGTTTGCATTCTGCTTGCTTATACCGTCACCAAATTAAGATACTCCCAGGTTTCTTCTTTAATATCTAGGATGCATAAGCCAAGGCTGTATTGATGGTATGTAAAGGACTCTGATTTTATTAGTTGAGTTTTAGAGGCGAATCAGTTCACCTGCATCAAGTCGTCGGGCGCACCCGTGAAAAGTCAAGAAAGTAAATGAACAATTTTATGCCTCGTATGCCAAACAGTGACTTAAAAATCTCCAAAAATTAAAGCTGGCAAAAATTCCTGCATGCTCGCAAATTAATTTCCAAAATAAGCCTAAAAGTTTTGCACTCTAATATGATATACCCTTTTGAAAGAGTATTAATATGATGCGCTGTCATTAAAAAAGTTTGGCGTCTGATGCATGGAGGGCCATTAGATGTTAGCCCTGGCATTGGGGGTTGCCACCGACACCGACTGTGCCTCCCCCTTAACATCCTCCTATTTATGTGTGGATTTTTGAAGCTGCATTTGAAATCGCTTTTAACAAATGGCGCCATAAGCTTTTAGGCAAACTTTTAATGTGCACACACACACACACACACATATATATAGTTGCCACCATGTGTTCGTCTGTGCGTGTGAGCAAGATTTATGCGGCCAATGGGTCGTATGAGTGTTAGAAAAGTATGTTCAGCTTGAAGTGCCTCCAAAACAACAACAAGATAGACAAAAACAAAAAAAAAAAAATAGCAGAATCACAAGTATTTCTATATATTAAAAGTGTCTAGACATGGCCACACAAATGACCAAAAAAAAAAAAACAAACTAAGTGAAAAATGGATTAAGAAAACATCTTAAAATTAAGTTCATAGGCCTCACGAACTGAACCAAAAATGGGCAGGTTTGAGGCATCACCGCAGACTTAACCAAATCTCTCATCAGTCAACAAAAGTGAAAATTCCTTAAACTTCAATTAAAATAAATCATGTTAATTTTTCAGCTGGCTTAAATATGATAATTTACTCATGAATTGCTGATAAATTAAAGATTTTTTTCAGGCAGCGCCATAAGCCAGAGCCGTTTGCCAGCTGCATTATTTTCCGCCGCAGAAACTTTTCTCATTTGGAAAATGACCCCCTTGGAAATGCCTTTCACACTCATGATATTTCAGACCTGATGATGATGACGAGTTTTCACTCACTGTAATTACAGGTCATATCAAATTTGCATAAGAGATTCAACAAAACAACAAGGACGGACCACATTTGATGTATTGATTGCATAATCAATGTGTCCATTAAACGGCACACATTTCTTGCTTCAGTTGCCATAACGGAAATTATTTTTAATGTGGAAATAATTGCATGCCATGACGCAGAGAGCGTTGACAATTACACCGTGCAAGGGGCGAAAATAACAAAGTGCAAATTTCATTTCATATTTGCGTTCTGATGGCTGACAGACAGTTGAAGTTGCCGACTGCGGCTGGATTTATTGAAATGTGAAACCTTGACACGTGTATCAATTTCTTTTGATTTATAATATTTTCCATTTTTCTTCTTCTTCCCTCCCGACTGTTTAATTGAAAAGTGAAAGCCGCAAGTCCATTGAAATAAATTTCCTTTCATCATCTTCTCTTTCGCTTCAATTGCAATTGAAAGAAAACACTGAATTTCCCTTATGTGTGTGTGATGAGCATTATTGACAGCAGCTGCAACTGAAGATGAGTTTTTACAGTTCGATTTTTGCATATTTTAAATTTAAATTTGTAAATGTCCTGCAACTGACAATGTGTCTTGCAGTACACATGATTGTTAAACCAAAATAGAACATACTATTTGTGGCACAAAAAATAGATGAAGTTTTTACGTCAACTTGGTTATCATGTAAGAATTGTACACTTTTTGTATATGCCTGGGTTCGACGCCGCATGAACAAAATATAATAGGAAGAAAGCAAAGCTAACTTTGTCTGTGCCAAAGTTTTAATACACCTGAAAAAACTCACTCCAACGGATAGCGATTTTGACCGAACTTCTCAGATCAGTTTGAAAAGATATAATTTTAGTAATGACCGAGTTGAAACAGTAATGACTAACATTGAAAACAAAAATGTTTTTCTAACTAAAACACATTTTTCGAACGATCGTTTCTATGGCAGCTACAAGAAGTAGTCATTAGATTCCGATTCGGGCGGTTCCGACACACAAGCAGCCATAAGAAGACTTTGCAAAATATCAGCTCGATAGCTTCAAAGTTGAGGAACTAGTTTGCGGAGAAACAGACAGACGGACAGACAGACGAACAGTAAGACGTACAGACAGACGGACAGACAGACGGACAAAGCTCTATCGATTCAGCTCGTCATGCTAATCAAGAATATATATACTTTATGTGGTCGAAGATGATTCCATTTTCCTTCTTCAAGTGTATAAAAATGTATTTACATAATCATTCAGTTGTGTGTAAGTTAAATACAAAGCGAAAATTATTCGCTGAGTACGAATACACCCAAAAAGAGTAATCATCAAAATGACACTATTTAGTCATCAATTGGAAACTAATTAGTTTCAAATTCAGTTTAATACTCTAAGTATCAAGTTGATTATTTCGAAAATATTAATATTATGTTTCGAGGATATCAAATTGATACTTTAATAACTTAGGCTAAGACTTTTTGTATTACTGGTTTGGTATCAATTTGGTTCTTGATGAAGCTTTTAGTATAATTTTGATACTAGCTTTTATAAACTTAATTTTTTGATTCTCTGTACTAAAGATAAGTACATCTATAAATATAAACTACGCTCGACTGACTGACTGACTGACTGATTACACAGGCCAACAGCCATTTTGGTCCCACTTTCTCGTTGCAAAATTCTGATCCAGTTTTGTGCACTGATTCTAAAACTGGTCGCGGTTTTTCTCCATCAGATCTTGTTTTTTGCAGTATTTTTGGCTTTTAAAAAATTGTGTAGCTTGCACCGTGCAACAATATTTGTATATATAAGTTTTATGCGACAGTATACATATTAATGCAGCCTAAAAAAATCATAGGTGCAGCACCAGCAAACCCAAAATCGTAAAAATTGGCCATTGAAGAGTAATTTTTATCAACTCATGGCAAATTTTTCAAACTTAATCGTCGTGTATAAGTCATTGTGGTGGTTGGATTTTAATTACAGCCACTTTAGCATTTAGCCTAAGGGCTCTTCTATTTTCACAAATTTTTGTTGCATTTAAATCATCAGGATGGACAAAGTTACAGCCTGTTAATCCCGAAAAGATGAATTAAAATTTATGGCAGGACAACTAGATTAATACATAGAACGTGTATAGGAAATATTAAAAAACTACTTGATCTAACATAATCCTTACATTAATTGTCAAGCAAATATACAATAACATTTAGACTGTACTAGATTCAAACAATTTCCCCCCAAACTCAAATTTGCTTAATACCAAACACCCTGGCGAAAATGACATTAACATTTTATGAATTGGGCTACGAATGGGCCAAATGAGTTCCGCACTCACCATAATTTTCGGACTTAGCCCCTTGTGACTATTATGATTTTCAAAACTTAAACAAATGGCTGGCGCAAAGGAATTTCAGAGAAGAGTCTATCTGTAAAACGAATGTATATTTTAAGGAAATTTACCATTCTTATTATTTTTATTATTATTTGATGTCTAATGTCTACGATTAGCTAATATTACTGGACTCCAAAGTCCAAAGTTGTTCATATTAGTCAAAAGCAACCACCTCAAGTGGCTTCATCTACAGCTTGGTCGCCATCTGTGTAAAAGCCAGCTGACCAAGGGCTGGCAAGTGACACTTCATGAGTGGGGCGAACACAATTTTAAATTTCGCATTCTATTTTTGGAGAATATGAAATGAATATCTTCTTCAGCGAAAAGCATACTGAAGAGTCATTAGGGATAACGATGAAACAGTTCTGTATAGGCAACCAGCTCTTTTTGGTGGTACAGTGCATAAGTTGTTTACAGTTGTGAACAAACGCAACTTTTTCGGACCTAGAGCCAGCTAAACTCACACTAATTGAAATGAATATATATATATTTGTATTATAATTTAAAAATGCATCATAAAACATATAACACAAACAATAAATATCACTTGAACATCAATTAAAACTTAACTAATATAAGGAATATTTTTTTGCGAGAGATGCAGCCCTGTTTTTAGAGATGATAGTTCGATTGGAATAGCTTCTGTTCTAAGTAGATTTTTCAAATAAGAAAATGAAATCTCTTGAAGTTCTGTTACACTGACGAATTTTTCGAGTGATTTGCAAACCAACCGAAAATGAAATCTCTAGTGATTTCCGTGATGAAAATTGTACATTACTTCTCGTTACTTCACAACTGCGTAGAGGGCTTAAGTGTTGAAAATGCTCCTTCAACTGATACCTGAGTTGCAGGAACAGCTAGTATAGTAAAGGCAATCGGGTGTGTCCCAGAAATCTCTAAAGGTTTTCGTATACGCGTTAGCATTTCATATTATAGCTGTTTGACTTTATATGTAAAGGGGCACATATATGCCGGGCTACTAGATTAGATGACGAAAGTTGAGAGATTTGAAACCGTCTGCTCAAAGCCAAGGAGATTTAATACATATGATCTAGTAGCCGGTCTTATTCTTTTCACTTCACAAATAAAGTACTCCAAGTTAAGTTCGAAATGCAATCGTTTATACGAAAATCTCTAGAGATTGTCAGGACACCCCTGAATATATTTAAGTCTTCGTTTTTATGACCTTTCCAAAATTTTAAAACATTTGTCGATGTATGTAATGTATGTGCTCTTTGACTATTTCCAAAGAAATTTATAACATTATTCACTGCTTTTATATTTTATCTATTGTATTGCAGTGACTTAGCAGTATCTTAACGGTGACTAAACGGTGAGATAACGGTGAGTTAACAGTGACTAAATTGTGATTGAAATGTGAATAAACAGTGACAAAACAGGGACAAAACAGTGATTAAACAGTGACTGAACAGTGACTTAACAGTGATTTATCGATGACTAAGTAATGAGTTAACGGTAAGTTAACAGTGACTTAACAGTGACTAAATTGTAATTGAAATGTGAATAAACAGTGACAAAACAGGGACAAAACAGTGATTAAACAGTGACAAAACAGTGATTAAACAGTGACTTAGCAGTGACTTAGCAGTGACTTCACAATGATTTATCAGTAACTCATCAGTAACTTAGCAGTGATTTAACGGTGAGCTAACAGTGACTTAGCAGTGACTTTACAATCACTTAACAATGGGTTAACAGAGTCTTAATAGTGGGTTGAACGTGGGCAACAGTGGAAGCGGAAGGGAATAGTGGAGAGAGCGGCGGAAGAGAGGGTGTGGAAAATGAGGGAAAGCAATTTGAATAGAATATTAATTGAAAAGTCAAGTTGAGAGCTATGTGCGATAAATTATAATGTTACATTCATTTCCATTATCCCTTTTAGACTTAAGTATCGAATCGTATTGCTTCCTTAAACAAGTAACAAAGAAGCAAAACCGAAATTTCATACCCATAGTTGAAATCATCCTACCAGAAACGCGAACTGCCATTTCAGTTCCTGAACTTGATAACAAATCTACTGTTCATACAAAAAAAATTCAGTGAGACAATGAACCACAATCCTTACCAGTCTACAACAAAAGATGGCCTAACAACTACTGTCGTTTTTCACCATATACTAATTTATATTGTCGAAAATATATTTCTTATGTTTCAGCCATCATATTCCATTATTTGTTCAAAACTAGTTTTTTTTTGTGCCAAGTCAAGACTGAGTTTATCCAAACGAATCCAAAAAAGTGTCTTTTGGCAATAAATACATATTTTTTGAGCGTTCGAAATGTTCTTAAAACATGGCCAAGTCGTTCATAAAGTGAGCATGAAATGTTTATAATAAGACACCTGCTGTTCACGGTTCAAGAAAAAGCGGGATTACCATTACTCTAGTTCTGTCAACGAATGGGCTTGATTTCGGTAAATTTAGAACGAATTTTTGTCTGAGTGTACAGAGCATAAACTTTCGTTGGCACAACGTATTTTATAATTGGTCTTAAGCGACTTTCTCACTTGTTGAAGTATTTGCGTTTAGAACTCAGTAGGCTGTTGCTGTCAATGTGTAAGCACCTTTAGGACCATTAAAGTCAAATTAATTTAGTCTGAAGTAGAGTGGCAAACTGTAATCATCTCTACAATTTTGTAGTCCCTAGCTTGCATAAGCTTAAAAAAAAATGATTTATTCTTCTTTTTTTTCCATTTCTTTAAAATTTTTCTTGATTTCTTTTTTTAATTGACTCCCTTTGATCCTTTCGCATTCGAATTAGGGTGTTTTGTCCAATTCGAGACTGGCAATGAGACATTTGGCGTTGAATCTGTTCCTCCATTTGTAAATGAAGCTGGTGTAAGTGAAGTCCAAAAGGTTTTTATATTCAATATTTCATAATGTCTGAGCTTCAATTTGGCCAAAGGTATTTTTAAATATCGTCGCTTTTCAAGTCCTGCGGTAATGTGTCCGCATTATTTGGATCTAGATTTTCACAATCCTTAAGCCTGTCATGAACATTGTCTTTGATTGCATATATATTTGGACTAGCGGTATAAATTTATCAAAAATAATTATTTCCCCATAAAACTTGGACATTGTTACTTTAGTATTATTTGCTGCTCCCAGGCGCCGCTTGGGATGTTGATTCTGGCTTCTCATCATAATCGTCATTCTCATCATTAGCCGCTATTCTTTTCGTCACTTTTGTAGAACTGACATGGAGAATGAGTATTGGAGAACTAATTTGCGCTGCCTCTTAAAATCTAAACGCAATGCCCAAACAAGTTATGTTTTTGTTCATAACTTTTCTAAAACAAGACACACAAAATTGTTTTCTAGAAATAAGTTAATTTCCCCATGCCGAATTCTCAAAAATAAATAAGTAAAATAATAGTCTTCCAATCTTTAAGTTTAAAAAATAAATCATTCCAAGACTATTTTCAATATTGTCCCAAACGGATGTATCATTATCTTCTTGGTACAAAAAGTTAATGTTTCTTTTTTTATTTGTATCCGAGATCACAAATCACAAATGTTGTGTTTGTCCGACAATCAAATTTGGCACAAATGACAAAATAGATTATCAGTCTAAGAAACGAAAATGAGTCAAGGGAAACAACAACCTTAGCAAAAACAAACCAATTGACCGGAGGGTCGAGATACAGAAACATTTGGCATTTAAATAAATAATTCATTCATTCCCAAGTTATGTTTGCCTTCCAGGCGGCTTTCAGGTTTGGGTCACCCAGAAAATTATTAATAATGTATTTTAGCACATTGCAAGGATTTTGGCACGACGGCCACACGTTTCAGCAATTTCCGGGCACAACAAAACCGGAAAAATACTTGAAAATGTAATAAATTTTCAAGGCGGTGCTGTCTGTCTGTCCTGTGTGTGTGTGTCACAAGGGTCGAGGGAGCGAAAGTGCTTGACAAACTGTTGCCGGGATCAAATCAATGACAAAAATTACACACGAATGGTTGCCCTTCAGCTTCTTCTACCTTATCAAAATTTTAGGGCGAAAATTAATTTCTTTACCTAACTTCTGCCTGGTTAACTCCTGTAGAAAAGGCAATTTATTTTATGTTATGACCTTCAGTTGAAATTTCAATTTGGCTTTCGTTCAAATTTTCATTACAAACTTTCAACCTTTTGCAATTAAATTAAATGTGTTCAAGTGGCAGGCGCTGGCAACAAAAACTCAATTTTTCCCCGACCCATTTCTGAAAGTCCAAAAGTTCCTGTCAATTCAAAAGAAAAATAAAAAGTATTTAACAAAAATCAAACAAAACATTTGGCTTTCTCCTTCCAAAGCCTTCGCTGACCACTGCCGTTTAATAACGCATTGAAATGAGAGCAAATGAAATCAACAGAGTCTTTGTATAAATTATTTTCCGCCTCGTAGACTCAAGAAATTCTAAATAAAGGAGCGAGCCACACAATCAAAACACCCTCCTCCGTCCTTCAATGCCACGTGCTGCTCCAACTGCTGCTGCTGCTTTGTTCGTTTTGGAGGTCAAAAAATGAACAAAAATCAATGGGGGCTGCCCCAACTCCTGGACTGGGCCAACGAACGATACTTAGCTGAAAAAGACCATTAACAAAGTAAACAGCTGCAAGTGCCGCAAGTCTGTGAAAATGGAAAGCAAAGACGACGATATCGTCGAGTCAGCAAGAGAAAAAAATTGATGATTGCAGGAGAAAAAAAAAATGTTTGAAGAATTTTCTTTTGTTTTGACACCTCATCGAAATGAAGGTGGAGCTGGTGTCAAATGGTTAAAGTTCATGTTTTAAAGTCAATGAAAATATTTTCAATTGAAATAATCAACTGGAAAATATCAAGAAACTTACAAAACAGCCTCTACTTTTCCCATCTTTCTCGAAAAAACGATGCGTCTTTTGATGCGATTCACGAATTAGTCCTATTTTGGAGTTTGCCGAGTTGAACAAGTGCTGATCCTCAAGGGCATGTATCATCGACGAAAACAATAAGTAATCGGAAGGGCAATGAGTGTGTGGCCATTTCAGTATTTCAAGGTATGTTTTGCCCGACTGCGCAACCATTTAGTGCCCAGCGTTTGGATGCACCTAGGTACACATACCTAGATACATATTTAGTGTACCTCTTATCTTACCTCAGTATTTTTAAATTCGAGTGCCTTTTACCTTAGCTTGGTCTTAATTTTCATTTACCTTTTTAATAGGTAAGGGACTTGGTAGGACTTGTAGAAATATCAAAATATGTCGAACAGCTACAGATAATGCATCCAACTTCTGTAAAGCATTTAAAGTGTACAATTTGAAGGAACAAACGTGAAGCCCAAGTATTTTGAAGAGACTGATTTAATGGTAATAGAGCTGGATTGTTCAGCTATTGTTGAAATACTTTGTCAAGACACTTTGGATCCGCATCACGCACTTTGAACTTAGTTGGCATGAAAGATGCTGAGCATCATTCAAGCGGTTGTAAAATTGTTCCTTAGCGACAGCTACAGCATTTTGGAATGCTGTTAGCAGATTCACAATACCAGCAGATGAAGTTGAGAAAATTTGTATAGTGACCTTTGGATAATCAAACATGGAACTTTTAGGCAGGCTCTAGGTCAATAAATTATGATTTTGTTCATAGCTTCTCTAAAACAAGACGCACAACATCACAAAGGAGGCTGGTTCATCGTATAGCTATTTCGTGAACTTCCACAGTTCAATCATCAGCGATCTTTTGCCCAACTTCATTGAGCTGGCAGAGGCTACCTACTGCCAGAACTGCTATGACCGCTTGGGCATCCCAAGGCAGGCTTGTAGCAAAAATCCGACAGCAGTAGCAATCGCCAAGTCACAGAAGCTTTGTAAGTGTGTTTTATATGCTCCGAATCGGCCCTTCTGTTGTTCTGAAGCGAAGCTTAAACGAAACGATCCGTGTGTTCACAAATTAATTGCTCTGGTTGCTACTGCAACCTTTGCTGGTGTATTAATTCTATTTTGGCCATTTGGTGGTCCGAGGCGGGATTGAATCCACACCTCCCGCACCAGCAGCCACACACACTACCTACTATATTACTTTATATGAAATCAAAATGTTCCAATTAAAACTTATTCATGCAGAGGAAGTCTTAAAAATATTTGTACTGAAGTAAGGTTGCTGTTTTGTTTTTAATATTCATTAATATTAAAAATGTATTAACCATGCTCTGAAATTTAAAAGTACCTTTTTTGAACCTTAACCATTACCTAGGTACTGGAAATTCCGGATATCTTTTACCTTACCTAGCTATATTTTTTGACATTTACCTAGTACCTTACCTAGGTAAGAAAATTGAGTACATTTCCAATCACTGGTTGAGCCTTTGCTTGTATTCTGGCCGTTTTTGCTTGAATGTTCGGCTGAAAAGAGTTGCATATTTTTCAAATGAAAGGAAAAGAGAAAAACTTTCCCGCAAATTGACTTTTTTGGCAGCCAAGTTGACAGATGCGTTGTAGCGTGCGTCGCGGAAAATGCATTTTTTCTTATATTGTGAATAATATTTTTTTCAAGTCGATAATAATTTTGGTAATTGTCGAGTATAGGGACCTAGTCTCAGAAAATTATAGAAAAACTTCCTTCGATGAACCGCGAACTATAAAGAATTTTCATGGTTACACAAAGTTACACAGAGTATATTTTGTTTGTGCAAAATTAAGTAACAGGGAGATGGAATCATTTTCGACCCCTTAAAGTATATATGGGCATTTCCAAACTGACGTGACGTTACGTTTGTACGATAAAATGTGTTTAAAAAATATGAAAATCTTGGATTTTTAAAAAGTTTGTTTTACATTTGGGTAGCAATTAAGTAGCATTGCAATCAGCAAAAACAATAAGATACAACGATCATAAGGAGTTAAAGATATAAGCAAAAATATGTGCTGGCGTGACGTTACACAAAACGGAAGTTGGTTTTGAATTGTTTTAGAAAATTGCAAAACTCTGCGACCCAGCAAACCAAGTTCGGAGCGCTCCAAATTATGTGTCTGAAAAGAGCCGAGCTTAAGAGCGTTTTTGGAGTAAACACATACATTTTAGGGTTTTTGGAGCATATTCAGTACTATCTAAGCACGGGCTCATAAAAGGCACTTATGTCTGAGCATTTCCGGATCTGCACTCCAATATGCGTCTGGAAAGAGCCTTTCAGTAGCCCTTCAACTGCCTAGAAAAGTAACTTTTATGTGTATTTTATGAAGTTTTTCTATGCCTTATTGGTGCACTTATATCTGTGTCAGAAAAGAGTCAGATTGGACTCAGAAATCTTCCACATTAAATGCGACCGGTTTCATAGAAAAAAAACGCTCATTCCGGACTCCTTTTTTGTGCACATTATGACGGTGAATGGTCATAAAAAAGTGTCAGAAAACGCACATATTGTTTGCTGGGGAATTGGACAAAGGTTTTTGTATACAAATTTTTTTGGTATGATGTGAAATAATACAAGTTTATTTTCCAGGTAACCTCATTTAAAAATATTTTCTCAATTTTTTTTTTTTTTGCATAAGTATCTGACGTGACGTTACCTGACGTTACGTAACTAAAATTTCCTCATTTTATTTATGTTGTTTTTTGTTACAATATAAAGCACACACTTACGGTTAATTGCCATTAGATAGTTTCTTATGGTGTCTTATGTAATATTTTTTAGCTCTGTAACTTTAGAAATATTTTAGAGGCCAAAAATCAATGCAATCTAAAGGCATTTTTATGAAAACAAAACGTATCCAAATGAGAAAAATGGCGCTTGCACAACTTTGCATTCGAAAATCTTGAATTGGGCTATGAATATATTTAAGATTGGCTCATATTAGTTAATTTTGTTTGTTTCCCCATGAAAGTATGATAAAAAAAAGTGTTTTTAAGCACTTTTAATATTTTGGTCTCGGTGGACTTTTCTGTGGAAATGCCCATATATTCTTGATAAGCATCAACAGTCGAGTCGTATGAAAGCACAGATCTCAGAGATGGCAAAAGATAGACGTTTGACATATATGGGAGCTATACTTCTTATACTTCCAGGCAGATCAAGTTTATTTTCAATTTTTTCCACCCCCCTGCCGCCCCCACAGTTTGCAAAAAACGTCAAATCTACCAAAGTTTTGTATATAGATGTTTCTTACCTTCAACAGATATCTTGTAATCAATATTATTTATCGATTTGTTGAAGGAATGATAAAGATCGGATGAACGACACACAAGTTATGAGCAAAAAAAGGCCAGTTACCACCCCCCGATGGTCACCTCGTGTTGAGGACGTTGCTTCGAGTTGCCGTCGATAAGCGAGTTCGCCCAAGCAGAGTTGAGGTTGCAGAGTCAATAGTACTGGGCATTGTACCCCTAGTAAAGACATTCGTATGCCACTCGTTGTGGACTTTGTTTGCCACTTGTTGTGAGCTTTGTTTGCCACTTGTTGTCGACTTTGTGTTCAGATCGAAAGCTTGTAAGTAGACTCAGGCGGGCAACAATTGCTTAACAAAGAGCGTCTCGAGTTGAAGCAGGTTGCTCAAGGTTGATCAGTCATGGGGATCGTTGTGCATGAACTTCGGCAATGAAGAAAGATGCGATGAAGGTTCATAATTAGCTGCGCGACGTACTTTCATAAGTAGGAACGTTCGTCTGGCAGGCTGCGTACAATGTAAGATCTGAAGAATTGGTCGACTGCTGAATCAACGTGAGATCGGTGACATCTTGATATACATAGGTGCAGAGTCGGATGCGTGGAGTGTGAAATCGGTGGGATTGGTGAATGATTGACCAATGTTGCGATTGTGGATGCAGGTACAAAGCCGGCTGGGCGAGGAATATTTAGCGCACGGTCTGTGGGTCTGGCTTGGCTTCCGCCGCTGCAGGCAGCCGCATCGCGCTGTACAATCATACAGTAATTGTTAGCAGTTAAGTTATATTTCATAGAGTTAGTTCCATCTATTAAATCAAGAAGCTAAGACCATTTGCTTGCCAGTTTCTTATATGGTTATACGCTCGGTTGCCACTTGGAAAAATTAAATTACACCAAAAAAATTTCAAAAAAGAGCCAAACAAATTTTCTTTCCTTTATTCATGTTATATTTTTATTTAATAAAATAAATAAAATCTTTACAAAAAACTCGTGGCCCTGCTAAGGAGGATCATTGGACGGATAGCCCAACCACCTAGCAGCAGCCATAAGCAACAGAATTAATTACAGCAAATTGGTAAACAAACACCTTCAAACAAAAAACCATAGCCGAAATTCGGGCTGCGAATTTATAATAGTGTAATTCCTATGTCTTTGTTCGCCCCCTTGAGAGTATAAGTACTAACTGCATGTTTGTTTGAAGTGTGAACAGCAAAACAAGTCCGCTGATGAGAGCATTTGGTTATTCTCAAAACAGCGATCGTTGTACGGACATACCCAATTGCTATTCCAAAATGTTGTAATTAATATCTGTTGGTTTGTGTTGGTTATAAAAAGGCTTATAATCAACCAAAAAAGACCTTGAGCTAGCCAGTTCTAACATTGACTAAAATCTCTTTCACAAAATCGTTAAAATATTTATTCATTTCATTTCTTGAGTATTATTAAACGTCCAAAAAACCAAAAAAATCATGTATTAATTAGTTACTGTGGCAATAAAATGTTAAAATTTATATTTTA
This sequence comes from Lordiphosa magnipectinata, assembly GCA_037044535.1. Classification (NCBI taxonomy): domain Eukaryota; kingdom Metazoa; phylum Arthropoda; class Insecta; order Diptera; family Drosophilidae; genus Lordiphosa; species Lordiphosa magnipectinata. The sequence goes on along the minus strand of JBAMBO010004147.1, from coordinate 237,553 downwards.
ATACCAATGGCTTCCTCGGGTTGAATTCTATATTGTGTCCAAATTTCAAAACAATCGGATGAGTGGTTACAAAGGTAAAACGGTAAAGCAAAACAGCATAAGTCTTAAGAAGTCTGAATATTGGTCTGTAAGTCAAAATACTAAAATAACAACTTGATCTAATCAAAAAAAGATTGTACGAGTATACTTAAAGAAATAAAGCTTCCAATCTGTAAAAATTTTCCAATTTACGACCAAATACTTTTTTCACATATTCATTAAGGGACGATTTCTCATCTCCTATATATGTAGATGCTATTTGCCAGATGAACATTGAAATTACTTTGTAGCTTGTTAGACAGACATGTATTCAAAATGGTATATCTTCGATCAAAAAAAAAAGTTTAATTGTTTGAGATACTTTATTTGAAAGTGAAAGAGTTCTATTTTCCGATAATATCATATGGTCCAAACTAAACGCGCCTTAAGCTAAAGTTACTAAAAATCTAGACTTGATGGACCATTTCCGAAAACAGATTCGCGTTTAGCAGATGTAAATAATCTAAAACCACTACCAACCCTTCAATTTTCTAAATAAAGTCAATTTTTGGTGTCTTGTGTTGGTTTTAAAGATCTCGATCTGATTGAAATTCCATATTCAAATCTTTAATAAACTTTAATTTCAAGAATACAATTTAAATAACTTTTGATTTCTGATTTATTCATTAAATTGACTATTTCTTTTGGCTTAAATTGTAGACTTCTAGAGTCTGATACAAGGAAAATATTTAGGGAGCATCCCACTGCTCAATGAAGATCGCGCAACCATCTTGTCATGGCTATTCCCAAAATTATATGTGGTCTTACCTCGCCGAATTATTAAAACTCTTTTAGTTTCTGCGTCTTTTTCGGGCTACATGCAAAAGAGCAAATTCCAATAAAAAAGTGCCAGTGCACCAACAGGAAAAAAAACACAATTTTTGGTGCAAAAACACCAAGTGTGGCAACCGTTCCATGGCAAGTATGTTTCTCCGATTTTGATCAAACTCCCCAAAATAGTGTGTAAACCGACAATATTCGTAACTACAGGATTAAACTTCGCAGAATTGTGTGGAAACATATAATATTAATCAGTAACAAGTTTGGGGCCTATAGCATTGAAAACAAAGATATTCTCACTAAGACTTATTTTCAGACATATCTTTAGTATGGCAGCCATACTATATAAATGTCAGATTTTCATCAATCTTGGTGGAATTATGTAATAGTATAAATTCGAGGTTTGGAGACGTTTGCATTGAAAATAAAAAAACCGAACTCCCCAAAATTGTGTGGAAACTGATAATATTCACAACTGGAAGGTGTAAAGACGCTATAATTGAGAACAAAAAAGTTTTCCTATCTAGAACTACTTTTTTGACCGTTCCTATGGCAGCTATATGCTATATTCATCCGATTTGGATCAAACTTGGTAGAATTGTGCATTAGCATATAATATTGATTAGTGACAAGTTTGGGAGTGATAGAATTGAAAACAAAAAAGTTTTTCCCACTTAGACTTTTTCTCAGACATATCTTTTGTATGTCCGCTATACTATATAGTTGTCCGATTTTCATAAAACTTGGCGGAATCATGTAAAAGCATAGAAAACTTAGAAATACGAGGATTGGGGACGTTTGCGTTGAAGACAACAAAGTTTTTCACACTAAAACTACTTTTTCGACCGATGGTTCCTATGGCAGCTATATGATATAGTCATCCGATCCGGCCGATTCCGACAAATGTGCAGCGTATTTGTATTAAAAAGGCTTCGTGCAAAGTTTGGTCACGATAGCTTTAAAACTGAGGGAGGAGAAAGCATAGAAACAGACAGACATATATATCAACTCAGCTAGTCATGCTGATCAAGAGTATATATACTTTTTGTGGTCGCGTTACAAACATCTTGGACAATTTCAATATACCCTCTGCAAGGGTATACAAATTTGAAGTTAAAATGTTTTCAAAGTACTTGAAGCCTAGTTCACTTATAAAAAGCCAAAATAAAATTTTGTATCCAACACTTTCGTTTTTGGTTAAAAATGGTTGATTTAGCAATTTTTCTTGTTTGATTTCAACAATTTAAACGTATAAACAAAATAAAAGGCATTTATAATCAACTGTGCGTGCCTTTGAGTTGAAACCGCAGACACATTTGATTTCTGCTGTGGCCCCTTTATATTGTGCTGGCACGGAATTCGAACTTGAGAATTACAAGTGGTTTCGATTGTGCAAGATATTATTTGTGTTTGCTTTTAGGCAAATTTACGAATCTACTCTTTGATTTGATGCATAACAAAAATAATTTTGTGAATTTGAGTAGTTTTTTATCTTTTGGTTTCAAGCAAGTTTTGTGCTCAGATTTATTTAAACGAACAATGCAAGTACAAAAGTGAAATTACCCTTCCCTAAGTCACATTTATATATTTTAAATATACGTCAAACTTAAACACATCTGAGAGTTGGCCACGTGGTGGCATAATCGATTACTTAATGCACACCACGGGCTTACAGGAATGGGTAGCGGTGGCTGGTGTTTCCACAAAACCCAAAACGGCATATATCGGTTATTGAAATTGTCTCGCAGGTGTCATTAACGTTGGCAGCATTCTGCCGACGCCCAGTAATAAGGAGGAGAAACAGCAGCAGCAGCAGCAGCAGGTGCGTCCATTTTGCGGCCAGGCCATAAGCGAAGCCAAGGCCGGCACGCCGGCCACTGACAGGCCATCCCGCTCAGTTTTGGCATTGTCATTAATTTCGATTTATGGTCATTAAGCTGAAGGCTGCTTTCTATTTAATATGGAAAAATGTTTAATGAGTGAGTTTAATTTATGCATGGAAAAATGCTCTTCCTGCTGTCGATTTGCGTTTCACAATTTTTAATTAATGCCTGCCTCGGGGCCAAAAGTCCTGCCACTGTCCCTGCTTTAATTTCACACTTAAAGTTGGCAACCGAAAACCCACGGATATTTTTTTTCTTGTTTGTCTCATTTTCTTTGCCCCAAGGCGACAAATTCGCAAAAAAATAGGAACCAAAAAGAGAAGGGAAATTGTGAAAGAGTCGCAGCATATTTTCTTGCATACTTTTTTTCTTCTTCTGCACAAATAACAAACCATAAATAATGTCATACGCTCCACACAAATGGCAGCCAATGTTGGCCACGCCCTCCCGTCCGACGTTCTGCGTTCGCCTTTCGTTTTGCTTTTAGGCCAAAAACTTTTTTGAACTACTTGCACGTCTCTTTTGCGGCGTTTTTCGGGCTCTTTTTTTTGGCAACCCTGCTGTTTTGTGTCTTCTTCTGCGAATGCTTAGGGCTGCCACGCCTCCCGCTGCTGTCGCTGGTTTATGTTGGCCGCCGCCGCCGTCGCGAGACTAAAACTTCAATAGGGCGAAAATGATAAATGGCCATGCTGCGCTTTTCTTCACACATATTTTCAGTTGCGTATGTGTGTGTGTGTGTGTGTGTGTGTGGGCCCCAAAGCTGGCCACATAATGTGTGAAAATAAAAATGGCCAAAACATTTTTTTTCCATTTGAAGCAAAACTTTTTTGAGTAGCTGCTAGAGAAATTCAACTTCTTTTTCTTTTTTTGAAACGAAATTTGTATTTTGTAAAGAAATGTAAACTTGTTTCAAATCGATTGCAACAACACTGAGGGAAAAATGTTCTAGAATTATAATATTTACACTTTGACTTTAATATTTTTACCATTGATTTAGCGTTAAGTATGGAGTTCGTATATAAATAAAGTGTGTACACTGTAAATTTGTTTTTATGTTGAGCTAAAGCTTTCAGCCAACTATTTTGTGCTAAATCAAGAGCGGAGATCCCATTGGAGCCATCCCAAGTTGGGCTCTGAAAAACAAAGAATTATATTTAAATGTATTTTAAAGTTCTTACTAACTCTGCGAGGATTCAAACTGGGGACCCTTGCAAGGATCACGATTGGAATGCCGTCTCCTCGCGCTGGTGGCAAAGCGTCTCAGATACAAATAGTATTGAATAGAATCTACCATCTGCCACTTGTAATTCTCAAGTTCGAATTCTTTGGTTCATTCATACAATAGCTCCTTCGGAAATTTAGTGATTACACAGTGCACCACAAAATTTTGATACCAACGAGACCAACAAAATTTGAAAGGTACCTATAGAAGTTAAAAAAGTCCTGGCTGGGTTTGGGCTGATTGGCTATAAGGTTTTCCAAAGTGGCCTCTTGAAGTTTTCTGATTTTTTGAACAAATCGATTGCTTTTAAAGTCTATATCTCATAGAGTATTTAAAATTTTCCTTTACTGTCTTCAGCAATTTTGTATTGTAGCTTTTAACCAGGCCTACAAAACACGTCTTTAGACGAGCTGAAAAAAAACCGTCTTCATGCTCAAAATCACTAAAATGTCAAAAAATTCTACATTTTCCATTGCTTTTTATGGAGTTAAGCTTTATAATAAATCAAAAAGAAAGGTTTTTATGTTTTATAGCTTTAATATTTTAATTGGCTTCCATTGACATTCTCAACCTCTTTCGATATTTTTCATCGTCTGAGTCATTTTCGTCAGCTGAGCTCGATAGGCAATCACTGTAATGGTCGGCCAAATTCGATCAGCAATAGGTTCGCAAAATTCAATGCCAAGTTTTTGCATGATGAAGCTGATCAGCATGAACGTGTATAGACCTTCATGCAACTGAAATTCGATAGGGAAACTATCGATAGTTAATCGGGTGCCAGCTGCTCGAAAGTGAGTGCAGTTGGTTGCTGTTTCCGCTTGCTGTCAAGCGTTTTCTTCTCTCTTGGTCTTGACATTGAGCAGACGTACTCTCGCTTAATCTTTGTGAACAAGGCGCATCCTTACCTATAAAATCGTTTGGTGTTAAAAATACTGACCTAGCAACTAACTAACAAGAGCTAATAGGATTATTTCCATTCTTACATACGGCCGTTCTCAGCAAAGTAAATATCAGTAGCAGTGCGTTAGGAGCAAGTTGACTTATTGCACAACTAATCACAGGCACAACCGGCGTTTTGGCCACTGGCCTTCAATTGCAATTGTCTTGAAGAATATCGGACTGGGCGAGAAGCACGCAAATCTTGCGCCTGCAGCGTCGGTGCTGCTGACGTCACAAGTGCGCTGGCTCTTCAGGGTATTGGTGACGTTTCCATTTCGACGATACAAATTCCGGCCAGAAACGCTAACAACGTGTAGCCTATTTGTTCTGTGGATGTCACCAACAACCTGCAGTATCTGGGTGCGAAACAGCGACGATAAGAGCAGTGCGCAATAGTGACGTCATCATCGGACTAGAACCTTGAGGCAGTTGCGATCGAAACTCGGCCACAGGAAGAAGAAGAAGGATCCGTAGGGAAGAGAGAACACGGATGACACAAAGCGATTGAAGCTGGAGACTGGGTGTGAAGGATTGCCCAGAGGGAACACTGCTGAATTGAGCTAACCTTAAACAAACCAAATCTCGTCCGAAACGTAGCTCCAATGCCGACAGCTAACTAGTGTGCCAGACAGACATTTGTGTTTTGGTTTATTTTTGGCTTTGATTGATTTTCCTGTGTAGTTGATTGAATCAGTATCTGTTGGCAATGTATTAATTTAACTCCCTTCGCAGAAAAATCACCACATCCCAAGACACATCACTTTCATCACTATCATCGTTATTTCCGTTATCGTCTATATCTTAACTAATCTAAATTTTCTGAATCCACCAACATACCTCGCCAAGCATAGAATCTATTCTTTTCCCTATGAACCTTTTTTCCATTGGCTTGCTTACTTGGATAAAAAGTTTGCCTTGCTCATCTGATTCGGAAGAATTAGCGAATTCTTCTACGTGGTTATTCCATATTCCGTACTCTGCTTCTTTGGTTCAAGTGACAGTGTTTCAACGCCAGGACATTTTGACGCCAATTTTGACATTCATCCAACTGACAAGCACACATCAATCTATTGAGACAAGCTATAAAGCTCTCTTTGATATGGCATGGCATATCCCTAGTTGAGCTTGAAATGTTAATCTAACATTTAATCATCTAACATTTGCTTACAGTTTTGATGATAAGTGCAAACACACACCGTGTGGGTGCCACTCATTCCCGCTAGTACGCATTGTTTTGGTCTAAGTTCGGCAAACTTACTAAAACCAATAGCAGCTTTTGGATGCGCCTTCCTATACTCTTTGTGAAGGTCCTTTATATTAGCAATAATCAAGTACTTTTGTTCCACCCTCTTCTCTCCGTTTATTTTAACAGTTACTGTGTCTCTAAGCCCTGGCATTATTCGACTGTTTTCCAGTTAGAAACTGCCTACTTTTTCCACAGTCTCACTTGATAGTGAATGACCTGCTTTAATAGTTACACTGAGAAAAAAATTGATATTTTTTCAAATCAATTTTACTCCGATATGAAAATATATCAAATTGATATGTTAATAATTTCAAATCGATATTTTTTAACATATTTATTTATTTATTTAGTTTATAGTTTGACAATGTTTTGTTTAACGTTAAGAAGGCCTACTTAGGAACGACAATAAATTATTTTTTATTACAAACAAGGAGGAGTGAGTTGAAAAAGTATGATAATGCAAGTTATAGTTTAAACAAAGGTTTCGGAAGGGTTCGTGATGAGCGTAGTTTGTTAGGCAAGGCTGTAGATAAATAGGATAAAAATTACTGGTAACGCGTTTTGGGACAGCAAGATTTATATTAGATAACAAAAAGCGATAGAGTCGATTACTCCTAACAGGAGTTTATGAATAAAAAGGACACCATGGCAAGTTCTGCGGTTCTTAAGAGAAGGCAGGTTGATTAAGCGTAATCTGTCCTCGTAAGGAGGAAGATGTGTGGAAGGATCTCAGTTTAAGTCTCGGAGAGCGAAAATTAAGAACTGCTTCTGAACCGATTCCAGTTGATCTTGATATTTTTGATAGTATGGAGACCAGACACACGACCCATATTCAAGGATTGGATTCAAGGAAATTCCTTGGACCATCGTTTAACGAACCCGAGAACTCCCATTGCCTTGTTTGCGATGACCGCTATATGACTATTAAAACACAACTTGGGTACAAATTGTACACCCAAATCATCCACTATATCAATTCGTTCCAGTGGGATGGTATCAATCATATAATCAAACTCATATGGTTGAATACGACTAAAGGTCATACATTTACACTTGCTGAGATTAAGAGGAAGCCTATTCACCGAGCACCAGGTGTGAAGAGAGCTTAAATCGAATTGGAGGAGGAGAGGAGACGCCGGGTCATTATACGACAAACAAAGTTTTAGATTATCGGCATACATTAATGCATGCGAATGGGATAAAACCTGTGGAATATCATTTATGAATAGGTTAAATAGTAGTGGGCCTAAATGACTAAATTGGGGAACGCCAGATTGTACATTAATGGAGCTGGATAGTATAGATTTGCAACCAACGCGTTGAGATCGATCGCTTAGATATGACTTGATCCAGTTGAGGAGGCGTGGAGGGAAGCCGAGCAAACTCAATTTATGTACTAAAAGCTCATGATTTACGGAGTTAAAAGCCTTGCTGAAATCAGTATAAACTAAATCAGTTTGCCGCTTATGGACAAATCCAGAGTAGTAAATTCCAGTAAATTCGTAGATATAGAGCGATTCTTCATGAAACCATGCTGAGATTTGGATATTACTGAGCGACAAAAATTGTTGTAGTTGGGAAGTCAGGAACTTTTCAAGAAGCTTTGGAATATCCGATAGTTTCGATACACACCTGTAGTTCGATATAATTGACTTTGGACCCTTCTTATGAATAGGAATAATGTAGGATTCCTTCCAAAGACTAGGGAAATCTCCCAGTTGAAGAGTTAAGTTGAAAAGTTTTGCAAGCGGCACACATAAAGAGTCGGCACAAAGTTTTAACACACAGCTGGGCACTTTGTCAGGTCCTGGACTAAAAGACGAGTTGATAGAAGCTGAAAAAAACGCCATCTGCATCAACCACAGGGCATACGATGCAGTTGGAATTTGCCACTGAATCAGGATGAGTAGTGACCAAATATTTTGGCGATGCAGAATAGCTCTCATTACTACATTTTAAATATTATTCTAAAACTATTCAATATCAATTTAAGTAAATGATATTATTTTCTTGCCAAATGATATGAAAAAATTCATATTTTTAAAAAGTTCATTTTAATAAGGGTCATATCAACATAAAATTTACTTTCAGTTCTCTCAAGCGTATTGATTTTAAAGCCATGTATCTCGTTGTATCGAATTCGGAAATCTGCCGGCGTTCGGAGTATGTGTGCAAATCATGGAATTAAGCCTTTATACCATCCAACATTTAATCCAATTCCAGTTCTTTAGATCAATACCGTTTTAATAGAGGCTGATCTTCGTCGGAACTGTCGGAATCAGGAAGGGGGAAATGCTCGACGTGTTCAGCGAAAGTGTCAGAGAAAGAGAATGCTTCGGGTTTAAAATAATTAAATAAGCTTCGGAACATATTTGGCACGTGGAAGTTTTTTTTTGTTGAGGGGCAAGGGCAAGATGATGGCCCAATGTAGCCCTTCAGCCTTGGTTCCACAACGACTGCAAATTTTCGCAGTTTGTGATACAAAGGGAAACTACTTTGCATGTATTGCTGGAGAAATCGTACGTAGATTTATTCCAAGGTGCCATTTCTCACCGGGGGTCCCCATAAGGATTCGCACATCAATCGCGGTGTGGCATTCTACCAATCAAGTGTTCATAAATGTCCTGAAAAATATCACATTAAACAAATTTATATTTTTTTTTTTACTTGCTCTGGGGGGGTGATTTGAAATCGGGGACGTTAGACTGAAAAACACGGTTGGAACGACGCCTTAGACGACTGGGCTACGCAGCGCCTGTGAGGCAAGGAATCTAATGTGTTACTTGTATTGAGTAAGATGTACTTGTATTGAAAACATCCACCAATTTTTGCTTGCTTTTAATTCTTAAGATCGAATTCAGTGCTCTGATCATTAATATACGAGACTGACATTTGCACACGCTTCGTGTAGATTTCCAGCATTTGTAATTCTAAGCGCGACGTGCAGAAAAGCTACACGAAACGCTTTGAAATGAGACAGCAAACTTACACGTCGCGTGTGGAGATCAGTTTTCTAAACGAAAAATGTAAGAATTCAGTATTGATTTAAAGCTACATTTTTCGTTTAGAATTTACACACGCGCATGTAGGATTTCAATATCCACACGCCGAAAACCTATACGTTCGTGTGGTATTCAGATTGCTGCATGAAAAATGTAGAAGTTCTTTGGAAATAAGCTGATTTTCTTATGTCGTGTAGATTTTGCATTTGCATTTGCAGCATTTAGCATTTCAACTCGAGGCGTTTACATATTGAAATCCTACACGTAACGTGTTGGATTTCTGCACGTCGCTTGTAGCTTTCTGAATTCTACATTTTGCGTGTGCAATTTAGCAGGGCGCAACACGTTTCGTTTAGCTTTGACGTTTCTACACAGGTAGGTAAACAAAGGCCTTAGTGCAAAACAAAAAGACTTCTAAATATAAATAATTTTTAACCTGACCAAACTATAATTGATAGGAAGCTGAATTTTCAAAGTAGTTTTATCATAAACTGAAGATGAGTACTAAGATCAGATTTTGGAAAATTCTGTCCGAAAATAAGGAATATTTCAAGTTTTTTGTTTATCATCTCATTAGGTTCAAAGTTAAAACTTCAAACTCATATTTAAAGATCTACATATATGAAAATTTAACAATATCTGCTTATTGTTATCTTCCGGAAAACTCACCCCCGTTTGGTCAAGGTAGTATGGGAGAAAGATTAGTTCTGACGTTCACAGTTACATATAAAACAAGAAGGAAAGTCCGTCAAGCCCGACTATAACATACTCTGTACCCCCAAAGATAGTAGAAATCTAATCAAATTAAGTTGGAAGCCGCACAAAGTGGCAAAAAAGCCATAAAGTGTGTGAAGTGCTGCGGCCAGTGCTGCCCATCATAATTGTTTGTTTTCCTTATAACTTGACTATCGTTCTTCCGATCTTTATCATTTCTTCGACCAGTCGATAAATAATACTGCTTACTAAATATGCGAAGAAGATACGAACCATCTATCTACGAAATTTGGGGATATATGACGTTTTTTCCAAATTGCAAATCGAAAAAATAAACTTGATCTGCCTGCAATTGTAAGAAATATATGCCCATACATGGAAATACTATATCTCTTACCATCTCTGAGATCCGTTTGCTCATAAGGACAGACGGACATGGCTATATCGACTTGACTGTAGCTGATGCTGATCAAGAATATGTATGTAAAGTACGAGTCTCTCGAGGCTTTGATGTGAAACAGGATGCTATATTTAAGGGCTTAATTTCAAAATCACAAGCTCTCTCAATGGTATGTTAGTCAGCAATGGCAATCTTTCAAAAGAAGAAAGCTTACAGGGAGTAAAAACACTAACAACAAAATCACTTGCTGCTGTGTCCTTTTTTTTCTGTAATTCTTATTTATTGTGCTGTTCCATAGATAAATGAAAACATCAAAAGTGGCAAAGGAATAACAGAAAGAAATAATAATCTCCATCTCGAAATAGGTTGCCACACTCTTCCCACACTGTTTCTACACTCTTCCCACACTCTTCCCACACTCTTCCCACACTCTTCCCACACTCTTCCCACACTGTTCCCACACTCTTCCCATACTTTTCCCACACTCTTCCCACACTCTTCCCACACTCTTCCCACATTGTTCCCACACTCTTCCCACATATCAAGACGCCTGGTTATCACTTAATCACCACATATAGGGAATTTCTACAAAGGACAGAAAATTTCCATGGTACCCTTCCGCACTGAAGTTTTCTCTTTGTCCTCTAAAATCCAAAGAACTCTTTGCTAGGGTAAGTATGATATCAAATAACCCTTTAAGAACTATTTTCCAAATAGAACGCTTCTGTAGGAATTTCAAGTTCCTTGTCCATAGTATTACTTTTTTTGCACAGTTCATACCCAAAACAGACCATTTAAGAAACTGTGTTGTTTAATTCTTCTTGGTTCTTCTTCTTTAGTTCTCTATCATAGGCAAAATTATTTTGTAACAAGAATCAAGAAACTAGAAACTTAATGCAATGGCGAAGTCTCAAGTCTGTGATCCACAGAAAGATTACTGTGGGATTCCTCGCAAGCTTTAAGCATTACCAGCTACAGTTTTAACTTTCCGCTTTCCATTCTGTATTAATCTTTCTCTTCATACCCTCTTCATACTGTCATAAAATATTTTATTAAACATTTTTAAATTGTCCATTTTATATCCAATTGCTGGCAGCTGGTCGGAAATGCGGAACATAACATTGAATGCCTAACGGCAATTGTATCTGCCGCACTTAGCCGACACGTGTCCACTTTTTTTTTCACACGCTTTCAGGGCGAAATGTTTTCAACTGCAAACATCCTGTTGTCATTTTAATTATTGCTTCCGTGCAAATAAAATACTTATTAAATGACTGAACCCGCCCACAGCCCTTGGGGCATGCAAATATATCGAATAATTTGCCATTGTCTAGAGCAGCAGCTGCTCCTGACCAAAAAAAGTTTTATCGCCAGCGACACATTTACTTAAAATATGCCAACAAATTATGTTCACACTTCAACGAAGGCCAAATTCGATGGAGGGGCGGCTTTGGCTCCTGTTTTAGGGTCTCCCACAAATCATTCAGTGGCATGAATTATTGCTGGCGCTTAGAACGTGCTCGCAGCGTTAAAGTGTCATTACTGGGCTTAATGAGTCGGCGAACTGCACACAAAAACCAAAACCAAAAAAAATAAGAAAAGAGCAACGAAGCGAGCCAAGTGAAGAGCGGCAGACAGACGGAAAGGAAGTGGAGTGAGAGAGTGGAAAAAATGTGTAGCATGCAAACAGGCGCACTACATGGTTCATTGTCTGTGTCTAATTTATGTTTGCTGTTTGGTCAGTCAGTGATAATAAATAATAGCCAACGAGTATCAATGGGTATGCCAGGCCAAGAAGGAGAACCAAAGCATTTGAGTTGATATGCGCAATAATAACGACTTATTCGAAAAGTAGACATCAGAATTGGAGGTGACTGAAGTAGATGATGTGAGTTAATGAATCACATGTTTCTGGAATTTCATTGTTTTTTATAAGGGGTGTCCAAGCATTTAATAATTCATGTCTACAAAGAATTTGCCAAACAAAAACTATGGAAAAAACTGATGTTGTTTTGAAGAGGGAAAGCTTGAAAAACGATTCAAGTCCATTTCCACGAAACTACCGCTAAGTATTACTTCACGAGAGGGAGTTGACAGTAGAACCATTACTATGATCTCATCCAGTGATTGTTATTAATATTCTAATCCCGGGTATTATGTGTTTTTGTCTTACAAATGGATTTTTTAGTTTTATTCTTATTTAAAACATATATGGGGTTAGTGATCTGTTTGGATTTAAGTCAAAATTTTTTGCTTTTTCAACTTTGGCGCAAGGTCAATAAATGGTTGATTGTAATTCTATGCAATCAACACACTTTAATAGTGCCAACACACATCATTATTGGGATAGCAATGGTACGTCTGGACAACCGGCTTTTTCGGAATTGACCACAATTCACTCATCAGCAGACTTGTTGCTTCCACACTTCAACCACTGCAGAAGCAATTTGCAGAAGCCTTTATTGGAGGCATCTTCCAGCAATGCCAGCAAAGGCGATTCAACTCAGCCTCGGGCGCAGAGAGCTCGACAGCTGGTCCTCGCCATTTCTTCACCCGGAAAAAACGCATTCTTTTAAACTTAAGTTTGATTCGTGATCAATTCTCGAGAAAACAATTTTAAAATACTTAAAAAATAACGGTCGAAATCAGTGTTTTTCAGCTATAGCTCTTGGGGGCCGAACCCAATCGGCAATTCAAACCGTTTGCCTGCATCACTGAGTGTCAGAGAGAGACTCACATTATCAGTTCTCTCTTCTTGGTGAGCACTGGTCTAAATCAGCGGTGGGTACGCCTTTGCTTACATTTCTCCGAGAGACATATTTCGGCAACTGGCGTCACTCAGACGCATAAGAAATTGCCTCGCTTCTATGCGCCAACACGCACAAGCAGACGGCGCAATAAGTAAAATTGTCCCCTGCAAAGTAAGTTAGAACTAGAAAATCCATACGTACCGGCGTCAGCAAGCACAAACAGACGCCGCAGCAAATGCCTTGCCTGCAATCGACAAAAGTAGCTTACTTTCCACCCTAGCTTTTTCATCTTCAAGGTACTGATGTGTTCAGTCTAGCATCACAACCCTTAATGTTACATGCCGACGAGTATGACATTTCCACATTGAAAATGTTTAGTTTCAAATAGTTTAAGGATCAAATTAATACCAAAAATGTCAATTTGACCATTTCTAGTATTATATTGATACCAAAAAACTGATACTAACATTAGTTTCAATCTGGGACAAGGCGTATTAAATTGATAAGGATACAAAGTTTTTTGTTGAAAAAACCCTAATCAAGAATTATTCATTGTAAAGTTTAAAGTCTTCTATTTTGTTTTAACGTAACCTTCATTCTCTTTGAATCGTGCTCTGGAACTCGTACTTAACACGAAAGGCGGCATCTTAACGCAGACGACTATGAACCAAACGGGTGACGGTGCGACAAATCACAGTGAAGAATGCAGCCATAGGGCACTCAGAAATCAAGAAGCCCAGTGATACAGACGGCAAAATCGTTGCTTTAGGAGAGCGAGGTAGTGGGTTTGAGTTTACGTCGAAGCTAAGTTTTATAAGTAACTTGGTTTTTTTGCAGAGATTATAACCGAAACGAATAACGGTTAGGGTTACTGATCGTAATATTAATAAAATGATTCACTTCTTTCTTCCACCATTTTAACTATATTGCGTCCGTATTAGATAGATAGATAGATAGATAAGTGTTTATTTTCATTTGATAATTTTCTTAGCTTACAGCTTTACATACTAATAATAAACAAACATTTAAGGCTTGGTTTAAAACCGGCAGCCTTCCTTCTGTTGTATGACATAAATAACCATTACATATATAAGCATATACTTATTTTACATATAATTAACAAAATTTCATATTCTACATATTATTATACCCTTGCAAAGGGTATTATAATTTTGCCCAGAAGTTTGCAACGCATAGAAATATTCATTTCCGACCCCATAAACTATATATATTCTTGATCAGGGGGACGAGCTGAGTTCATTGAGCTTTGTCCGTCCGTCTGTCTGTCCGTCTGTCTGTCCGTCTGTCTGTCCGTCTGTCTGTCTGTCTGTCCGTCTGTTTCTACGCAAACTAGTCTCTCAGTTTTAAAGCTATCGAGCTGAAATTTTGCACAGAGTCTTCTTTTTACTGCACGCTGCTAATATGTCGGAACCGACCGGATCGGATCACTATATCTTATAGCTGCCATAGGAACCATCGGTCGAAAAATGGGTTTTAGTGAGTAAAACTTTTTTGTTTTCAATGTTAACGTGTTTAAACTCGGTCATTAATAATATTATCTAATTTCAAACAGATTTGCAAATTTTGGTCAAAATCGGATGACTATATCTTTTAGCTGCCATAGGAACCATAGGTCGAAAAATGGGTTTTAGTGAGAAAAACTTTTTTGTTTTCAATGTTAACGTGATTAAACTCGGTCATTAATAATATTATATGCTTTCAAACAGATTTGCAAATTTTGGTAAAAATCGGATGACTACAACTTATAGCTGCCATAGGACCGATCGGTCGGAAAATGGGTCTTAGTGAAAAAAAACTTTTTTGTTTTTAAGTAAATCGTTCTTAAGGTCGGTGATTATTAATATTAAACGCTTTCAAACTAATTTGAAAAAGTTGATCGACATCGGGTGACTATATCTTATGGTTGCTATAGGACCGATCGGTCGAACATGAGTGTTGGTAAAAAAATTTTTTGTTTAGTTTTGTTAGCGTCCTTAAACTCGCTGATGACTTATTTTATATGCTTTCAAATAGATTCGCAAAATTGGTCCGAAATCGGATGACTATATCTTAAGACTGCCATAGGGCCGATCGGTCGGAAATTGAGTCTTAGTGAGAAAAACTTTTTTCAGACGTTTATCTGTCGGAAAATAGGTTTTAGTTACAAAATTTTTAGATTTTTATGTAAGCGTTCTTAAACTGTGACATTTGCATTTGCAAGGGTATAAAAACTTCGGCACAGACGAAGTTAGCTTGGCCTTCTCGTTTAAAAATTTTCATTTATGACATTTCTTCTATAATTAGTAGCCATCTCTATGTAATTCGCCAGATTATTCCATCCCATCCCCTCGTTCAGGACCGTCAGCACCTCTTCCTCGGTAAACGTACAAGTTTTGAAATAACGCCAACGAAATTCCCGCAGTATTGGACATCGTCCTACAAAATGCTGCATGTCCTCCTGCTCAGACATATTGCATAGTGAGCACATACCTTCATTTACAACTCTTCTTGGGCCGCTGTTTAACCATAAAAGATCTCCTCTGGCCTTCATTATCCAAGTTATCTCGCTTTGCTTGAAAGACTCGTTGCAGAATGTGGGCCCTATTGCATAATTAAGGTTCTTATACACTCTTGATGCACTTACTGCACAATACGTCCGTATTATGGTACAGGAGTATACCTGTTTAATTCTAATACCAAATCGATACAGAACTTGTAGGATAACGTCTTAAAGATAGGGGTACGTGTGATGCGAAAACATCTTCTCAGTTGCCAAAGTTCTCAAGGGTTCCAGAAATCTCTGGAGATTTTGGTATAAGCGATTGAATTTCGAATTAAAACTGCTTGCTTTTATAAGTGATGTGCCACATACATGCCCGGCTACTAGATTAGATGACAAAAGTTGAGCGATTTGAAACCGACTGCTCACCGACCTATGATCTAGTAACCGACCTTATTCTTATAATTTCTCATATAAAGTCCTCTTAGCTTAGTTCCAAATAAAATCGTTTGTACGAAAATCTCTAGAGATTTCTTGAACACACCCGATTGTATATTTAAGCCTGCAAAAAAATAAAGTGACCTTTATAAAAGGGTAAATTTTAAGTCAAGTATATCACATTCTTACCAATTAGAATGTAGATGTTAGCTGGCTCTAGGTCGAGAAAAAAAACGCAGTGTTTTTGGTTTGTTTCCGATATATTTCGAATGCGCCTCGGCATCCGTCTTCAGGGACACTACAGAAAAAAAAAATTTTTACAACAAGACGAAATCCAAAATAGAAAAGGCCGACAAAAGCTATGTTTAATATAAAATACCATGCAATGGAGATTTAGAGAACAGGTGCAATAAACTTTACATTGGAAGAACAAAGTCTAAACTTAAAACAAGGATTTCACAACATAAATCGGATTACAAGCTCCGACACCAAACGAAAAATCAAAAACAGCACTAGCAACCCACTGTATGGAGAGCGGACATTCACCGAATTTTGAAGGAACAACAATTTTACAACAAGAGAGCAATTACAGGAAGCGCTTTACTCTTGAAATGCTACATATAATTGACACGCCAACAGACAAGAGACTAAACTACAAAACTGACACTGAAAACTGCGGCCACATATACAGACATCTACTCAATAGGCAATAATTTAGTACTGAACTCCACGTCAAGCGGTACAGACGTGTTATAAATTGTATGTAAAAAATGTTTTTTGAATTAATGTGATAATTGGTAAATTGTTTTTGTAGTGTCCCTGAAGACGGATGCCGAGGCGCATTCGAAATATATCGGAAACAAACCAAAAACACTGAGTTTTTCATCTCGATCTAGAGCCAGCTAACATCTACATTCTAATAATTAGAAAGGTCGCTAACCAACAATTATTCTTACCAATAAATAACCGATGGATGTGAGTTAAGCCATTAATTTTAAGGAAAATCATATTCCCTTCGATCTCGCTTTGAGTGTCCTTTGCAAGACCCGAAGCCTACGACATTTGCAACTAATAATGGTATGCCATTCACTGTTCACAACGCTGGCGTTCTTAATTTCTGGTTAACAGATGAGTGTAAGAAAACAATTTCCGGAAAATGCTTGCTTGTGATCGAGGCATCGCAAACTTAAAAAATGTTAGGGTAACAGTAGTGTCCACAAGCAAACTTATCAAGAGATAAAACGCGAATAAAAATTGTACATTCCTCACTTCCATCCACAGACAAGATCACAACGCAACTTGTCAAGTTACAGGCTCCAAGATTTCAAGATGACGGCGTGCCAGAAACAATGTTCTCTCACACATATATACATACATAATCACCCACCCGACCAAAAGCTCGCGCGCGAATTCGCTAGCGAAACTCAAAGCGAATGAAAAACGAACAAAACCTTCGTTTCCGAATTCGCCAGACATTCGTTTATGATACTTGTGTCGCTCAGTTTGTGACATGTTTGCCTGTACGCGAAAATTCGCAATCGAATTCAAATCGAATTCAAATACATACTGAAAATGCAAAGTCAAAGTCCAGCAAACGACTTCCACGAGGAATCATTTTCTACCGGCTGCAGAGAGAAGGGAGCACACAGAGAGTTTCGCTAAAACTAAACAAAATACGAATAATGTTCTTCGCGAAACTTTCGCTTGAAGCGAACCTTTGCTTGTGTGTCGGGTGGGCATTTTTAAGGCTTTATTTTCTATTTACATTCAGGGGAAGAGGGCAACTTAAAAAGGCGATCGGCTACGGTTTAAATCTCTGCTTTTTTTTATATACTTTGAGGTGTTTTTAACATTTAGTCATAATTTTAAAATGTTATATATTTCTCTATTTTGTGTACAAAAATTCACTAACGAAACTGATAAAAAGTGTCCGCTTGGGCTGGGTGTTGGTGGTCTCCTTTAATTTACCACATTGTGGTCTTAAAAGTTTTCGTCCTTAGTGTGTCCCTAGGGATTACCTACTCCCTAGAGTTTGCCTGAGGGCGAAAACCTCTACAGAAAGTTTATCCGACAGCCTTGTCTCAGGGTCTGTACAATTTACCCACTCCTCCATTCAATTTGGATCCATTTACACGTTTGTTTTCAGGTTGCTGGACCAAGGTAGGTTGTTATTTTGGCTTTGAGGTCAGTTGTATGTATTATTGACTCCATGCTAAGGTGGGCCCCTGTGAAGATTACAGGTTCTTGATACACAGGTGAAAGTCAGGGTGTGAGTTGTGCACATTAGGTGTCCTATCCTATATGAAGTAGATGAGACTGATTGGTCTGCAGATCTTGGGGCTCATGTGGCTGCATTTTCCTGATTTTGGACGAGATCAATATCATTTAAAAACCCCAAAGAAAACGCCAAACTTTGCTATTAAGAATATCGTGTTAAAGGTCCTTTAAGTTTATAAAGATGGAGAACAAATTAAATTTTTTTTCTACACGGTAATTCCTTGTCGAGTATGCTTTTGCTTTGCCTCTTATTTTGTTTTCTGTGGTCACTAAGTGAAATATTTGAGCGTCTGTTGTAATTGCACTTGCTGATTAGCGCCAACCTGACGTGAAAAACACTTATTAACACTCATACGTCACTTGGTTGGGCAGGATAGTGCGCAATTGGCCAAATGCTAAGCAGCTTGAGGATCCTCCGCATTTCCCACATAAATTGTGGCACCCAAAATGCATAAACCAGCCATGTCGCGCCATCATTTTCAGCTGCCACGTGCCCCGGCATACATTTTGTGCATTTTATGGGGCACACCCGCTGCTGCTGCTGCTGCTGCCGCCTTCGGCCAAGAAACAAACAAATGGCCGGCGTGAGGCACGAGCACAAAATTTTAAAGCTGATTACTCAATAACTTTACTCCCGGAGTGCATAAAATGCGAAAAATATCCCTGAGTGGAGTGCATACACGTAATGCCCTTTGCCTGCTAGTCACTTTATGTGCACTTAAATTTCGTTTGTTATTAAACTGTGTTGTTTTTACTTTCGGCCAAAATGAAATTTATGCCAAAATTGAGTTGCGTTTCGGGTGCGTCGAACGAAACACTTTTGAGGTAAGAAAGCAGCAATGCTCCTTGCACTCGCCTTTATCACGTAGCTCGAAGGCACTTAAGTGAATAATTTATGCTTGCAACATAATTGAGTTGCTGGCTGCACTTAAGACTTCGTAGCAAGCATTTTTAGCTAAAGTAAGGTAAGAATTTAATTTTACGAATTTAACAAGCGCAAGACCAACAAAATGCCATGATTTCGATTATCTGGTAAACACATTAAATGGCGTGGCACGGACACGTTGCAGCTGGCAAGAGGAAGGCCTCAACATTTCAAGGCAGCGAAACTCGCGTGTGCCCCAAACATATTTATTTGCCTCGCGCTCAACGTTGCTGGCAGCATTAAAATAGAAATCTCAGTTAGCAAAAAAAAAAAAAAGTGGAAGAAAACAAAAATGGCCAAAGAAACGGCGGAAATACAAAGTTGAGGTATCAGAAGACCAGGAAGTGCATATCGCGTAAGGGAAATCCAATGGCGGTGGTAGAACAAGCAAACGGCAACAACTCGTAAATAAAATGCAATACAAATGCCAGCTGCCAGAGTGCAAACAAAACGAAAAGCCGAAATGCTACCAAAATCAGAAACAGGCAGACAGTGGATACCAGCTAAAGGGAACGTTTAAAACTGAATGCACAAATGGATGGAGATTTAGTTTCATGTTAAAGATTATGATAAAAAATCAACAATTAGCAACATTGGGATATGCTGACCATTGGGATATGCTGACCTATCAACCTGACCCCGAGCCAGCTAAAAAATTAAGCAACAAATAACTGTTTTTCAAAATAAAATTAAGTTGGGAAGGTTCATTTGCAGTTATCAAACAAATCAATGATACGGTTTATCGAAAACAGAATACTGACAATCGAGGAACGAATTTAAAAGTGGTGCACCTCTTCAGGTAATTTGAAGTGTTACGAGTCTGTTGTTTTCGGTTCATGCTACAATGGACGTGTTCAGTCCTTTGACTTGCTTTCAGATCAAATATAAAATTGAAATGATCTTCCTGCTCATGATAGCCAATTTCACGTATCACACAGAGAAAATAATATGCTTCTTTCAAGTGATGCTGCTACCAAAGACTCAAAAACTCGATTAACCTTTGCACACACACAGCGACGGGACGGGATTGAATTGATAGTTGTTGATAGGAATCGGGACGGGTCGGAAGAGACTACGGTCTCGAATTTTCTATCCCGCTTCCATCTCTAGGCAACATCACAAATATTTCCCCAAATTTCCCTGACATTCATCTGTATGGCCCTTACTCATCTGTGTGAATTCTAGAGTTTTTGCAGCTACCACCAGCTGTAATTGAATTTCAATAGGATTGCTATAGATCACATTATGCGCATCTTGGTTGATTTTGTTCACTTCATGTTAAAAAGCGTTAAAATGCTTGAAAAATCTTAAAAAATATATTAGAACTGTACCACGATGACACGGTCATCGACTTTCCATTGACGGTGCTGGTTTCGTTCAACAAAAACTATTTGATATCCGATTAATCAAGATTTCCTGCTATAGATACATCGTCAACATCTTACTCAGAAACAAGTCAGCTTTTCGCTATCATTTTATTTTAATATTCGTTGTTATTCGTCAAAATTTCAAGAAAATTTCATTGGAAACATATTGTGTTACGTTTAATAACCTGATTTCAGTTATGCTTAGTATTCAGAACAGCTAATTGTTCCAGCAGCGACACCCTGGTGTGACCCCTCAATGCCAAAAAACACTATTCAACAGCTAAACACCACCAAATGCCAAAGGGTCACAATGTTTTGAGATTCTATTTCTATATGCTAAGGCTCTAATCCAGAGTCCGGCACGTCTGAGTCTCCAGTGTATTGAACAGGGCTCTGCGGCAGCGACGTCGACACACCGACAGTATACGAGCTTATACTGCTCTCTTTTGCAACAACAAAGACGTGCTAAAAGAGCGCGCTTTCGCGTTGCTAAACACACACACGCAACGCCAAAATGTCCATGTGTGTTTTGCCGGCCCCTGCTCTAATCACATAACTCTGTAGCTTTGACCAGTCTGCGCCATTGAGGATGTTTAATATTTCTTGCGGAAAATTTCTGAAAATTGAGAGCCGGAGTTCCCGCAGAATCGGGCAAGCTCCAGTGAAATGGATGACATTTTCTAGCTCCCTCCTGTGACAGAGAGGGCAGTTTGTGTCACTCTTTGTGACATTCGGGATAAAATTCAAGTTTAATATTTCACCTCTGGCCATAAAAACGCTCCTTATTCCTTCAATGGGGAACTCATCCGAAAAATTGTTATTCTCTTCCAGATCGTAGTGCAGCTGCCTATAAATTAATCGATCAAATTTCATCCTATATGCTGCATCCATTTTAATTGTGATGTTCCTAGCCCAAGTTTTCCATGTTGCGTTATCTTCAAGATTCAGTCGAACTTTATTATCCGCGGCTAGACAGCCTCACTCTGTGAAACATTGCAGACGTTCTTTTAATATATATTCTGCCAAGATCCTAGGTACCCTTCTTTTTTCCATGGTTATGGCTTTTTGCATATAACCGAAGTGCAGATTAACTGTATTTAAATGAATTAACAATAGTCCGGTCTCCAGATATAACATTCTGTTCGGTGTGTATTGTGGTAGACGAACAATTTTCTTAAGAAAGTATATTTGAAGACTTTCCACTTCTTCGTATCGTCGTATCCCCCATACTTGTGCACCATAACACATTATTAACCTCATTGCGGCATTAAACAGCTTATACTTTGTGCTGGTAGGAACCTCTTTTTTGCTTAGTATCGTTCTCCAAGTACTATATACTATATACAACTTTAGCATCTTTTAGTTTTTCTCCCAGGTGAAAGTTGAATTGGGCATTGTGATTAATCTAGACTCCTAGGTATTTGTATGATTTTACTACCTCCAAATCAATGTCGCCCAGTTGCCATTTTGTTTTTTGAAAATTAGCAACTTTAATTTTTGCAATACTTCTCTAAAGCGTTGATATTGTCTTGCATAGCCTTGAGTGTTTCTGCGAAGACAATATCATCTGCGTATAATAAGGTTTTTATTTCCAGGCAGTTTATTGTGAGTCCTTTCGGAAGGAATTCCACTATATCACTTAGGAATATTGAAAAGAGAACAGGTTTATAAATATTGAGGCTTATGTGGAAAACAGAAGTCATGGCCAATGCAAAATCTTATGAAGGTATTTTTAATGCCTTGCTAAATTGAATCGAATTACACAAAAACTATATTTGGAATTGGCCAACTGCAGAAATGGTTTATCTGAACAGGATGAATGGATGGATGGTTTTAATACCGATAGTTTCAGAATGGATTTAGCATTCGTATCTAATTCGACATTTGGGGAAGGTTTAAAAAACCGCAGCTGCAGGGCTGCAAAGTCACAACATCGAATGTTTTTTGCGCTAACACGGTCCAATTCCGCTATGTTTGGACTAACCGGGTTCCCCGAGGCAGGACAAAATTTTCGGTCAATATTTACTACATATTTTTTCCGGAACCAGTTCAAAACAAGTAAGAAAGTTGGTCAAGACCGACTGTAACACAGTGCCACAAAATTCAACTTTTTTTTAATGCCTGGGAACGGGACCAATAAATTATGAAACTAGAGGCATCAGGAAGCAACACCTCATACCCAGTTTATCTTGATCCCGTCAAGTTCACGTTTAATGGGCACATTTATACTAGCAACACACAGCTACAACATCTGTTGCTGGTTAAAAAAAAGGTGAGAGCTAAAATTTTGGAAAATTCACCAAAGATGAAGGGAGTCACCACTAGTGTTACACTAAATTCCCGCCTCCAATGGACAAGCGGTTAGTAACCCGCCCATAGAGGTCTAACTTAGAAAATGGAAACAATGGAAAACAACTCGATAGAATTTTGTAAGATTTTAAATATATTGAGTTGCCGACCAATAAAATGTGCCTTTAAGAGATGGTAACATGCATCGAAAAACCGCGATAGTGGGTACCACATTTGACAGCACCCATTATCGAGTCCATATAGGCCATAAACTAGAGATAAAAATAGACCGAACTGCGTTTTCAAATACACCATCGAAGCCTTCGATTGCGGGCTACGGGTATCTTTGTACAAGCAATTGCCTTTGAGTAACATTGACCATAATTTACTGGTCCCGTTCCCAGGCAATTTTGAGTGTTTCACTGTGTAATACACTCTGCCCTGCGGCAGCGAACTTTCTTTTGTTCATAGCTTGACTAAAAGAAAAAAACTACTGTACCCACATCAAAACATTTCCTTGATGGGAACAGACTTTTGGTCATAACTTGAGTATAGTTAAGCCGATCTTTATCATTCTTTCGACAAATCGATAAATAATCTTGACAACTTAATATCTCTATCTACAGAACTGTGGGAGATATAACTATTTGTCCAAATTGCGCGGGCGGCAGGGCGCGGTCGTCTGTATGCACGCACAGATCTCACAGATGGCAAGAGATGGAGCTTTGACATATATGGGACACATGCCGCCCCCGTAATATGGGAAGAACGTCATATCTTACACAGTTAGATGTTTCTTACCTTCTAGAGATATTTAGTAATCAAAATTTTTTTATCGATTTGCTACAGGAATGATAAAGATTGCATGAACGATACTCAAGTTATGAAGGAAAAAAGGTCACGACGCTCCGCAGAATGGCCTCAGGAGTACCGAATACCTGAGGGCCGTAAACATTTGCCATCGGCGGTGTTTCCAAAGAGTGTTCCGCCCTCTGAATACCGGTTTAATGTACTGTAATACAAAAAACTATTGTACAGTATAGTTTAGAATCGCTAGAGTTGATAATTAAAAATGGTTTTTAGAAATCCAATCCATATTGCGAGAAGAAAGAGAAACATAATTTAGTCGAAAAAGGGGAAAGCAAATGCTTTTGGAAGATCATTTTAATAAGAATCGCCCTGATGGGTACTTTTTAAGCTCTTTTGAAGATAAAAAATATTAAATTCATGTCCGATTTAAAGAAGACTCGGAAATTTTATAAAATGCTGGCTGGGTGTGTGCGTAAAAGGTAAGGCTTTTTAAATTCAAAGACCAGGCACTTTTGAAAGACTTCTTAGAAAACCTATGAATGAAAACATTAAGGAATGTGGTCCAGTCGACTTTACGACTCATATACATGTATGTACATAGCTTGGTAATCTGGACGCGTTATCTTGAACAAATATATGTCTAAATTTTGACCCAGACTCGAACCAAAACCTTGGGTTCGATTAGTTCAGGAACCGGTCCGCGAACAGAACCTTAGACTTTACAATGTGTTCGAACTTACGGACCGAACCTTCTGCACAATTTTAGAGGCTTGCAGCCTTGTTAATAATATCAATTTTAATATTTTCATATTTTGAACAAAACCCATTGCATACATTGTGGCAGCAACAGTATATTGGCCGTTTTGTGAATTTTGATATAAGTACTAAATGTGGTATATCTTCATTGGAAAAAATCGTAGAATTGTTTGGGATAGTTTTTTTCAAAGTTAAGGAGTAGTACGCTCTGATAATATCAAAGAAAGTCAAAACAAAAGTATAGGTTCCCCACAAAACGCGTCTGAAAAGAGTCAAAGTTGGCATTTTTTGCAACTTAAAGCGGTAATACGAAACATTTCTTTTATGTTTGACTTAACGCTAAGTGATTTCAAATACCTAAAAATGGTTCGAAGCTTTCTGCGAATGTTTAGTGTGAAGTTTTTATGATGTTGTCAAAGTCAGCTATCAATCATATCATTCAAATATAATATTGTTAAAAGAAAATAAAGTTTGCTTACTTTAAAGAGTAAAAATCAAGGTTTTTGCCGCATAAACGTAGTTTGTGAGTTTTTAGCCCTGGGAAAGGTACTTTCTGTTACCATCATGAATTTGAATGTCACTTAATAGGATTGTTCGTTCCTAGGAACTCATCCAAATAGCATATAAAAGAGAAGTAAAAAGAAATACTTTGAGTAAATAATCCAGTGAAAAGCAAAAAACCTTTTTTTTGACGAGTTGTTAAATATTCCGAATTGGTTGGATCTTTTTGATCGTTTAAAATTAAAATATGATACATAATTCGATTTCATTTTTTAGCTTTGTGGATCTCAACCTCGCATAAAGCACATAATGTCATTTCAGTTCCTAAACAAAAAGCAAGTTTGCTTGAATTCTTAAAAAAATTAAATTTTTCTTTTGCAAGTCAAGCTTGACAATGAACAATAATTCATTGCAGTCTACAAATAAAGTTGGTAGAAGAACTGTTTGAGTATTTTTTCTCATTTTTCATAAAACACTTGTTTGTATTTATATTATTTTGCTTTTCCAAAATGATATTTGTTTGTTTTCCGTATAAAATTCAATAGCTGAAAACTCGACTGTCTATCACTTAGCCATTAATCCCTGTAATCATGTATAAAATACGCATAGCGACTGGCAAATAAAATAGCTGAAAAATCAAATGGCAGCCGACAGATTCACCGTGTGGACAACCGCATGTGTTGTTTGCCTTGATATGCCACCGAGAGAGAAAGCAAGAGCACAACTTTATTTTCGTCGCTGGGGAAAATTGGAAAATTGCAAATCACGTAGAGCAAAGAAATAGAAATGCGCGGTCGCGTTTTTGATAAGTCGCCTGGCGTAAAAATAAATCTCTTTTTTGCATTTAAGAACAAAAAAAAAATGCATGTTTATTGCCACCTTTGGCCCCTGGCATATGAGAGCTAAAATTGGCAAAACTAACTAACCTCAGCCTCTGCTCATTTGGTAAGCAATAAAAAACTTGTTGCCAGGTTTGCTACAATGTTTGCCTTTTGCTACCCTTTTCAGGGGTTAACCTTATCTGCTCAAGACCGGGGGGTGAATTTACATTTTCCAAATCAAAATACTTTCACACGTCTTGCGGGGGCATTGTTGCACGGAGCCTAAAAGTATGCAATGTTTGTTTAGGCACCAAGATAAACCTACTACCCAACCCCTTTTACGAGGCAAGTTTGCTTGTGTAACGAGTTTGGCAAAGTGTTTTCTGGTTTTTATACAAACTAAAGCTAGTGGGCGGGGCCCAGGTACAAGCAATAAAGGCTGCTTCTGAAATTTCCACTAATTATATGTGTTTTAATCTCGCATTATCAACCGCTTCCTTCCAGTTCAATAAACATTAACTATTTTCCATTTTAGTTTCTAAAAATGAACCAAACTGACATTTGACAATTGAAATTAATGTGCCATCTATTAAATTATCAAAAGTCGAAATTAAATTCCACAAAATAATTCAATAAAAATAAAAACAAAATGTTCACTGAGGCTGAACTTATAATTTGTAGCATTAGCTTTGGCATTTGTCATTTTGTTTAGCAGATTTTTATTGAAATTAAATTAGTTGCAAATTATCTGCGATTGACACCTACGGCTCAATCGAACTAAAAATTAAAACACACACAAACAAAATTGTATGCAAGAGTTGTCAATTCAATTCAATACAATTGCTGACAAGTGATATGGCAATTAAATATAATTTATGTTTAAAAAATAGACGCAAAGGCAATTACATTAAAAAAAAAGTGAAATACATTAATCTAACCATTCACACCAGAGATGTATTTATAAGTTTAAAATATACGATTTAATTTTTCATTTATTTCAGAAATTGGCATACTAATGTGAAGGATCCATTGAAGGCTTTTTTTTGAGGGTGGTGCACAGAGAAAACAAATCAATCAAAAATCAAGATTATAGTATCGAAACAAGACGAAACGGTATCAAAAGTCAACAAAGACGAGAAAATATCAACCCAAGCATATATTCTTAAACAAAAATGAGGGGGTTGTATTATTAGCGTGTTTTACCTCACCCAACTTAGGAGCTATCTCCATCGTTTCGGGCATGACAGCAGCCCCGAATGTACTTGGTGTAATGAAGGCATCGTGGAGGCATCATCCTCTTTGAGTGTGGACGCTTCGTGGCTGGCATTATGGGATATAGAAGGCAAGGAAGTTTCCACAAATAACTTCTGCGACTTGTTGGTTTCAAGCGATCGGTTCTGAAACTCCACTTGTACTTTTGCAGCTGATGCCCATAAAGAACTGCGCAGACTGGAGCTACTGAGACGGATATAGACTATTATAATGCAGTTGAGGCCCCTGTGAAGCATTGCCTTGCTGCCGTACCGCAGGTGCGAGCAACTAATTTATACAAATATATATTTTTCCCACTCATGTGATTGGTAATTATACACAGAAAAAAAAAACGCTGAATTTTTTAAGCCTAAAAAGTGTGATTTGATCCCGACAGCAGGATTAAATTTTTAAGTACGAGTGGGCATGTATCATTCCGAAAAGGATTGTTTTATGTACGACTCGTACGTAACAACCAATTGAGAGAGTGAGAGAGCGAACAAACTGAGAGCTAAAGCAAATTTCTTCTCTTTGCTTCTCACGTCGTTGTTCGATCTCCTTTTAGCATGCAGCATTGACCGTCTTTCGGTTTGCCTGCATTCTTTGTGTGACGCTTACTAGAAGCAGTTCAAGAAGCAAATGTGTGAAGTGTAAGTGAAAAAGTTAACAAATTGGAAAAACTAAAAAAAAGGTGAAATGGCCGATGAACCATTAAAACTATGGTGCGAAAGCAACAACCTGCACCATGTTGTGGAGAATTTGGCAGGTGAGTGTTAAGTGTATTGTGTTAAGTGTTGCAATCGCTGCGGCGGTGTATGTGTGTTTGTTTGTATGAATGTGCGTATATGTTAGCGGGTAAGAATGCGCATTACTCAAATTTTTTCTGTTTTGTGACTGTGTGTACAAGCAAACGTTAGTTTGGTGTTTATTGCGTGCTTCCAATTTTCGGCTTGGGTGTGAAGACATACATATGTAAAACCCGGTGTCGAAGCAATGCTTTGCCCGCCTTAAATTCACATATGAATGTATGTATGTATGTGTGTTTATGAAAAATGCGCGCTTTACTCAAATTTTTTCTCGCTGGTGACAGTGCGTGCATTTACATACAGTATGTCAAAAAGTATTTTGACACAAAAAAAATATTAACATTTTTCAATTATTATGCAAAAAAAATCGTCTTTCTATAAATGGTAAGACAAAATAAGAACAAAATTTTAACGTTTATAATAAGCCTATTTTTTTACAAAATAAGTGAAAAATGTTAATATTTTTTCTGTGTCAAAACACTTTTTTGACATACTGTATGTATCCACACACAGTGTATCACAGTTTATTTGAAAAAATAGTTGCTGTAAGCCATTCTAAGCGTCTTCAGCTCTATTCCAGTGTTTAAATGTTCCCTAACATTATTTCCATTATTTACAGATGCGGGTATTAAGTTTGAGCACTTAAAGCTCATGAGGAAGACCTTCTAGAAGCGATCCCTGCTTTAGGCCCTCGAATGGACTTTACGCAGAAGCTGTTTTTGTGGAGACAAACTGAAGTGAGTAAATTTTTATATGTATATCAAAATGGCAGGCTTCTATATTTTGCCATTCCGCATGTTGAAATTCGAAATGACCCATATCTCCCACAATTTCGTAGATAAATTGTTCGGAACTTCGAGACATTTATAGCTATCTAATCTATTTATCTAGACATTTATAGTTATCCGCATTATTTATTAATTTAAACTTAAAATTTTTTCTACTTGCAGCTTGCCAATGAAGACGATTTGATTTCTGCCCAATCAAAAGTGGATAACTGGTTAAGCGAGAACGAGTACTATAGCGGAAAATATTTATATCTTTAATATTTATTACACAAATATTTTATTTTATTAAATGCAAAAGCAATGTGTATATTGCCTGTAGAAAATATCAGAAAATATACAAATAACAAATAATCAATCTCTACCAAACTGGAACAAAGTTGAGTTCGAAAATGGGGCACAAATCAATCTCTATCGAACTAGAATACTACATATCTCGTATGGAACAAAGTTGAGTACGGATATCGGGCACAAATTTATATCTACCGAACTAGAAGATGATCTCTTATGGGACTAAGTTATGTTTGAAAAGGAGGATGAGTATAAGTTCGGCCAGGCTAAAACCGGGATAAAAACTTAAAAAATTATCCGTACTTAAATTGTTCCTGTCGGGAATGATTTATGCCATTCCAGGATCAACCGATTTTTATTACCATTTCGGCATGAATTGATCCCGGAAATCCCGGATTTTTTTTATCAGTGTAGCTAGTTTAATAAACAGGGAATAAAAAAAAAAACATGTGACATGTTAGGGCAGCAATAACAGATCAACAATTACTTGAAATAAATGAAATTACTCGGGTCAGAATGTCGCAACTGCGTTCTTCTCAATCACCAGAGGCATGACCTTTCCGAAGTCAACAACATAAATTGGAGCAGAGACAAGCG
This sequence comes from Lordiphosa magnipectinata, assembly GCA_037044535.1. NCBI lineage: Eukaryota > Metazoa > Arthropoda > Insecta > Diptera > Drosophilidae > Lordiphosa > Lordiphosa magnipectinata. Next base: position 208,125 of record JBAMBO010004147.1, on the reverse strand, counting down.
CGCCGAACAGATGTTAACACACGCAGAACAATTTACCGACAACGCCAACAAGTACATCGAGCATTTAGAATTTTAATCACAATACGAAGAAGTGAAGCTTAATAGATAATTGCCATCTATAAAATGTTCATGAGAATCTAATCTCATTAATTTTTTTTCAAATTTCACGAGTTTTTGGTTCGTATGATCTTCACCTCCTATTTGCCCGTCGATATACCCGTCTTCGTGTCAATCTAAACTATATACTATATAATATATATACTATAAACTATACGAAAAATTTGCAAATTTGGACCTGTTCAATCCACGCCTCTTATTTACCAACGCTTTCATAAATGCTAAAATTTAACTTTAACAAATTTCGCGGTTTTTGGTCCAAGTCTTCAATTGCCATCTATCCAACCTTCATAGTTATCTTAGGTCCATTGAAAATTTTGAAAATTTCGCGATTTTCTTGACCATTTGTTCCACATCTTCTTTATTTACCCGTGTACTCTAGCCGGCCATAAAATCTTCATAAAAATCTGAAATGAATACTCAATTTGAAAATTTTTAGAACTTTCAAGGTACACCTTTCATTGGCTCGGTCTACTATATATTTCTATCTATATATTTTTTATAAAATTCTAAGCTCAAGAATTCGAATTTTTATAAATGTCGCCATTTTTCTACATTTTTTATGGAAATACATATTTTGCATACATGCAACCATTTAATGCACTAAATACTTTAGAAATTGATTTTCCAGCTAAAAGTGATTCACTCATTGACAAACAACCAAAGAACCTCAAATAGCGCTTACGAACATGATATTGTACATCAAGAAAACCCCATTGCATATTAATGAGGTACAATATTAATAGCTTAACGAGATAATCATCATGACGAACTCTTAGCTTGACTTGAAAAAACCCCCATCAGCCACTGCTTTCTTTTGCTACGCACGCATTCGCAATACCAAAATGTGATTGTATTTTGTGAAAAACACAGCACTACCCCAACACAAAGAGTTATGCACAAGATGTACATTGAAATCAGAACGTACAGCTGTGCCCTACCAAGATGAATATTGCAAGGCTGCAAACCTCTAAAATTTTGCAGAACATTCGGTCCGGAGGTTCGAACACATAAAGAAAACAAATGTAAAATTGTTCAAGTTTGTGAACACTGCCCGTATGGATGAACCATCGAGAGGAAACGTTTGAGAAAAATGGCAGGAAGGGACTACCGAAACGGAGATGCGAAGACATCGCCAATTTCGGTGTGAGCTACTGGTGCTAGCTCCCACGAAACAGCGACGACTTGCAGCAAATTAAAGCAGCGACTGAGACCGTTAAGCGGTTGTGATATAAATAACATGCCAAAGGAGAAGAGCAATGTTAGAAAGCAAGAACACACACTCAAAAAAAGATAATTTACCCATACGGGATTAAATCAATCCAAAGCGTTAATGAAAACAGGGTAATACCGGATATTCTTGAATCGATCGGAAAATGATTAATTGGATCCTTTTTTTAGCCCTAAAAAGATGTCTAAACTCAAAAAGATTTAAAAGCTCCATTTGTAATATTGATTTGATCCCAGGAGAGATCCCTTCCCTTCCTTCACCATATTTCATAGGACATCCTCGAACACTTCAAACATAAACTAAGAAATACAAAAGTTATTATAACAAAGTACCAAAGAGGTGTGAAATAAATAATAATAATACAAATTTTAAATACAATTGAATAATCTGCATCTTCAAATCAATTAATAATCTTATTAGGATAAAGCTTACTTCATTCCCAAATCACATCTAACAAATGAATAGTTTTACAAAAACGTTGCCTTTTATCATCTCCTTAACCATTAAATCATTTAAATATATCTCCCAAAATTACCCATAAATACATATTAATTTCCAAAACTCACAACATAAATCAGCATTCTCTCTATAATTAAACCAAAGCCCAAAATTATCACCATTAATCACACAAAATAATTCTCATAACCAAATAATGTCCATAAAATAATCTTCAAACAGCATAAATAACACTAAAAATGCCAAAAGTACAGGCAGCGTCCCTGGGCCATTAAAGCGACTTGATTCAAATGAAACTGTAAATGAAATCTGCCATCAAAAGAAGTCAACACTAAGCATAATGTGCTGAGAGCCAAAGCCATTTGCCAGGAAAGTCACAAATAATCAAAAAAGCAAAGTCAAAGAAGCGATCATCCGCTGGGGTGGGGAGGGGAGGGGAGGGAAGTAAATGACAATAATGACATAATAAAAAGCACTGTTAAAATATACAGCAACAAACGTGGACAAGTAACCAGAGCTAAACAGCATGACAATAAAACGAACGTTAATAACGATAAGATAAGAGCAGTTCCGACTTCAGACGGGGGCCACATGCTGGAGGGTTGGGTTTTTTGTTGTGGTTGGGGGTGGGGGGCAAATGTTAAAACAATAACCAGCTAAATGTGCCAAACGAGGGGAACGACCAAGGACTCGGAATTTGTCGCCACTAAGCTGTGGAGATGAAGACGTCAACGGGATTGTAGTACACGTAGTACTTGCTTCCTTCAAATAGCATTAAAATTATTATTCCACGACAAGCGAAGAGGAACGAAAAAAATGAATTTTGTATAAATTGGCGACATGAAATGACCAACAATGACTTGAGCTTTTAGCTAATGACACAAATTGCAACTCATAATGATGATGCTTAATGGATTGAGAAAAAGGAACAAAATTTAGACTTGTTTTCGTAAGTTGTCGAGTTTATTATTAAGCACGAAAGAGTTTTAAGTTCAAAATTGTACACAGGTTACAGTTAAATAACAGATTAGAACAAGAAATTGTCTTGCTTAGAATTGGATACAAATTTTTTTAATATTGTGGTTTCTGGAATTATTTGAAAATGACAGTCAAGTTGTGGGTACATCGATATTGTAGTGTTAGTGTATTTTTAAGACAGCGACGATGGTCACACTGTAAATTAAATGGATAAAGAGACTGAGAGTAGAACACGGTAGTAGTAAACAGTAGACAGACAGAAAGAAAGAAAAAACTTAATCGACAAACCGTGTGTAGAGACATTGTAAATAGAAAACCGTGTTTAAATAGTGTGTAAATAAAACAACCCGAAAACTGAAAAATCCTTCGCTTAAAATATTATTAATTCATATCTAAACATATATAGGTAGAAAAAAGTAAACGTATGTATGTATGTTTGTTTGACGCCTTATAGGCACGACAACATTTCTGAGCGAGTAAAGAAGGCATCTATTGCTCTCTTCTCATGTAAGCAGGCGATAGGCCGTAAATGGGGATTTTCCCCAGCAATAGTTCACTGGCTATACACAGCCATTGTACGTCCCATACTGCTCTATGTAGTTCTAGTATGGTGGCCAGCACTCGAGAAACCGTCAGTACTGACCACTTTACACAAAGTACAGAGAAGTACTGAAATATGTATGAGTGGAGCCCTCCAAACCACCACAACGGAAGCACTAAACACCATATTTCATCTTCTTTCCCTAGAATTGATGTCTAAACAGTTAACGGGCAGTTCAAGGCTAGCGGGCTAGAGATTAAGAGAGTCTGAAGCCTGGAACGCGGGTACCTCAGGACACTCTACTATACTATCTCCCGCCATTACAGACTATTGTATACCCACTACGTCATTTCAGAAATTTTATGACGTCAATATCCCTAGTAGACGCGACTGGGATAACTTGCCCCACAGTAGAGCAAATGCCATCAATATCTACACAGATGGATCTAAGCTCGATGACAAAATAGAAGGGGGGGAAATACGGAAAATGCATTTCGGCTCCCTAATCATTGCAGTGCGTACCAAGCAGAATTGGTGGCCATCCAGGAGGCCGCCAAATACATCAGCACACTCATGATCGAAGAAGGGAACATATACATTTACTCAGACAGTCAAGCCGCTCTAAGGGCTCTTGACTCCTACACCAATAACGCCAAGACGCTCTCGGAATGCCGTAGATCCTTAAATGCGATCGCTCAGCATCTCCGTATCGACCTCATCTGGGTACCTGGACATCGTAACATTGAGGGTAACGAGTCAGCCGACAAACTGGCAAGACAGGGTACTACCATTCAGCTCCTCCCGGAGAAGAGCTTGATAGGGATGCCCTTAGACTCATACAAGCTAATTACAAGGAATGAAACCTGGCGCCTGGCTACGGAACGATGGAATAACCTTCCGGTTTGCGCTGCAGTTAGGGTCACGTGGCCCTCGTTCAACATGAAAAGAACCAACAGTCTTCTGCGCCAAAAAAACATATTCCTTCTGGTTGGGGCCCCAACGGGTCACTGCCTAATCGGCAGGCATGCAGCACGCTTGGGCGTCGCTCACAACGACTTCTGTAGAAGCAGCAAGTGTGAGGAAGAGGAGGAGACATTACTGCATCTTCTTTGCCATTGCCCAGCTCTAAGTAGAAGGAGACTCAAAACTCTCGGCCACCCCTTTCTAATCAAACTCTTGGAAGTGTCTGAGATAGAGATTCCGTCTTTACTGAAATTCTTAACGTTGTCACAATGGTTCATTCGAGAGGAACCGACCCTGGCTTAAATAGGGAATTATATGGTATCGCAATGGGACTATCTTGGCCTAAGTATAGGGACAGTCTTACTGTCCCTAGCCATCTCAACCTAACCTAACCATCTCGACGAAATTTTCACAGTATGTTCTTGTCGATCAGGAAAAAGTCATAGGCAGTCAGGCATGTTTTCAAATTCCATTTCCACGGCAACTTTTCAAAAGTGGAATTCATTTGTGTTCTCGCAAAACCTTCAATTTAAAAAGTATTGCTTGGTCGGTGGAATGAAAAGTAAATGCCAAATTACGCACTCGTACAGTTGCAGTTACATTAAGTGAATTTTCCTTAATACTGTGATCCATTTAGAATTTTTTGGTTTAATGTGTCCAGAATTTGACATTGCCCAGCCAAACCGAAAACTTAAACCTAAAAGTCAACCTCACTCATCTGCGACTGTTCCATTTTCGTTCATTTCGCTTGGATTTGGAATCTCGTTTGGGCCAGTATTTTGTAAAAAGAATCGAGAAGGCCAAGCTAACTTCGTCTGTGCAATGTCAGAGTTTAAGAACGCTTACATAAAAATCAAAAATGTTTCTGACTGATTTTCCGACCGATCGGTTCTACGGCAGCCTTAAGATATAGTCATCCGATTTCGGCCAAATTTTGCAAATCTATTTAAAAACATAAAAAAAAAGGAAACAGTGAGTTTACGGACACTTACATTAAAACAAAAAAATTTTCTTTCTTAGACTCATTTTCCGACCGATCGGTCCTATGGCAGCTATGTGATATAGTAATCCGATTTTGAATAAAAATTTGCAAATCTGTTTGAAAGCATATAATATTAATAATGGCCGAGCTTGAGGACGCTAACATTGAAAACAAAAAAGTTTTTCTCACCATGATCCATTTTTCGACCGATGGTTCCTATGGCAGCTATAAGACATAGTCAGGTAGGTATCTAATATGGGGTTGGATATATTTCTAGATCAGGTTTCAAACCGGTTCAAAAGTGGTTCAGAGCCACATCTCAGAAGTTATTTAAGCCATGAACTTACAATCTGGTCTTTAGGTTGGTATTATAGACTTGGATATTTTACTGGTTCAGGACCGGATTCCGAACCGTTTAAAAAGTGGTACAGAGCCCATATCTCAGAAGTCGTTCAAGCTATGAACTAGGCATCAAGTCTGTAGGTTGGTATTATAGAGTTGGATATTTTACTAGTTCAGAGCCAGATTTTAAACGGTTTTGAAACGGTTCAAATATGGTTTAGAGACTTAGCTCAGAACTTATTTAAACTATGAATTTGTAATTTGTATTTTAGTGGTTCGGATTCGAACCGGTTTTGAAGCGGTTCAAGAGTGGCTCAGAAGCAAGGCTTAGAAGTTATTTAAGCTTTGAACTTGTTATTTAGACTGAAGGCTGGTAAGTTAGATAGTTACTGGTTCAGGGCCGGTATCGAACCGGTTTCGAACCGGCTCAAAAGTGGTTCAGAGCCATATCTCACCTGTTATTTTAGATATTAACCTGAAATTTGAACTTTAGGTTGGTATTATGGAGTTGGATGTTTTAAACGTTCCATAGCGGTTCAGAGCAATATCTGAGAAGTTTTTTAAGATATGAGCGTGAACTTTAGACTGTATGTTGGTAAAATGGAGTTGCATATTTTAATGGATCAGAGCCGGTATCGAGCCGTTTCAAAAGTTATTCGAAGTCATTTCTTAGAAGTTGTTTAGGCTATGAACTCAATACTTGATGGTACTAAGTAGTTAGGTGAACCAGGAGGTTAAACCAGTTCAAGAGTGGTTCAAGTCCACATAGCAGAAATTGTTTAGGTTTTAATTTGGAAAACTGTTCTGAGGTTACACTGTGTCTTAGACATTTGAAATTTTTCACAAATTACTTAGGCCAAGAACTGTAAATTTTATGTGTGGGTTTAAATGTTAATATCAACTTGCTGCCAGTTCAAACTTGAATATAAACGCTCTCAATGCAAAGGACCCAATGAATCCATTTCGTCAAATCGAATATATATTTAAATAGCTGTATAACCGGCCCAGCGATTAGATATATATTCGATTTGACGAAATGGATTCATTGTACAACTGTGCATTAAATTCCTCTGATTCTCCAACTGATATTTTAGTCTTTATTTTTAACATCCCCCCGCAAAATTATCAAAATATTTAAACCTTCAAAATTTAGTGTCCAACTCTCGCCCAAGCACATTTTGGTTAAAATAATTCCTAAATACCGTTGCCAAAAGCAAAAGTTTCATTTTTGGACACACACACACACCTTAAGCTTGCCTTCAGTTACGCTCCAATGATTTTATTTCGGTTTGGCTTAAACTCCGTAAAACTTTTGTTAGCCTCGGCCATGGATTTAAAGTTTATGACGCAGGTGTTTGTTTTGGATTAAGCAGCACAAGAAAAAAAAAAGCGGAAATGGGCTTACCTGTCAGGGTTAAAATGTAAGCATGGCAGCTAGGGGTAAACCACAACCAGCTTTTCAACACATCAACCACAATAACACACACACACACACACGGGACAGCCACAATGTTGACACAAAATGGTTTTCAAATCGATTATTTCTCGACTTAATTTTTTTTGTAAGCCCCTTCTCCGCTTACATTGACGTATTTGCTCATATCATTCTCATTAATTTTTCACACATAATTTGTTTATCCATTTGCAGCGACTTAAAGCCATTGGTGTGGTCCATTTGGCGCATTTCTGGTTCGTCATTTCATTATTAAGAAAAAAGCATTAATAATTATAAATATCCAATTGCATTTACACACCAATGTTTTCTGTGCGATTTATTTATGAGCTTTGGGAAAGGCTTAATACTTTTAACGCAATAAAATAATTAATAAACGACATGCCGTTAAAAACAACAACGACAACAACAGAAATAAAATAAAAAGTATTAAATATATCGGCTTATTGAATACCATGTTAACCATAGAAGAACGAATGATAAATGCTCTTGAGGGGCTGTCTTGATTGACTTGATTAAATCAAATTTAGATTGCTTTAACATCTTTAGAATGAGAACATTTTTTTGCTAGTTACCTCAAATTAAATTGCGTTTTAGAAATTTAACAAAATTTTTCATTAATTTGTCGCTTACAGTTTCCGAACACCAAAAATAAATTCAATTCATCGAAAATGGAGGCAAAAATGTCAGCGAATTAGGATGGTGTGAACCAATGTTAGTTAATGAACCGGTCCGCGAACCGAACCAAGTGCAAACCTCCTTTCCGAACCTTCTGCAGAATTCAAAGAGGTTTACAAGCCCTGATTGTTTCACTTTGCTTACAAACCAAGTTTAAAGAGGATCGGATAAACAGTTATTTTAATAGATTCATATATCCAGGCGTTTTCGCTGTGCGTAGATTTAGAAAAGTATTGGTTTTATATTCATATAAAGGTAAGTATTAAACAAAAAATCAATGTAAGTGACCCATCCATATATGTATTACTTGTAAAACTTAGTGAAAGATACGCGTCTTAACAGCCTGCCCTTAGTAGAATACACCTGTCTTTCGTAGAGCAAAACTAAAAATATCCACAAATTTCCAAGTCGTCTTTAACTTTTTTTGTCAGTGTGTGGCCTTGTTGTTGACATATTTCCAAGATCACCTGCTAATATGTGCTATCCTTGTATTTGTTGGACCTTTTAGGCGCAAAGCAGTTTTTAGTTTGGCTCAACGAAGATATCCCCACAAAAAAGTTTTAGGCTTTAGAAAACTATTTCTTAATTCTGTTTTTAATAACAAAACCTGAAACCGTATCGAAATCTGTAGAAATTTCGAGATTTTACCACTGGGCTTGTTCGAATCGCCGATATTCTTCCTAGCTATAATGTATTTCGAGCATCGAAGATCAATTCGGTGTTTATCCAGATATTGAGATATTAAGTTCATTTCGCTAAATTGGTCATAACACCCACTGTGCACAGGTGAGCTTTAGAGGATAGAGATAATAGTACAAAAGATTGGATTTTCAACTAAATCACAAGGACTTTTATGGAAAGTGACACGAATAAAGATCTATATATAGAGATAGAAGGCCTGAACCCGTTTTCGATTTTGATCAAATTATGTGGAATCGGAATGGTTAAATGTCCCCGCATTCAAAAGACGACTGTGTTATTAGGCTTTTAGCTTCAAAACACCTTGCTATACATTCGGCTTCTTCTAATGGCAAAACGTTTTGGCCGAATTCCTTAAACGTTTCTTAGAAATCACAACTCTGTGCAATTCTGATCAATTGAATTCGGAAACGAGAGCAGGCCGGATTATGAAATTCACGTTTAGCTCAAATACTACAAAAAGTGAATCAAGTGGATTTTGACAGCTTCATCAGAATCGATTGTGTAACGCTTCATCACTTAATAATTGAACTCTGGAAAAGGACACCTTTGGACAACTATTAAGTTCGAAGTGCTGACGGCAGTTCACAAATACATTAATGGCTTTATTCCGTTGCGTACGCAAGGGGGTTAGGGGGGGCATTTGGGGTGTTAAACCCCCATCCCCACTGAATATGTATTTAAAAATTACTGAGTGAAAAGCTACTAACGAATATTCATTTTGAAAGAAGAAAGAAAGTCGTTCGAGCCCGACTATAACATACTCTGTACCCCTAATGTCGCATGTTGCTCACGAGTTATACGCGCTCCTCTCTAAGTTTCTCTCTCTCTCACTAAGATTGCCTCTGTTGAACGGAATGGTGTGGTTAAGGGTGGCGGGGCTCATTACTTAAGTATCGTTCATCCGATCTTTATCATTCCTTCAGCAAATCGATACATAATTTTGATTACTAGATATCTCTAGAAGGTACAAACAATCTATCATCGTTTCACAAACTGGTGAAATTTAAAAATCAAATATATAAAACTAATCTTCAAAATGATTTTTTTTCCATTCCAATTCCGCATTGACAAAATACTTGAAAATTTGTATAAGTCCTTAAAATTCTGTCCCTCAACCATATAAATTTTTACATATTATTGTTCATCTCTCATCATTTAATCTGCTTTATTAATAACAGTTTATGTAAATTTAAATATATGATTAACCTTAAATCAATAACAGGCTGACTGCTTTATATCGCAAAATATAAAATTGCATTCGTTGTACTTAATTAACAATGACATTTCTGTTTGCGGGTGTGAATAATGACAGGCAATTGCCAAGGTGTGGGGGGAAAGTGTAAATGAATATGAGTTGCTGCAAATGTAAATATCGGGCCTGTTCCGAATTTCGAGTCGATTTGAGTTGAATTTAATAACGTTCTATAGAAGGTGTTGGTTATACCTACGGTTTTAAGTTCAGGTATAATAAAACTAGGAATTATTTGAGCAGCTGAAACCGTCTTCTCAATCCGAAGTAAATGCAGTTCGAGAGAACAGGACGACGGAATCTAGTAACCACAGATTGTCTTGTCACTTACATATGCGTTTTTACAACTTGCATTCGAAATACAAGCGTTTACACAAAAATCGACTCGGAATTCGGAACAGGGCCCTATATGTTTCAATAGTAACAGAATACTGGGAAGAAGTTATTAAAGAATTGTAAGGAGATTGTCAATTTATGCACCACTGATTCAATGAACCGCACTAAATAACTAAGAAAGAGGGAGGCGGGCTACTAGGTTTAAGAGCAGTAAACATAAATGACTATTACGATTTTTCAGATAATTAAAATCAATTTCTGATTACCACATTTCAATAATCGTAAGTGCATTGCTATTATTTAGTTAATATTAAAAATTTATACTTTGGACAATTGTAAATAAGTATGAGAATGTGCAAATACATCAATAATTCAGTGTATAAGGTATTATCAGTAAATCGTTTTATGGTTACACCCTAGACACCGTAGAGATACTGTGGAAAAATGGAAGCTGATGTAAACAAAGACAAATGAGGAAAGTCTAACAAAACCGGAAAAACCCTTGTTTACACAAAAAGATTACTTTTCAATTATCGAAGTAAAAACTGAAGTGTTATTATTGAGTAAATACATCTTATCTATTTCAAATTCTCGCACATCCAATAAATACCTCACTGTACAGCCCTGTGGTCCAATTAAAAATTGGAATTTAATTTTGATATAAAAAAAAGGCTCAATATTTTTCAAAGGTTGAACATTTATTGGAAAGGTTGGTTCATGTCATTTATTTATGAAAAACAGTTTCGGTCACATGACCACCACGGCTGACTTGGCAGCAGCCTATTCGATCCACCCAATTTTTGAGAACATTTTCAATTGTTTCGGCACGTATGTCAGCAATAACAACTCGAATCTCGTTCTTTAACTCATCAATTGTTTCAGGATTATTTGCATAACATTTGTCCTTGACCGCTCCCCAAAGATAATAGTCTAACGGTGTCAGATCACAGCTTCTTGGCGGCCAATTCACATCTCCATATTTGCTGATTATTCGATTTCGAAGATAGGGCGCAGAAGATCGATTGTGGCGTGCGCGATGGAGCACGTAGCGCCGAAGAACCAATCACTTAACATTGCGCGGTAGCGCACACCATTCACGGTCACGGTGGCTCCTTCTTCATTTTCAAAGAAAAATGGACCAATGATGCCTCGAGACCAAAATCTGCACCAAACAATGACACGTGGTGGGTGCATTGGCTTCTGGACGACGATATGGGCATTTCCAAACTGACGTGACGTTACGTTCGTACGAAAAGATGTTTTTAAAAATTGTTCTATATTTGGATAGCAATTAAGTAGCACTATAATCAGGAAAAACAATAACATCAATCGATCATCAGGAGTTAAAGATATGGTAGGTAGTTCCGGCTGGCCCTTTGTAGGGACCACACGTAGACCTTACGGTCCTTAGTGAGGCCGGATGGCATTTTCTGGGTACCATTAGAAATCCAAGAGGATGTTTGACGTTTTGGCAAATGCCAAAAGTTGTTTGGGAGACTTCTTTGCCGCCTCTTCAAGAGAGGTGAGACTTGGGGAGTGCAGATGTCTTAATCTCGTCTTAGCGATCGCTGGGCAGCTGCAGATGAGGTGTTCCAGAGTTTCTACGATTCCAGGTTCCTTACATTTCCTGCACGTGTCCGCTGTCGTGATTCCTAGCTTTTAGCTCCTAGCGCGTGAACAGCTGCTAGGCAGTGAGCAGTTAGTATGCCTATAAGCAGTCTACAGTCTCTTCTTTGGAGCTGTAGCATATAGTGCGTGAGTTTTTTGTCTTTTGTCTTACACATGATTTTTGAGATTCTGCAGCCGGTTGTGTTCTTCCACTTTTCCTCTGCTTCTTTCTCCGCTATCTCCTCCATCTTGCTGTGTAGCGTCTGTACGGAGATAGATATGTTTAGTGTTGCTTCTTGGCTTAGTGCGGTTCCGGCTTTTGCAAGACTGTCAGCCATTTCGTTTCCATCAATGCCCCGGTGGCTGGGAATCCAGTAGATTTGCACCTTTCTAGAGATGCTGAGGGAATCTATTGCCTCCCTGCTTGCCAGAACATTTTTGGAGTTAATGGTGTGTCTCTGCATTGCTTCGATTGCCGCTGGAGTTAAAGATATAAGCAAACATATATTCTGCCTTGACTATAAATACAACGGAAGTGGGTTTTGACTTGTTTTAGAAAAAAGCAAAACTCTGCAAAGCGGGCAAAAGCTTTTTGTATAAAACTTTATAGTTTAGTATAAAATAATACAAGTTTATTTTCCTGATTATCTTATTCAAAAATGTTTGCCCAATTTTTAATTATTTGCATAAGTATCTGACGTGACGTTACGTTACTTAAATTTCATCATTATATTTATGTTGTTTTTGTTATAATATAAAGCAGAAACTTACAGTTAGTTGCAATCATATAGTTTCTTAAGGTGTCTTCTGCATAATTTCGTTACTTTTTGTACCATTAGAAAAAGTTTAGAGACCAAAAATCAATGCAATCTAAAGGCATTTTTATGACAACAAAACTTATCCAAACGAGAAAATTGCAGCTTGCGGGACTTTGCATTCGAAATCTCGAATTTTCATTTTTTGGTCTCGGTGGACTTTTCTGTGCCCCAGATGCGACAATTTTGTTTATTAACATAACCACCGAGATGGAAATGTGCTTCATCCTAAAAGATGATTTTTCGGTCAAATTCACCATCTTCGGCCAAACGATCTTTCGCCCAATTTGCGAACTGTAGACGATTCGGATCGTCAATTGGCTTTAGCTGCTGCACCAATTAAACTTTGTATGGCTTCATGGCAAGGTCCTTATGCAAAATTCGCATCAAAGAAGTGCGCGAAATGTCCAATTGTTGAGATCGATGGCAAGTTGACGTCGATGGTTGTTCACGCACATTTTCAGCAACCGCAGCAATGTTTTCGGTCGAGCGCACCGGACGAGTACATACACGGGTTGGTTTATCCACCAACATTCCACTTTCACGAACTCGTTTTTTTCACGAACACAAATTTTGTTTTCGGAATTTTTTTTTGTTAAATGTTTTTTTTCAAATTTCGCACAGTTTGAGTCGTGGACTCACCACTTTGGAAATATGTTTTTAATGTTTCCCAACTTTCTTCAAGCGAATAGCGACCCATTTCGTAAATGTCAAAGTTTTTACTAAATATTAGTCGCTTTTCGAATGACAGTTGACCTTTTTAAAGTCAAATTATGAATAGTTCAAATTCCAGACACTAGATGGAAATACCTGTATATATTTTGTTTTGCGGACGTTTGCTTCTGTGCCAAGCGATTATGGAACGCAGGCGCCTCGCTCCGATTCGCACGAACTTTGTTGTTTTAACAATTGCACTTGCTGTTTCGACGTCTGCTTGTGCGAATCGAAGCCTTGAATTGACGCAATATTATGCGCCTTAGCAATCTTGTTCACCGCAAGGGGCAAAATTAGAATTCTCAAATGAAAAATTGTAATTTACATTTCAATTTAAGGGACAAAACAATGATTTCAGCGTTTAAATTGAAAGCGAGAGAGCTCTCTCATTTGGTCACTGAACGTCCTGTATCCCCTTAACTACCATGAAGTCATCATATGAATGATGGGTTAGTGCTCCAGTCTCCATAAATTATATGATAAGATGTCTTCTGCGAGAAATTGACAATGACTTCCCAAATGCCCAAGTACAGATACTAAATATGCGCAAGTCAGGTTATTTAATGGGCTTTGTACCTCAAGGCAGCGTGCTAGGTCCAACCCTATACAGCCTTTTCACGGCGGACATGCCCACAGTGCATGACATCCCTATTGAAGACCCCCAGGACCTCCTAATCGCCACTTTTGCTGACGACACTGCAATCATGGCAAGAGATGAGTGTATCTACGCGGCAACCGATACTCTACAAGAGTACCTCAAAAAGTTTGAGAACTGGGCATGCCGATGGAATATTTCTGTCAACCCAGAAAAGTGCGTCTGCGTCACCCATACGCTAAGAAGGGATATTAGTCCTGGAGTGTACCTTCATGGTGAAGTCCTTCCGCACAATACAGGGCATAAGTACCTAGGAGTGACACTTGACAAACGGCTGACGTTTAAGCAGCACACCGCTGAAGTAGCTGCAAAACTGCGAGCCAAGGCGAAAAGGATGGGCTGGCTGCTTAACGCCAACAACAAACTGTCGCTCAGAAATAAGGTCCTTATTTATAAGGTTATCCTTGCGCCAATCTGTAGATATGGCATTCAGGTGTATGGCATTGCGGCAAAAACACACCTGAATAAAATCCGAGTCTTCCAGGCCAAAATTCTCAGACGTATCACAGGTGCGGAGTGGTATATACCCACACGAGATATCGAGCGAGATTGTGGGGTCCCCATGGTTGGCGACACCATCAACAAACAGGCAGCGCGTTACCTGGACAAGGTTGCATGCCACCCTAACAGACTTGCAAGAGGTCTTCTCAGACGGAGAAGGATCAATGGGATCAGGGCAAGAAGAAGACTCCTCAGAATCCACCCAACCGATCTGGCAAATCGAAGGATATAGTTGCACCTCGTCCACAATAAAAACCTATTATCCTGGTATACATACACACATGTAAATACTTACGCTATTCTTTCACACTTACGCTATTATTTCACTCACCTGTTTATACACACATACATAGTTATACATTTACCGGTACCTGAACAAACCACAAATTACCTCTAATGAATTATAGACACATATCCTTACACTTATATTTACTTATAGATCAAAGTTACAATTTAACTAATACATAATTATTAAATATTTTCTAGGAAACACATTAAAATCTTAAAGTTAAAATCCTAACTCTTAAGTACACACATACAGCAAATCCAACATACAAATAACATAAAACATATGAAATTATTAATCACTACAATATAAGTTATTAAAGAAGTAACAGTAAGCTGTAAAAAATTTAGATCTAAGGTAACTAAATTGCAAATAAATATGTTTCTATAAAAAAAAAAAAAAAATGGGCTTTGTTCAAAAATAGTTTTAGAAAAAAAGTTGCGTAAACAACATGTTTCACTTCACAGCCTCGTGAGTATTAATAACACTCACACATTTGACTTCATTCAGCAAAAGCTGCAGAAAAACCATTACTTTATAGCAGAGTCCGGCGCCTCCCTATCTGAAGTGTATACGACTTCGCTCTGCGGCAACGTCGTCGACACACCGACAGTATACGTGCTTATACTGCTCTCTTTTGCAACAACAAAGATATGCTAAATGAGCACGCTCTCGCGTTGTTAAACACTCGCACGCAACGCCAAAATGAGCATGTGTGTTTTGCTGGCCCATGCTTTATAGCAGGGTTCCCCAAGCAGAGAGCGCGAAAATGTGACTGTGTCTCTCTCTAACACGCAGTGATGCATCACTTCGGCAAGCATTCGGTGTGAATTGGCGAGGATGTTCGTGCCCCAGGGGCTATCGCTGGGGAACTCTGCTTTATAGCTAAACAAGTTAGCGCCAAAGAGAAACTCTTTTGTTTTAGAGGCAACTATTCAAAAGAGTTAGAGGTACAGTAGCGGTGCAATATTAACAAAAGCGCACAGCTCAACTTAATTAGCAAATGGGTATTAAAGAATATCACTAAAACGAATTCTTGTATGCAAATTCCTTTATGTTGTCTTATTATTTTTTGTGGCAAGCTCTTGTTCTTGTCTGTCTTATCAGACAAATTGAATTTGTGGTCAGCACCCAATGAGTGTGCTAAGCCATTTGGCAAACACACTTCAAGCCGTTTACACACACACACACACACGCACAGCATGTGGCTGTAATTTTTCAGTGAACTCAATGTGCCACAGTTGAGCATGCAACGTGTGTGTGTGTGTGTCTAATCCCTTATGCATTTCGAATCCCAGACAGACACTGACCCCATTCGCAAAATTCTCAAAGCCATCTATCAACCTAGCACACACCCACGCACATGGAATATGGTCAAAACTTTTGGACAATTAAAGTTTAAGTGTTGCGCAAACTTCGACCAGCTGCTTGAGTGCAAGCCAAAGGACAATGCATAAATTTCAATTTCATATTATTTTGGTTCTCACAAAAAAAAAAAAACACCTTTTGCCAAGTGTAATTAAAAAGTTTCAACTGTGAAATCGATTATGAGCAGGCACTTCTCCTCCCCTGCAAAGAAAAATAAAACTATGCCACTCAATGAAATTAAAAAGACATTTTTTTATTCCTTCTGCCGGCTGCCAATTGCATGGATTTCCATTGTTTTCGTGCGTCTGTCAAACACAGGCACTTGGCTTCTCGCATTCATTGCTCCGAGTGGCAGCAAAACTCAATTGGAAAAAAAAGATACTGTCAATAGAAGCATTTTTATGCATTAATTTCTTTCTTTTGCGATCCGAGTTGTCTTTTGCCATTGCAGAGACTGGAAAAATGTTCATTCAATTGTTTCAAGTGCTTTGCTTCATCAAAACTTAACCTAATTAAATGTGGCAAATGTTTTAAATTGACATTGCAAATTGATTTGATGACAAAGCCGCAGGATAAGTAATTAGTGGAAATGCTAACAATCGACGGTAAAAAGTAGTTGGGGGAATTTCTACAGTTACAATTACAAAAACGCTTGAAAATGTGTACTCCATGTTTTTTATTTCGGGAACTTGGAATAAATTTGGCGCACATAATTAACAACCTCATCTACATACAGCTGTTTACAGTTTTAGTTTAAGCACCCGTTTGTTGTGCTCTGTCTTATTTTTAAGTTTTTAATTAATGTACGAGCAGTTTAAACTTGTAAAAGTGCTGTCATGATAAACTAAAACCATATTTCTCACTTGGGGGGTCATGTCGACAGCTTTTGGCTCCGCTCACCAGGCAACAAAATTGCCCAACGGAAAAGCATTTCACATAAATGAAGTAACGGCTACAGGATGGTCATACACACAAACACGGACACGCACACATGTGTTTTGGGCCGCTTGAGCAGGGATGTGTGTGTGTGTGTGTGTATCTAGTCGGATGTTTGCCATTAAAATGTTTGCTTCTCATTATTCACTTTAGAGAAAGTTGCTGTAGATTTTATTTAAAAAAAAAATAAGTAAAATATAGAAAAACACCCTTATTCTCGATATGAACTCTGACAAAGTTTTGAGAGTCCAAATGTGGCGTAAAGATGGTTTCAAAACACATAGTTCTTTTGATTTATTGAGTCATAAAAAACTAAAAATGACTTTCATCTTTATCGGTTTCACTAATTTAAGCCAATTTCTGTACACTGGTTAAGCTAGTCGCTCGTTTATGCGATCAGCCACATAACCTGTAGTCTTGGGAAGTTCATGTCAGTTTACATAAGCTGAACTGGTGAATTGAAGACAATTCATTGAAGCCTATTTTTATACCCAGTACTCGAGTAAAAAGGGTGAACTATGTATGTAATAAGAGAAGGAAACATTTCCAATAATATGAAGTATATATGTCCTTAATCAGCATCAACTGTCAAGTCAATGTAGCCATATCCGTCTGTCCATCCGTCTGTATGAACACCTAGATCTCAGAGACTAGATAAGCTAGAGCAACCAAATTTGAAATGTAGATTACTTTAGTCTACACGCAGATCAAGTTTGTTTCAAATTTTAGCCCTCTCCCGCGCTAACAATTAAAATTGTTGTCTTACTCCCACAGTTGTAAAGATATCGATCTCTACTTCAAAACTCACAGTTATATACCCAACATCTATAGTCTCTCAAATTTTCATAAAGATTGTAGCATGTAACCTGTAACAATAAGTTACCAATTCTTGCTAAAAGCGAGCTGGTGTAAATGAAGTTTCCTAAGTAGAGCACGCTCTGGTTCCGGCTGTAGGGTCAGTAGATGGGGTGGGTTCCCATTAGGTTTACCTGGACTTCTTACTCGTGGCTATATAATACCGAATCTCATTAATAAATCGCGTGCAAAGTTCCATTAGATTTGGTCGATCAAGGGGGTAGGATAGTTAAGAGAAGATAAAAAAAGATACTTGGTGCTAGCCCTATGCAACCGACTCTCCAGATGCTGTGCTGGTGTTATTGCAACAGCTGGTGCCCCCCCTACCATGATCACCTTGCTCCTAAAATTGATCGGTGATCCCAATAAAATTCTGTTATTTATTCACAATAATCATTTAATCTATTTATTCTAGTCCCTAACATAACTTTTATTCCTAATCTCTTTTATGGTTATAATATATATGTGTTCATAAACAAAGGCAAATTCTCCGCAATTAATAATTCATGATGGTTACGGAAGGTTAACAAGATAATTAAGTTAAACATCAAATCTGGATAGTATAAGAAAAATGTGAGTGTATGAGGTAGATAATAATATGTAGATATTACTAAGGCATGTAATATTACTTGGTTTTAATGTAGAAAGAAAGTTGGTTATCAAAAATTAATTGTGTACGTAAATCAAAAATTTTGCATATGGGGACTTATTCTTATTATCTTTCAGTGTATAGAGCAAGTTTAAGTTTAAGTAGTTAATCATTGAATTTTAATTTGAGCACAGGGAAACTTCATATCGAGGCCGCACTGTACTCTACACAGAGGCTATATTTAAGCCAGCAAACGCATTTCCTTTTGTTTGTTTACAAGCCAAGCTTTATCGGTCGATCACCGGTTGTTATATATTTAGAATATGCGTTTGCTTAGCATTAGTCGGGCTCTCGAATAACCGATGCAAAGAGAAGATCCAAATCAAAACAAAGGTAAGGGGGTCATAAAAGACATACTGACTTAGCGCTATTCCGTGCTGAAAGTACTTTCGGTCGGACGAGCTGTAAGGTAATTAAGGTGTAGCCTTTAATGATTAATATTATGATTTTGCCACACATAGAAGGCCACGTCAATGACTTGGGTTGGTTGTGATTGGATTAACTGTTTCTGTTTGCACTTTTGTTGAAATTACTATAACTCAAAATTGTTGATTCTCCCTTCTTCTCGTTTTGTTAACCACTTATCTTCCTTCTTTCACATTTGCCTTGTTTGTTGCAAAAACAACCAATAAAACCAAAAAGTAATTTTAACTGATGATTTTGTTAGCTATCACTGGCGGCTTTTCGTGGTCTTCTCAACTCGACGACACTTTAGGAATTGCTGGGCGTGGCACTCCTTTCTATACGAGGGCGTTTACAATTTTGGCACGATCTCCAGACAAACGTCCACGAGCGACAATTTCCAAGTGGTGAAAAATAAAGATTGGCCGGAGCTTGGCCTTGTACCTTCGATGTGGACGGGATTTTAAGCGGTCGCTTGAGCTTTTTCGCTCACCGCCTAGTCGTGGGTGGAGGTTAGCTTAGCTAACCCTAGGGGCCACTCCCCTGTGGAAGGCGAAAACAGTTAAATGATCGTCTTCTTTGCAAAAAAAATTTTCACTCTAATAATTATTCTCAATTTATTTGGGTCTTGGCACTTTTTTGTTGTGGGCGGTCTTCAAGATCCGTTGAAACACCAGAAAAAAAGTTAAATATCACACAGGCTTCTCTACGCTTGGTGAGTGGTTTATTTTTTCCGACAGTGTGATTAATAATAAAATTGATTTACACGATTGGTACACTGCTATGGTGACTATATGTTTATATAAGTCACTCAGAGGGTTTTTTCACTTTAGAGTTATTTACGTGCTTTTTCGCAGACCTTGTGTTCTGGAAGCTGGTGCAAATTGAATAGGCGGAAGTTAAGCTTGTCAAAAGCCACCTGGCCGCGACTCGGAAATAAAGGACAAGCTGTCACTTGTCATTCAACTATCGAGTTTTTTAAGAACAACTCTGATCGGATGAGCTATCGAAATTGCATTTCTTATATCTTAAAAGAATTTATTTCTAAATAAGGTTCGCTTAGCCAGTGCATGTTCATCTGTTTTGTTATTTTAATTCCCCAAAATATCAACAACTAATTACGCTACTAAAACTAAGCTTATTCAGATTAAGCTAATAGAGGGGTATAGCATACTTTTAGGCTTTTCCAAGCGCCGCTACAAGATCGTTTAATAAATAGCAGAGTAATAAGACCATAATTTTTGTCATATATTTGGAATCGGTGTCCTTTAATTTGTTGCCTACTCTTAGGCTTTTTCTTAAATTCAAAAACTTTTGTCATATTTTATACATTATGTTTATAAGTTGATATTAATGTTAGTGCTCTGTTAATCAACATAAAGGGAGGCTTTTAAACATTTCTTTCTTTTACTTATGCCTTGGTTTGGTTTGGTGTTTGATAACACAAGGCTACAAAATTAGACTTTTTCCAGTATATTGAAGGGTCGGTGGTGATTCTATATGATTTTTGTGTGCTGAACACGAATCAGTTTTCAGAAATGGTCCTTTGCGTAGAGATTTTTAGTAATTTGAGCTTAAAGATACAAAAAATGCCTTATTTCACCCTTTATATACGCGTTTTGGGAAGAAAATTACTTTTGTTTTGACTTTCTTTGATATTATCGGCAAGAACTACTCCTTAACTTTGAAATAAACTATCCCAAACAGTTCTACGATTTTTTCCAATGAAGATATACCATTTGTAGTAATTGTATCCGAGTTCACAAGAACCCAACATATTGTTGCTGCCCCAAAGTATGCAATGGGTTTTATTGAAAATTTTCAATGAAATTCTATACAACTGTTTCTGCAAGGCATACTATTGTACAGTAGACAACTTTGTTAATTTATTCTTATCGAGACTATGTATTCAAAATGGCTTATTTTTGCTTAAAAAAATCATACAATTCTTCGGGGTAGTTTATTTCAAAGTTAAGAAATAGTAATTTACAGCAATATCAAAAAAAAGTCGAAACAAAAGTATAGGTTCCCCATAAAACGCGTTTAAAAAGGGTCAAAATATGCACTTTTTGCTACTTGAAAAATTACTTAAAATCTCGACGTGATGCAGCATTTCTGAAAACAGATTCGTGCTCAGCATACGAAAATCATATAGAATCTCCACCAACCCTTCAATATACTGGACCTCGTTGCCTAGTGTAATTAAATCAAGATGCATTCGATATGAAATGAGAAAGAATCTTCAAAATAATGGCAAAAAAATTAATTTATAAGTGAAAACGTGACTTTTCCGAAGAAAAATTGGCTCCCCCCTGACTACGCCCTTGGGGTCTGTGCATTTACAATACTTTGTTGTAAGCATTGAATTACATAAGGGATAGGTTGAACACCAAATTTTTCACATTTTAATACATTGTGAATAAGAAACAGAGAGGAAATTTACAGCTCCATCGTTGGAAAGAATGCCAAGTGGACGCATGATTTTAAGCCGATGCTGGGGGTCGTTCTTCAAGTAGGTTCTGTTGAGTATAGAAAATTAATTCATACAAGTACATACAATTTATGTTTTAATTTTGTCAGCCAGCAAACGCAGTTGCAGTTTTGTATGGAAAAGCCAAATGCCCTGAAGGGTGTCTGTGAAGCTGTACATACTCGTAAGTTCTACCACTTCGATATATGAAATAAGGTTGAAGCACACACATTTTGCAATATTATTTCTCCCTTTTTTTTTTCAATTTTTAGTCGCATTTCCTTCTGTTTGCCGTCTGGTTAAATTATTTTTGATGAATTACTTGGCAGCAGTTGTGCTGTTTGAATGCTTGAAAAGGGTTTTACATTTTTTCTTGATTTATTGCTAAAGAAAATGTGTATTGTTAAGCGTTTGCAGGCAAAGTTGAATGAACTGGCACACATGATCTGGATAGGCGGCTGTATGACAAATTTCTTATTTGTCAAATTTGTACAGCTTTCGCATTGATATGATCTGCAGAGGTTCTCTGCACTTAACTTGAACATATTAAACAATAAGAGAGAATGCTCAACTGAATGCAGTTTTCTGTCTGAAACTCTGTGTGCTTCCTATGTAACTGTCAACTTCCGTTCGCACACAGACATGTCCTGCCCGCCCACACACACACGCACACACACTCAGCTGGCTACATTTTTATTTTAAATTGGTCATTTCCGATCATTTTTGCAATTTTCATTTGTCGCTCGACTGCCCAAGACCCGGTGGGGGGAGAGAGGAGGAGTGGCCGGGGCATGTGCTCCATCATCCAAGCTGACTTTTAGACTTGTTTCCGTTTGACATTTCTGCATATTTTTCTCATATTTATATGTTGCTCCAGACACTCCCGTTTCTTCGGAAAAACAAAAGCCATTTTTCCGGCACTTGAATTTGACCTGGCTTTTCTTTTTAACGAGCTGTGCCCCCTTCCCCCTGCCCTACGCACACATGCTGACACTGTTTAATTTGCATTTTTATCGATTCCGAAAGCAGCTTAGCTCTGTCTTTGGGCATATTCACTTTTTTCCCATAAAATCACCATAAAAATGTCAACGCATAAGCCAACCCCAAAAAAAAAAAAGAAGCTAAGCTACACTTTAAAAGCGTACGATTCTTTTACGGGCGCCTCTTTTTTGGCACTTTGGTGAAGATTTTAAAACACAATCAATTTTATGACCGAAATAAAAAGCGGAACTCAAGGCACATGTGAAGCAGCTGAGTAAATTAGTAAATTAAATCACATTTGGTAAAATCTTGCCATTTAATTGATATCAATTTGAAAAACAAATTCAGAACAATTCACACAGCTCTCTCCCTCTGCTTCTCAACACTCATTTTGTAAATATTGACAAATGCCCCAGAAGAGAGCAAATAATCGCCTGCGCCTGTGCCTTATTTATGCAGGGCACAAAATTCATTAAGCTGGCCAAAACAAAAGGGGCCAGGGCCATAACAAACAGATGATGGGGACAGGAGACAAAATAGCCAAACAAATAAATGAATGTGAATGTGAATGCAGATGCCATGCATATTTAATTGCTTATTGAAATTGCATACAAAACAATCATAAACTTGTAGATTTCAATTAAATATCAAACCAAACAAACGTATTGTCCCAGGCTTTCATTGATTTCTTTCGAAGGAAAATACTAAGCCAAGCTAATAGCTTTAAATAAATAAAAATATATAAAACCAATGCACAAAACAAAAGGCCAGATAATGCAAGCCAATATGCAGTGCATAACATCAAGGACAAACAAGAATGGAGAGAGCGCCACTTTGTTTTCTCTGTCGGGTGTGTGTGTGTGCAATTGCCAGCGGCTTAAGTAAAGCCACTTCCGGCTAAAATGCATTTAAAGCAATTAGCAATTGTATGCAATGCAAAATGGCAACCATAACAACAAGAACGATAACCAACAGATATGCCAACAACAAAATGGAAGTTACAGCAAGCTGGGGAAGCACATGCACATATTAAGCACCAAATTTATTGTACTTAATACTCAGCTGAGCTATATCTCTGACAAATTACCCAATATACTAGATTTGAGTTGAGAACTTTACGAAATTGCCAGAGCTGGTATCAAAGTTTTCTTAGTCCAGGTACAGCAAAACAGGCTGACACAAAAACTATGAAGTAATGCAAATCAACCATTAAGGCCGCAAATTGTTGGATTTTTTAGCATTGCCAAAATGTCCACTTAGCCAAATGACTAAATAATGCATAGGCCAGCTAGAAACCTCAACACAACTAAGAGTTTACAATTCATAAAATGTATATCCAATGTGGTCTTATTTAGCTTATACTTTTATGAATTATTAAATATTCTTTGAAATAAACAGCTTTAATGGGTGATCTTTTTATTTATAATTCTAAACGTGATTGTAGAAGTTTTTATATTGATCAGGTTTCAGAACGTCTATTAAATTGTGAAAACTTAAATCCTATTCTCACATCGATTAAAACAATTTTCGATTTGTGATTTAAGATGGCCGATTTACCTGCTGAACGCAGTGATTGCCGATTGCGATTTGCAAATTTGAAATTCATGATTGCTGAAAGGGATTCGAACAAAAGGTATGATTGGTTGCCGATTGCTGGATCAGCCAGCCTTGGTGTAACATTTCACATAAAATTTGAACCGATTCGATTAAATACCGGACTTGCAGTCACGATTAGAATACTTTTGTTTCAAATCGGCATAAAATTTTTCAAATTTTATCCATGACACGCTTGGTAAACCGCTCAAGATAGTCCGCTGATTACACTGAGGGAAAACCCTGTTCAGGAAATAGATTGTCGTCAATGAAATATTGAGAGCCGTGCAAGGTAAATTGCAACAACAACTTCTTATGTTTTCTCCAGAGATTAAAACCAAAACAAATAACGGTTGCGGTTACGGTAACTGTTTTGGCCTATCCCTTTATTTCGGTTACGGTTATGGGAAATGGGTTACGACACGGTAAACAGCTACTAACCTTTTTTTTAGTGTATGTTTTAACGACCTTTATGATAACACTAGTTTACAGCCAAAAAGACCCATTTCTATTGAAACTATTTTTAAGTGTAGTTTGGATTGGTGATCTCAAAAATCGATTTCAAAAATTTTTTCATGGCAAAGTACTTTAAATATGCATTTTATTAATTTTTTGGTAGGTGCACTTACATTTTATACCATTTCTCAATTCATAATGGTCAGATGGAGTCAAGGAAGATATGAATCCAAAGGTAATTGGTTTAGTAGTTTGAATACAATAATAAGAATATTTCAAAAAAATCGATTTTTTGCACGAAATCGCAATAATTTTCGTTTCCAAACGCCTAGGAAAAATATTAAAAAATTAAAAAAAAATATTTTATTTTTCTACTTAAGAACCGCACTTCTTCGAAGAAAATAAGATATCGATGAACAAAATCTATAAATAAATACAGGAGCTGCGAGTAATTGAGTGCGGAAACAAGTGGTGTTTTTAAGATTTTTAAAAATAAATTTTCATTTGCTTCGACTTTTGTTCTGTTCTGGAATTTTTTTTCTGATCTGGCTATTCGCCCACTTCTTATATTAACCAAAAGACGAAGAAAACAGAAAAAAAATTTTCTAAACACTTAAAGTACTTAAATTTGACTGTTAGTTCCTTCACTTAAATTGATCCAGCTGCAATATTTATTTAAAGATTTTCTTCATCAATACCTTATTATCTTTGTAGAAGTGCGATTCTTAAGTCAAAAGAATAAAAATAATTTTTTTGAATTTTTTTATATTGTTTCTAGGCGATTAAAAATTAAATTTCTTGCATTTTCTAGCAAAAAATCGATTTTTTTGAAATGTTTTTGGTCATTGAATTCAAACTTCTAAACCGATTTGAAAACAATGCTCAACGTTATTATTGACAATTTAATGACCTTTCGATTCATATCTTGTTTGACACCATCTGACCATTATGAATTGAGGTATGGCAAAAAATCATATATCTTTGTGCAATCAAAGCTTTAAGTCTTAGCTGGCTCGAGGTCTTGTTATGTTGGCACATAACTTTAAAACAGGAACAAACCACACCACAAAGGAGGTTAGTTGACCGAACAGCTGTTTTACTGGCATCTCCACCAAATCATTAGCGGTATTCGCCTGATCCACAATCAGCCAACAGCTCCTTCTTCATGCCTGCAAGGCCATTATCGCTAGGGAACTTTAATGCGACTCAACAGCAAAAACAAGCACGACGAGCAAGAGTTGCGCTGTCTGTGGCCTTTGTACGCGTGTGTTTTCCCAATCTTTTTGTACTCTTATTTATTTAGTAGAAGGACTTAACGAAAAATTGCTATTGAAATGATCCTATTAAGGGTACTGTATACTAGTGTTGGGTTGTTCATGAGTGAGTGATCAAAATAAGGTTGTTCTTTAAACTGAATATGTGAACATGTTCTTCTTCCATTGTTCATTTTTGTTCAGCGAGTCTTTTTCCGTGTATCTTGTTCAATCTAAAGCTCTAAAGCTTTTAAGTCTCTTTTGCTCAGAGAGTAGTTCTTTCTGTCTTGCTCTTAAGTTGTTCTGTCTGTCTTTCGCTGTGAGCTGTTCTGTATCGCTTGCTCTGTGAATTGTTCTGTCTGCCTTGCTTTGGGAGCTGTCTGTATGGCTCTGTGTGTTGTTCTGTGGGCTGTACCATGATATAACTCTAACTACACTCACACTACGCTCAGACAACATTTTGAACTAAGCGCTTTTGCTTAGATAGTGAGAGAAAAAATTTTAATGAACCCAGGTTATGTTAAAAATTCCATGTTTTTTTTTTTTTTAAACAAAAAAGTTATTATATGTTCGTAATTTTGAAAAAAAAAATGTTACTTGGAAATTTGTTTTGTGATTTTTTTTTTACCATGACTTGACGCACTTTGACCCATATTTCTCGAGAACTATTTAACTGATTTTGATAATTGTTTTTTTTCGGGGAAAGCTAACACCCAATTGCATCAAACCCATAATTGAAATCTATTAAAAATAATCTTGGAACCACTTTTTCGAAAATGATAGCAAAAAAGAGTAACTGTTGACTGGGCCGTGCCGGGGTGTGGGTGCTATGTGCGGGAGGTGTGGGTGCTATGCCGCTTCGGAACATTTAATAAAAAGATTTTTTCTTTCTTTTAAAAAGTTGACTTTAACACGGTCACCTGCAGCAGCTATTGGCACCAGCTGTCAAACAACTAACCATTAAAAGCTTCTCTCTTAAGAAAACGCTTTTCTTAAAAATTGAAATTGTGTTCTTAATTTCGTGGCAATTCCATGGGCAATCGTACTCAAGTCTAAAGTCTGGCATCTTCCTGATCAACTCTCTATAACCAGAATGGTCAGCACTGAATGCGTTCATCAATCTTCCTAGTTTTGTGAGGACTTGATTTGTAAAGTCCCACAACTTATCTGGGTAAAAACGTAGTTATAAGGTTAAAGGAGTACTTTTAAGATTATATTTAAGATTTTTTGGGAAACTAGCTTATGAAGTGGTGGGGTGTGCTTCAAAATGTTGGCCGCATAGGGTTAAGATTGGCGGCGAATTGGTGGCAGGAGCTGAGGGGCAAGGTAGAGGGGAAGACGGAGTCCAGTGGCAGCACTCAGCGAGAAAACGGAAGAGCGGAGACGAGTGATCACGCTCACACTCGCTCAAGCCCAGGAGAGTGCCAGTGGAAAATTCCATTGAACTGGAGTCGCATAGCAACAACGGGACTTGGCGGCTAATGGCCGACAAATGCGCAGCCGAGCCGGATCTATAAAAGGACGCGCTGTTCGAGATGCAAGACAGTCACAGTGCGCGATTTCAAGCGAGTGCGAGTACCAACGCGAGTGAGTGGAGCAGAGGAACATTGAGGAAAAGCCCCGAAACGGAAGCCAAGGATCGTCGAGGGACACAGGCAGAGTGAGTGCGAATGAAAAAAACGTAGTTCAAGCCATCGAGCTGTGCGAGTCAAACGAATGACGGCGTAACTGAGCGATATCAGCCACTGGGCCTGACGGAATCGTGGTGCCAGCGAGAAAGAGTAGAACGTTGAGCCGCCTGCCAGGAGAAAACCTGCGGGTTTCAAGACAGTAGCTATACGGTAAAACGAGAGCCGGCGAGCTTTGCGAACGGCCATGGTGTCCGGGCGAATCGTGGTGCCAGCGTTTTTTGAAACATAATACAGAGAAGTGCAAGGAGTAACTTAAGTCTCGGCTTAAGCCACCTAGCTCTAGCGATAGAACATAAGTACATCTAGCAGTAAGCCCAGTAAGGGAAACCATTGTAACATTTAGCATTTTAAGGCCTATAAACAGGCAAAGAAACCGAAATAGCAGAAATAATTGGTCAATTCGCTTCAATCTGCAGAAAGCTGGGTATTGATCGGCTTACCATATATATTATGGTTCAAATAAAATGACCAAAAATTTGGTTGTTTATTTTGAGCTTTTTCACAATTGATAAGGCCAAAGACACTTTTAAAATGTTTTCCAAAATATGTTCAATAATGTTGCTAGTTGAAGGTAAATACGATTTTAATTCAATCTTTTGATAGCAATGTTGACTGGATTTTGGTTTTGTTGGCTCTTGGCTCTCAACTGCACCAGAAATGTTGCCAAACAAATAAGAACATTTTGAAAACTGGCAAACTTGAAATCTACAAAATTCACAAGACAAAAAAAAAAACAAACAAAACCTGCATCAATGTTGTTGCTTACATTTGTTGCCGAAAATCTTTCGCCACACCCACAAAACAGACAATGGAGTTGAACTGACAGAGCAGGAAGAGGTGGAAAAACGCAGGCAATTATAATAAGCAAAGGCAAAGGGTGGCAGAGGCTGTGGCTGTGGCAGACATGCTCGTAAAAGGAAACTTGTTGTTGCACTCAGAGACTCACCCATTGAAGGGGAATTGGCCAAATGTTTCTGCTTGTCTATGAGTTTTTGTTCTTGTGTTTGTCTATGGCAAGTTGGCAACACTTTTGTTTACTTTTGCACATTTCAGTTGTACGCCAGAGACGGAGCATAATGCTGGCCCGTATTCTGGAAATTGTGGCTACAATTAATTTGTTAAACAAAATATTGAGGAAATTTATTTTCAAGCTAACTTTTTGTGGGCATTTGCCCTTATTTGTTGATGTGAAAAGTCTGCTTCAAATTTTTAACTTGAGCGATTTGCATGAGATTTTTTTTTGGTGGAATGCCCTCTCGGAGGAGTCCAGACCCTTAAGATTTTTGGCCTGCAACACCACAAATAACAAAAGGCAGTTGCACCATTATGTAGCAAGTGCCATGCAAGACAGCCAGACTACAATACAAAAACAATAAACAGCAACAACTACAAAAAGGACAAGCATTGTAATAACAATTACAAGGACACCAGGACCTGGCAAAGAGAGAGAGAGAGAGTATCTGTTCCTGCAAGTTCTCACTTTATTTTCTGCTTATGCTGGGCTTAGTCTCGTTTGCAGCCAGTTGGCTTGGTATTCAAGTTTAATTAACCTAAAAGTGTCTTGCATTATTTAATTTTATTTTGTTGCTGCTGCAGCAGCTAAAAGGGAGACACTAATTTAGTTGAAAGCTAAATTCCATTAGCAGCGAAAATGTCGCGTGTGAAAATATTTATCGTTATTCCTTTAGCATTTGTGAGTGGAGCTTGCAGAAAGTTGCATTGTTATTGTCAAGGAAGGAATTGAAAGTTTTTAATAAAATATAAAAAAAATTGCTTAAATCAGAATATGAAAAATGCAGTTTGTTAGACTAAATAAGGACAATTGTCGGAGCATGCTTTGTACACTGAGGAAAAAGAAATATATTGTCAGTTGGAATGGAATTTATATGGTTTTGTGCTAGTTAATGTTTTGTTGTGCTTAAAGAAAATCATAAAATTATTATTCAACTCAAAGGGGACGTTAAGTGGGAATTTCAATACACGAATCTGCAGCTAAAATTCCCAACTAATTCTAACATTTTGTTTATGGATTGAAAGAAGATTTTTAAGTTATGGTAATAACAAGTCGGGATTAGCTTAAGAATTTAATGGGCTTCAACCAAAAACATTTTAAACCTATTTTAAAGCATGTAATCACATTTGGTTTCAAGAATAAATAAAAACAAGAAAAAATAAAAATCAAGAATAAAAAGTCGCAGTACCTTTATTCTCAAAACATGATTTAATTTTTCTTACATATGATATAGTAGTTAGTTATAATGACGTTTCAATACAATTTAGGGACTACAAAAACCTTGACTACAGAGAACTAGAGTTAGAATTTAATGCTTGTGACTGGACGCCAATATACCACTCGCCTCATGTTGACTGTCAATTGCATGTTCTTACCACAAACATAAACTATCCTTTTAATAAATGCGTGCAGCTTAAGACAAAAGATATTACACCGAAACAGCAGCCTTGGTTCAACAACATCGTAGAGCGCCACATCAAATTGCGTGATGTTGCATACCTTAGGTGGAAACGGTATAAAACCAGTAGTTTACAAGCTGAATACAGAAATAAGAGGGTCACAGTAACTAAAATGATTAGTGTAGCAAAGCGAAATTATTATAACTCCAAATTTAGCCAAGTTGCTATGACCAGACAATACTGGAGAGAAGTTAATAGTTTAGTAAACGGAAAAATCAAAGCACGCCCAACGGAAATTATTAATGTAAATGAGTTGAATACCTGAATACCTGAGGCGACGTGCAATAATTATCTAAATGTTTTACCGCTCTGTGATAATAGTTTTAGTTTTGCTTGTGTCAGTCCGTGTGATGTTATTGAAAGTATTTATAAAGTGAAGTCAAATGCTGAAGGCTTAGATAATGTTAGTCCAAAATTTGTTAAAATACTACTGCCTGTGATACTAAACCATATTACTCATATCATTAATGCGGCTTTTACAACGTCCACGTTTCCACATGCATGGAAAAACGCCAAAATTATTCCTATTCCGAAAACCAATATGGACTTTAGGCCGGTATCCATTATACCATTTTTGTAGAAAAATTTTAGAGAATCTAATGACTACACAAATGCAGTGTTTCATTAATAATCATAAGCTATTGAGTCAAAAAACAGTCGGGTTTTAGAAAGAATCGGGGGTGCATCACAGCAATAACTAGTATAGTCGAGGATATTCGGAAACAGCTGGACGATAGCTGTGTAACTTTTCTGACGCTGCTTGACCACAGTAAAGCATTTGATGCTGTCCATCACGAAATTTTCTGCACGAAACTGATGAACTTATACAACTTTTCAAGAACTGCTTAAGTCATATCTGAATAACAGAATGCAGGTTGTGGCATCAGGCTCCTGCATTTCTAACTTTTGCTCAGTCCATCGTGGTGTCCCTCAGGGGTCGGTTTTGGGACCATTGTTGTTTTCTGTATACGTGAACGATCTTCCTAATGTCCTGTTTGATTGTGATGTCCACATGCTGACGATGTCCAAATCTATGTTAGTAGGCCCCATATAAATATTAATCAATGTGTATGTGTAACCAATAATGTGCTTGCTAAAATCGATACTTGGACTAAAGAGAACGGATTAGGGTTTAGTCCGGCTAAAACGAAGTGTATAGTCTTATATTATATAAGAAATCCCTCGACACAAGCCAGTTGCCAAAAGTTGTCATTAATGGCACTTCAATTAATTATGTAGAACATGCAGCCAATCTCGGCATAACATTTAGCAACAACCTAACATGGACTAATCACATATCAAAAGCAACAGGTAAAACATACGGAATGCTGCGGCAGCTCGCAGTGACAAAGTCGGTATTACCCGTTCATCTTAAAATGACTATAGCAAAACAAATTCTCGTACCTACACTTTTTTATGGAGTAGAAGTTTTTGGCCACTGCGATTTTAGAGACTTTCAGAAGCTTAATGTGTCACTTAACTCAATAGCTAGATATGTATTTAATAGTAGACGATTCGACACCTGCTCTGAAGACACCTAGCTCAGAAGATTTTTGACTCTTACTTTCAATCATAAGATCTTTACAAGCAAAGAACCATCTTATCTTCACAATATGCCAAGACCTGCAGCATCGCAGCGCACAAACAATTTTATATGCCCGAGATGGAAGCTATTATGCTCTGAGAGGCAGTTTTTGATAAATGCTTTTCGGCTATGGAACGACCTACCTCATGGTATCAAAACAATTGGAAGCGTAAATCAATTCTAGATGAAGGTTAGGGAAATCAAGCAAGATAGGGAATTAGAGTAATAATCAAATAGTTATAATAGAATCATTTAAACGAATACTTTTTATATAATTAGAACTTCTATGTCTGTTAGTGTTTAAATTCAAATTTAATAATTGTTATAGTTTAAGTTAGGAAAATTGAATGAATGTTAAGGATGAAAACTGTGACTAGCGCGTTAATTTATAAGTGCCAATGTACTTGTTGCGCTGGGAGTAACATAAATAAATAAATAAATAAACTTAAATATACTAAAGACTATTTTGTGATATCAAAAATGAAAGAGAACGATTGTTTATTTTAAAAAACCAGTTAAAATTTCTTGAAACAGGATGAAATCTACTAGTATATCTTGATACTGAGAGCTCGGTACTTAGTACTCGATACTAAGAACTGGAAACTCAGTACAGTCCACTCATTAGATGGTCATCGATACTTTCTACTTGATATTCAGCACTCCATACTCACGATTCGATACTCACCACTCGGTACTCATTACTAGATCCTCGGTATTCTTCACTCAATACTAATAGCTCGGTATTCAGCACTCTATACTCGATACCAAGAACTCGGTGCTCAGGACTCGATACAAAGAACTCGATACTTAGTACTTCAGGCTCATTGCTAGATATTCAGTACTCTATACTCGATACTCACAGCTTTGTATTCAGTACACGCTACTCAGTGCTCGATAAAAGAACTCAATACTTAGTATTAGATGCTCGTTATTCGATAATTAGTACTCGATCATCAGTATTGTATAATCAGTAGTTGGTCCTCGATACTCAGTACTCTAAACTTGATACTCATAGCTCGGTATTCACTACTCGATACTTAGTACTCGATACTTATTACTTGATACTGGATACTCAGTACTCGATACTTCTTCCTCTTATTGGACCTGATACTTGCATCACAACCGCTTGACGGTCTCAGCCTCTGCTATAAATGCCCTCCAGTCACTACTGCCGCGTGCGAGCTGGCACCAGTTGTTCACACCAAGGTTGGAAATGACTTTCCGCCCCTGGGTGTCCCCTCTTGCTTCTTCCTCCAAAGTCAGCCCGCTTTGATTTGTACGCCTGTTTTACTGGAGCTTCTTTATCTATCGGGGTGACATGTCCTATCCAGCGCAGCCGCTGTTGCTTTATGCACTTGACCAGACTGGTGTTCCCATATAGCTCATTCAGTTCGCTATTCAGTTCATTCGAAAGCGGAATCCATCGCCAACTTTTAATGGTCCATAAATCCTCAGAAGAATTTTTCCCTCATTCGCTGCTGTCAATGTCCATGCTGCTGCGCCGTATTGCAGGACTGGGATGATGAGCGACTTGTATAGCGCTATTTTTGAACTTCGAGACAGGGCTCTACTCTTGAACTCCCTACTGAGCCCGTAGTAGCATCGGTTAGCAAAAGTAATTCTCTTTCGAATTTCCTGGCTGATGTTGTAGTCGCTAGTTATCATCGTTCCGAAATAGGAAAAATCTTGTACAACCTTAATGTTGTACTCTCCCATTGTAACAGATTGTCCAAGACGCGTAGACTTCTACTGCGTCTTGTCCTCGTTTACCGCTAAGCCCTTCAGTTCAGACTGCTTCTCAATCTCTGAAACTAAATACTCAGTATTCAATAAAATTCTCTGTACTTAGAACTCGGTACTCAGTACTCCATACTCGACACTCAGAATTCGGTAGTCAGTAGCGGTATCCAGTATTTCGATATTCACTACTCGATACTAAGTACTTGATAGTCATAACTCGATACTAGTTTCTCATTACTCGATACTAAGTACTCAGTACACAGTAGACACTACCCTCCTACTGCTACAGCAAATGGCAAAAGCGACTGTCTTTGTTTAGACAAAGACGCAAACTGAAATAAAATCAAGCCATTTGGGATCAACTCAAGCCAAAGGGGTACTAAAAATGGGTTGATTGCGGAATGGCTCAAACCAAACCCGACAGGGTTCCACTATAAAAGACTACAAAACAAATGTTAGAAGGGAGGGGGAAGGACACGACAAATTAAATATATTACATAGATTTTGAGAAAATATTAGTAAATCTATTTGACTTACTTTACTGGGACTTGTACTTAAGGACCTCGAAGATTTATCATATGGACGACGGCCTCTTAGCTCACACGACAATCAAGCTTTCGCAATAGATAGCAATCAAATCATGGTAAATAATGTAAGCAGTTGACACTTAGCCTCTTAGCAATCATCTAGGGCCATGGTGGAGAGGACAAAATATTCGCTTAGAACGTTGAGGTCGTTCGATCAAGTCCCCGTACGGGTGCATATGGTTTTTTTTGTTCAATGATTTTTTCATTTTTCCATTTTTTTTCATCATCATTCTTTTTTCCGTGTTGGGAAAGAATATTACGCAAAGACAAAATTTTTTCGATATTAGTCTCCCAGTTAAAGTATCTTCACTTTAATAAGTTTGTACTCAAATCCAGTATTTCCTTAACCTTATTTTCTCAAGTGTAGTTAAATCAGTCGTCACACACAGTTCATTGTCCTGCCATGTTGCGAGTGTCAAACAAATTGATACATTTGATGCCATTCCGATTTCCCCCATGACCTTTACTTCTGGCAAATGCAAATGATATTTTTTTTTCTCGCTGCAACTTAAGAGGGAAATGAAATCAGCAAAGTTGCACTGAAATTGCCATCAAGTCAATGTGCGTTCCCTGGTCATATTGCATATACGTTGATACAAAATACCAAACCATTCAAATGGCAATGGCATTTTCATGCTTCTTGGCTGCTCAATCATAAAAAAAATTTGATTTTCCCATGGCACTGACTGATGGGAGGGGGCGAGAGAAGAGATTGAGGAGGAGTGCGTACAATTGCTCGTACTTACTCACATGCTGTCGATTGGCAAGCTGCTTGACTTGAAAATCATTGCAATGGAACCTCGTAAAAGCACATTGATGAGAGGTTTTTTCTTCATTTTTTTTCTGTGCGATTCGTTGGGGGAAATTGAAAATACATTTCAACTACAATGTTATGGGAATGGTTTAGCTTTAATTAAAGTTATTGCGATTAAATGTAAGTATTTTTACTTGAATGCATTTAGCTTTCAGAAAATTTATGAAAACCA
Source organism: Lordiphosa magnipectinata (assembly GCA_037044535.1). Classification (NCBI taxonomy): domain Eukaryota; kingdom Metazoa; phylum Arthropoda; class Insecta; order Diptera; family Drosophilidae; genus Lordiphosa; species Lordiphosa magnipectinata. Next base: position 173,494 of record JBAMBO010004147.1, on the reverse strand, counting down.
TTGAAAAATTAGTATTTAACTAAAAGAAATTGGCATAATAAACATTTACTTCGTACATATATATAGATGACCTAAAAATATATCAATTCAATTTCTGACCAAGCAAGACACACACACAGCTCTAGAAGAGATGCCAGTTTTCTGTTTCTTTCTTCAGTAGTTTCTGTCCAATAATTGTTGGTCAACAACTGCCTTTTCATATTAGAAAAGTGTGAGAGCTGTGCTTACAGTTGCTTTGAGTTTGTATGTCTCGGCTAAAATAAATAATGCTGCAACAGGTATTTTCCATGTCTCAGATACAGGAGCTACTTAGTAGTGAAAAACGAAAGCCACTAATTACGTAGCTGGACTAGAATTATTTATCTGGACCTCGCATGGAGGGTCCATCAGCGAATCTTAATTAAATAGAAAGTCCAATAAAACTATTAGCTAAAATTCATAAATTTTCAATAATCATTAGCAGAAGGTAGGCTTTTTAAGGCCAGTCGGTTACGGATTGTTTCGGTTCGGTTCAGCACCGGTTTGCATCCCTGCTATTAACCAAATTCATACTATCAGATTTAGTTGGCATGCTGACGCTAGATGTACAATGTAGAAGCCTTTTTCGACTCTGTGTGGCAGAACGGCTTAATCCACAAGCTAATTACTTGCAATACCCCAACGTATGTACTTAACCAAACTAGTCCAAAGTTTTCTATCGGAAAGATACTTCTGCACTTAGAGAAAATATAGAAAATTTCACTCTTGAATCAACAGCATTCAAGAGTTTCTCTACTTGATCCAAGTACGAATTATTCTCAAAATAAAAGACTTTCAAAGAATATTTGGCGTAGTCCGTCTCTCAACCCCCCTTCCACTCACCATTTTATCAACTACCACCCAACTTTGTTCTAAACTGTGATTGATTTTGAGATAGCCACATAGATATTTTTTTTTTAACTTACTTTTCTGGGACTTGAACTCGGTACCTCGAACGACTGAAACACACACAGACGACGGGCAGCTTAGCATACTCGATTATCATCCGTAAGCTAAGTGACGCGACGAAAACACACTTATAAATAAACGCAGTTGGCATTCGTACGCATCTGACAATGACAAACTGCGAATAAGCTCTCTCTCAGCGAGATGACACCGATTCTACGAAAAAGCTATTATGCGCTGGCGTACCGCAGGGGTCGGTGCTTGAATCCACTCTCTATAATATTTATACCAATGACATCCCAGTATTCGATAGTTGCAACTCACCTATCATTGCCGATTCTCACGACTCACGACTCTCTACTGTTCTGGTAGTTCTTGCATAGACATTCAATACGAACTTCATTGTTCATAAACCTCTCTATCAAGATACAAATGCCACAAAAACAAAAGCTATCTTTTTCACCAAAAAGCGACACCCAATGTTTACAAAACAGCGAGATAACGCTAAACAACATGATCACAAACTTATATCCGTTCAAACTATCCATTAACAACAAACTTCTAGTCTATAAGTTAGTTTTCTTACCCACTATCTTATATGGATCAGAAATATGGGGTGATTGCGCAAAGACTCATGTGAATAAAACTGCAAACGGCACAATATAAGATATTAACGAGAAGGCCAAGCTAACTTCGTCTGTGCCAAAGTTTTTATACTCTTGCAAATGCTGTTTTTGAAATGTTAGAGTTTAAGAGCGCTTACATAAAAATCAAAAATTTTTCTAACTAAAACCCATTTTCCGACAGATAAACATCTGATTTCGACCAAAGGGCAAAGCCGAATAAGCCAGGAAAAAACTTGGGAAATCACTGATGGTAGTAGCTATTATATAGGAGGGTATGTACACCAAATTTCAAGTCAATAGGCCCATTGGTTGACGAGTAATCTGCAGCAATGCTTAAACCTAAATATCGATATATCTGGTCATATATTACGTTTTACCATTAACTGTGGATTGAAAATTAATAAGATTTAATGTACATACTCGTTACAAAATTCAGGAATTTGTACTCTTATTCCTTTGGTATAAAAAACGGTGGCCAAAGTTTTCAAAACTTAAAATGCCCACGTTCCAGATTTGACAATACCCCGGATTTTTTACCACTGCTGTGTCTGCTAACCATCTAAATAATAAAAAAAAACTCAGATTTTTTGAAGTGGTGAAACAAGGTCAAATAAATAAAAACATGAAAGATATATTTATTTTAATCATAAAATGCAACAGTCACATTGTGATAAATATTTCAGTATTTAAATTTAGGCGACGATAAATTGGTGATCATTTGCTATGGAACATATATCCCATAAAAAATGCGCCAAAAACAGCTACCAACAAAATACCATATCAGGTTAGAAGAAAGTTCCCTTGTGCAAGCCATTTACAATTTGTACTACAAATGGTGACATTATTGACATGGCAGGACCATAGACGCTGTAGAGATGCTGTTGCGGATCTCGAGGGTAGAAGCTATAAAGTTCTAATGCCAGCTTTGAAGGAAAAAAGAAATCAGCTGCCGACCTTGAAAGCAAATCAATCCCGGATCGTCACCAAAATTAGGTGGGCAGTTGAAGCTGTGGACGGAATTTTAAAACAAAAGTATCAGCTTCTTTGTGGAAAAGGTGACAATAAAATGTTGTCTATGCTTTCTAAACAATCGATTTGGAAAGCGACCATCGAGTGATCGTGACGTGTCGGATCAAATCTCAAAACAATTAAACCAAAAAATGGATGAAGGTAATCCGCTGGCAGAAAAAGTGGAAAAGTAAGTTTTAATGGGGAAAAAAAGTTAAATTCGCTAATATTAATATTACTGATGTACTAGATTTCCCCGAATTCTCTGAAAGTGAGGTTAAAATTTTTTTCGGAGGTTCAAAACAGTTTTCTCAATCCATTTGCTATTTGGCGGAGATGCAGAATACAGATGATTGCATTAAGATGGAGTACTTTAAAGAAAGTCCCATTATATTGCGAATACACATCAAATTGAGACACATAAATAAAAAACACATATCTCATTTTTATTAAATATACACCTTATGGCAAAACTCTTGACTGCATAGTGGGGCACTATTGCAAATATATTGATAAATATATTTAAAACACCTGGTGAATGTACCATTATCAACGAAGATAGTGATGATTTTAAAACAAAATTAAATACTAAAATATTTATATTTATATGTTTTTTATTTACTTAACATTGTTGCACCACTTTTTGGGTTTTTTTTTAATTATTTAGACGGTTAGCAGACACATCAGTGGTAAAAAATCCGGGGTATTGTCAGATCGGGAGAGTGGGCATTTTAAATTTTGAAAATTTTGGCCTCCGTTTTTGGACCAAAGGAGTAAGAGTAAAAATTCCTGAATTTTGTAACGAATATGTACATTAAATCTTATTAATTTTCAATCAAGAGTTCATGGTAAAACGTTATATATTACCAGATATATCGATGTTTTAGTTTTGCTGCAAATTATTCGTCAACCAATGGACCCATTGACTTGAAATTTGGCGTACATACCCTCCTAGATACTAGCTACCATCTGTGATTTAAAAATCTTCTGGGGCAGTTTTCCCAGGCTTATTCAGCTATGCTTTTCCCAAAATCTTTTTGAAAACATATCAAATTAACAATCGCCGAATTTAAGAACGGTAAAATTGAAAACAAAAAAGTTTTCTCACTAAGACTCATTTTCTACTGATCGGTCCTATGGCAGCTATAAGATATAGTCACCCGATGTCGATCAACTTTCTCAAATTAGTTTGAAGGCGTTGATTATTAATAAACACCGACTTTAAAAACTACCACTAAGACTCATTTTCCGACCGATTGGTCCAATGGCAGCAATAAGATATAGTCATCCAAATTTGCCTAAATTTTTGCAAATCTGTTTGAAAGCATATAATATTATCAATGGCCGAGTTTGAGGACGCTTACATTGAAAACAAAAAAGCTTTTCTCACTAAGACCCATTTACCGTTCAAACGTTTTTCTGACAGCTATAAGATATAGTCATCCGATCTTGACCAAAATTTGCATATCTGTTTGAAAGCGTATAATATTAATAATGACCGAGTTTAAGGACGCTAACATTGAAAACAAAAAAGTTTTTCTTACTAAAACCCATTTATTGGCCGACGGTTTTTATGGCAGCTGTAAGATAAATTCATCAGATCCGATCGGTTCTGACATATTTGCAGCGTGCAGTAAAAGGAAGACTCTGTTCAAAATTTCAGCTCGATAGCTTTATAACTGACAGACTATTTTGCGTAGAAACAGACAGACAGATAGATAGATAGACAGACAGACAGGCAGACGAACGGACAAAGCTCAATCGACTCAGCTCGTCGCCCTGATCAAGAAAATATATTTTTAATGGGGTGGGAAATGAGTATTTCTATGCGTTGCAAACTTCTGGGCAAAATTATAATACCCTTTGCAAGGGTATAAAACTGATCCTGAACCTGCCCTTTTATTATTCCACAGAACGGTTACATTCTGATGCAAATATTAATTCGATAGATGACTTCATCTCTTGTGCCAAAAGTAAATTTAACAAAGAAAACTCTAATGATGCACTACTAAGTGATGGTGTGTACTTCACCACTAATATTCATTAGTGTTAGGAAGAACTTGCCCTAGCTTAGCTCTAAGTTTAATTTTAAGTTTCATGCCAAGGAATTTTTAGTTCTTGCCTTTTCCTTGGGTAATTCTAAATTAAGTACTCGAAAAATGTAGATTGCAAATTGATTGATATACTTTCTCAGATGTTAAGATGAATATCTAATCACTGACTACCACCAAAGACACATGCGTCATCTATAATATCTATAAATCTTAGCTACCACTGAACTGCTAGCTGTAAGAAAATTGTTTGTAAATATTATTGGGCAATGAAGCAAACCATTATTATTATTATTATATTATCAGATTCTCCAACGACGATGGGCATTTTTGTACAGCAATTGCCATTGGACAACATTGACCATTTGGGTGGGTATCAGCAGCTTAAACAAAACTGTGCTGTTAATCTAAGATCAGGAAAAGAGATCAATTAAATCTTTCAGCTTAAGACATCTTAGCGTATAGCGGTTTCTTCACCAAAGATTGTCAGAGCAGTTAAAATTATACAAAATAATTAATTTTATTAAACAAATCATTTTTCTGAATTATTAATATGCAAAAACATATCATACTTTAAAGGTTATTTAACATCATGCTTCTTTTGTGTATAAACAGGGTATATGATAGTTCAATTCACCAACTCGTACCGCACCATGAACCGAGCCTATGAAACTTATAATCTCCCCTAGGTGAACCCGAACCGAACCCCATCTGTCCCTTTTATACAAACATAGAATTTTCTGTGAATTATTTAGAGAAGATTCGTCTTAAACTTATCCCTGATCATTGAAGTATATGCCAGGCAGAGGTTATAGCCACCCAGGAGGCTATCTGCCTTGTGGAAGCCCCCGAAATCAGATAATTTTCAAATAGTCAAGCTGCCAAATAGGAAGAGACATCAGAAGCTGCAATTCAGTGAATGAAGAGGAGAGTGCATAACAACACTTCTGTCATTCTCCAGCTATGAGTAGAAGGGTCGTTCTTTTTCAGAAATGTCTTAAAATAGATGTTGCCTCCCTGCTCTAATTCGTGTTACTTTCTAAATGATTTATTGTTCTTAAAAAGTGAATCTTTGAAATTATATTTAAAGATTTATGTTGAACTTACACTTGACAATTCCGTTAAACCCAATGAAAAAAACTATAGTACAATTATTTTCCATTTGATTTCTCGCAATCGCAACATTAAAACGCTTTGCACGTGCAAATTAAATGAAAATCCCACACAAGTCGACGAAATGCCAGAAAAAATGAATAAATATTTGATGCCCCGTAATCAACATTAGAGAGAACGGCCTCAAATGAAGCGCAAATCGGCCCCAACTGCTTTCGCTGATGCTGCAGCAGCAGCAACAGCAACAACAACAGCCGCCGCATTAGCAATAAGCAGAAATTGCTATAAAGCTCGCATACACTCGCACATGGCTGAATGCAATCTAGAAACGATTCTAAACAAAAGAAATCCGCTTTCATAATTTCCCCATGGAATGCGCATTCTTTTTATTGCCACTAAGCGACCAACGTTGAAATAACAATGCAAACAGACTGGCTGTAGGAGCGCACACGGGCACGCACACCACCGGATCGCAGAGACAGCAGCGGTTCCACTGCCATGTCGAGTCTCGGCTCAATTACAATTGCAATTGTTTGCCTGAATGCGTTTTGGTTTCGCGCTGTTCGCCGCACGGCCGCATCAGCAAATGCCGAGCCATTTTTATAAATGATGTTCGCCGCGGCTTATCCGGCGCCCACTGATTTCAGCTCCTCCCCCCCACACCCCACACCCATTTGGCATTTCCACTCATTGCGCTTGCCGCTGTTTTAAGTACAGTTGCATTCTTGTGCCAGTTTGCCTTGGATTCGCCTTTAATCAATGCACAGAAATGCAACTGAAGATGTTGTTGAGTAAACATGTATGCTGGCCTAATTACAGCTCAGAGTTGGTTGGTTGGTGAATTAGCTCCATGGAAATGTGGTGAGTGAAATGACGAGTGTGGGGTAAAAGGTAACAAAAAAAGTGACCGTGGATGAAAGGAACGATATTTAAGTCCACTCGTTTTGAGTAACAATATTAACTATTCTTCTGAGGTCATTAAAGTGTTGCTTCGCAAATGTTTTGGTACCCGTTTTCTTGGTCATAAAATGAAAACGAATGAATATTTTTCAAAACTTTTTGCTTCCTTTTATTCGGTCTCTTAAAGGCTACCAATCGTGGAACAACTTATTCGAAATGGCAGCTTGGTGCCTTCCAGCAACGCCGAAGTCTCTCTGGCCACTCATCGATCGCAGTGCGCACCTTATGCATTAAGAAATTGTCCACTGCTCGGACAAGAGAATGCTTCAAAGACTCAATATTTGGGTGTCGAGTAGAGCAAGCCATTGCCTCGAGAAAGGAACACACTTTGGAAGCCAAAATGAATTCAGGTCTGGGCTACCAGCGGGCAAATCCTTCGTAGAAATGAAGTTCGGTACATGGTTTTTAAGACATGTTTGAGTCGTTTTTGCATTGTGAGCTGAAGCGGAGTCTTTTTGAAAGATCCACGGCTTGTTTGCAAGTAATGTCGTGATAAGAGGCTTCACAACCTTTTCCTAAACGTCGGATTGATACACTTTCGCCGAAGTTTTGACTCCTTTTTCACAAAAATGGAGCTTGGTGACCCCATCATAGGCGACTCGCCTCCAAATCATCACATAAGCCGGATGGTGACCCCTCTGAACTCTCGAAAAAAGTGCCGACGCTTGTTTTGATGATTGTTCTGTTTGTTGATCAATTCCTCTGTGTTGAAAATTTTCTCGGCAGTAAACAGAAATCGTCTGTGGGTTTTGTTCGCGCACTGGCGACGCAATGCTTTCGATTTTGATTGGGTTTCCAAGCTGTTGTGAGCGTGGTTAGTGTCCCTTGTATGCACTGAGTCACAAGTCACGTTCTATGATGATTTCCATTTATGCAGGCCAATTACGACAACACGATTTTCGAGCGAGCCCCTTTCCATGAATGCAAACAGTAAGCAGTTAAAGCATAAATGTCACTTGTCAAATTGGAGTAGATGCTTTCAATGGTTCTCAAAAACGAGTCTGTTCATTAGCTGCCATAGGAACTATTGGACTAAATACTATTTCTAATGAGAAAAACCTTTTGTTTTCAATGCAAACGCCACTTAAACTTGTTTTTATAAGTTTTCTATGCTTTTCCATAATTCCAACTGGTTGGATGATAGTCGGATAACTTTATGCCTGCTGATATACAAATGATAGGTCTGAAAAAAAGTCTTAGTAGGAAAAACTTTTATATTGTTTTCAATGCTATCGCTCCCAAACTTGTTACTGATCACTATTATATGCGCTACCACACAATTCTGCCAAGTTTGATCCAAATCGGATGACTATATTGTATATACTTATACACTTTTGATGAGCATGCTTGTATGATTTCAATTGTACTGCCTTGCTTAGTGCGAGTAAGCTACCTTTTATTTAGAATTTATCATCCCTAAATATCTATTCTTAACTAAGGCAGAATTTGTAAGATAGCTGCGTGTGTATAAATATAAAAATGCATTCGTGTGATGAATGCACATTGCATATTTAGTGGTGTGGACCAGATGACCTTTTCAAGTGCTTCCCATGGTTGATCCTTTTCAAGTGCTGTGTCTGCTGGGCTGGGCTGATCCTCGTCACTGCGGATATTAATATTTAATACTATTTCATAAGGTGACATGTTTATGACACCCATTTGGTGTTGGTTTAAGTGATCTGACTTCGTCTGCCTCTTTGCTTGTGCGGATAGAGTTCCTTGCCTGCAAAATAGGAAAGAAGTTTGGGAAATAAATGGCCCTAAAGGCCCCAATGGGCTTGAATAGTTCATTTAGCATCTTCTTCTCGTTGAGTTGCTCGATGCTCGAGCTCGTAGACCAGGCGTTAGTAGGCACTTCCAGGCACTCCAGCATGTTAGTAGGCACTTCCTTTTTGTCGTCAGCCTGGATATTGTTGTCGACAAGATCTTTCAATTGGGAGTCCAGTTGCGAATCTCCCGCTTTACCACACGACTCCATATAAGCAAGCGACTCCAGTTTAAGAGGACTGCTTGCTTGCTTCAAATGCTTCTTCTTGGGTTTGGATGGGTTGGTTTTCTGTGTAGTCGCTTTGGGTATTATTTGAGTCTCATCATGTTGAGCTCCCACTTCTCTTTCGCTGCTTTCTTCGTCCTTGTCGGCGTGCTCCACTTGTAGCCCATAATTTACCGCCAGCTGTTCACAGGCCTGAAAGACGTCCTTGTCGACGTGTTCCTGTTACCCATAGATGACTGCCAGTTCTTCACGGGCCAGAAAGACTTCCTTGTCCTTCTTTTTCATGGTGGATACGCTCTCCTGCTGAGTGTGACCCACCTCCATTACTTGCCCTTTGAGCTGCTCGGCATGTTCTTCTCCTTGGAGTTGTTGATCCAGGCAATGGAATTCGGTTGCTGGCCGCGCGCATTCATGGGCAGCTTCAGATTCAGTCATATTTGCTGAAGGTGCCTCCTGTGCGGTACTAGCCTTATCGGCCGCTCGCTGATCTTTTTTATTCACCCGCCTCGGAGTGCCTTTGAATAACAGGAAAGTCGGCTTCTTGGGAGTTGCTGGTGTTCATCTAACTGAAGTACCTGCTGGTTCCAGATGTGACTTACTGACTTTCAGCTGCTCTGGAAATCAGTTCCAGCTTTCTTAAATTTTCTTACATTTTCCCATGCTGTTGTATAGTAAGAAGGTTCTTGCATAAGGGAGGAAGTAAGTGAATTTCTTGCTTCCCCTTTAAGACACGCGTTCAGGTAATACATCTTGATGCCATCCCCGAAGTCTGCTCTCTCGTGGACTGCCTGCTTAAACCATCCGTAAAATGTAGGCCAATCTTTGAGGTGTCCATTAAATGTAGGCATTTGATTTTTCGGTGCAGCTGGTAGAGGTAATATTGGCTTCACCACGTTTGATTCTTTTAGACGCTGCTTTCTGACATACAACATTTCCATCATCGTAATGGCCTCAATTCTCAGTTCGAGAATCTTGTCAAAATGGCTGAGATTATTCATAGCCTTAGCTTGTTATGCGTTTCTGCCAACGCCGTCAACATAACTTCAATCCTGGAATTGTGCTTTAATATTTCGTCAGTGTACAATTCCATGAAGCATTAACTAGCTTGACTCAGTTTGCCTGCAAGTGAATCCAATAGTTAAGGCAATTCGTCTATTGGGCCTGCAGAGCCAAAGCTGTGCGCTTCGGTAGCATGTGTGGGCGTCGTGTTCCGCTACACATGATTTCCTTCTGATGGCCCGGTGTCCTGCATGGGGTGGTCACTCATGTTGACCTTTAATCTTTCCTCCCCATAAGGCTTGATATTCGCCGTGGTTATGTCGAATGTGCCCATATTCGCTCCCACTTCACGGATTTCGATCAACCAAAAAATGTGTAGCGCTTACAAACACTTTCTGCGAAAATCGAACATCCGGCTCAAAGGACCAAAAAATGTATATATTTTTGTTTGTTTTGTGTTTGATTATTGTTTTTAAGTAGGTCACCAAGTAGACCCTGTTGTATTAACTTACAGTTTTTAATTAAAAACCACCGAATCCGTTGTGTTAAGCCACTGAAAACGCTAAACAATGCACGGAGCTACCAATTCCTCAAGTAGATCCGGCTCGAAGGACCTAAAAATATATAAAATTATACATTCAATGAGCTCGGTTGTAGTTTTTGATTCGTACTGACTCGCTCTTGTCGAGCGATCCTGCTTTTATTTCTAAATTTCTCATCACTTAACTTCTAACTTAACTAACACATGTTTGTAGGGCATATGCGTGTGTTTAAATGATCTGCGTTGGTCACAAGGGTAGTTTTTCACACAATACATCAAAAGTGCTTTCCACTGGATGACGTCTTCAAGTGGAGTCTCGGTCCTGATCCTTGTCAATGCCGCTATTAATATTTAATGCTATTACAAAAGGTGTCATGTTTACAAGTTCGAACAGATACCTTTCCATAATATCATCAACATTTTCCATTGAGTCATTCATTCCCAAAATACAAACAAAATTTGTGAAACTTATCTAAAAATATAACCCATACGACACGTTGTCAATCAAATGTTATGGCAAATTGACACAAAATGAGATCGAGTAATTTATGCAAATGCAAAAATAGCGTCAAACACTACGCTTATCGGCCTGTCATACACATTTGCCCAGCTAAACAAACATAACATCCGCTAATAAATCAATAGTGGGGAATTTGTGACAACCAGCACGGCGTATACGCAATGTGAGTGCAGGATTAGAAGGCGGGCAGGCTGCCACAGGAGGGGTTCAATGTACTTAGCCAAGAGGAAATCTAGGTTGAGCTTAAGGATGAGAGTATGTTAAGTCTGCAGCCGCAGTTATTAATAATCAGCGGGCGGTTTTTAGGCTTCTGGGCGGGTTGTTTTTTAATTTTCCACCAGACTGCGCAAAGAAATAGTTTTGGTTTTTCTCAAGTCAGTCAAGTGCCTCCCCTGGGAGCTATAAGTTTTGTTGTGGCTCCTTTTTTTTGCGTTTATGAAGCGTTTGATGTTTTTCTCAGCTCTGCATAGTTTTGCCCTGCCAGGCTAGATTTATCTTCTTTGTGTTGTAGTTGTTGTTGTTGTTGTTGTTGTGCTCAATGAGGTGGCAATTTTATATTAACTGGTTCGCTGATGCATTCATTTTGGTTCGCCTTTTTTCTCTTTGGGTTAAGACCATTAATAAATATTAAATGCCAAACATATGACAGGACTTTGTTATGTCCTCATGTGTAAAGTGCACTAGCTCTTCTTTTGCGGTTAGTTCTGATGGAGTTAAGCTCTTGTGGTGGTTTTGCTTGTGGTTTTTTGTGCGGTAAATATCAAAAGGTTAAACGAAATAAACTGAGTTGCGGTAACGTGCCTTCAAATGGAAATTATTTGCATTTGGTAAATTGATCTGGGGACTGATGACAGAATTTTCCGGTTTTTTTTCCACCCAACCAAAAACTGAAATTAAAATTTCCAGCTTCTTGGGGCATTTGTTTGATCGTAAACTTGATAGCAGCGCAAATTGTTTGAGCCAAACTTTAAATTGTTGTTCTTGTTTTTTGTTTGGCAATGATTTGTGTGCCACGCACACACAGTCGCACACAGCTGTAATGGGCCACGTTAATGCGTTTTATGATGTTGCTTAATGTGCAATGCCTTTTTAATTATTTAAAGCATAATTCGTGGCGTGTGCTTAATGACAACCATTTGCATTGCCACACAAAAATATATATAATAAACTAAATTGCTTGCGCCATTTTCTTTTTCCAAATAAAGCACAAATCACACACGCGTTTTTAATTCCCCATGGTCGACAAACAAGACTCGTTTTATGCTCATCTTGTTTGTATTTGCACAAAGCAACAGCAAATCTAATTTCGAGCACAGCACAAAAACTCTGTCTTTGCTCTGCAAAAAAAAGCAGCTACAAAAAAGTCAAGAAATGTCAGAACCCAAAAAAAAAAAAACGAATATGCATTGCATGTGTGTGGCATAAATCAAAGCTAGACAATTTTTGGCATGGGACGGCACAACAATAACAACAACAACTGCGTGTACAGATAGAATGAGAGAGGGGGATGCGGCAAGGAAGAAATCAAATGTAAGTGACAAGCCGACAGGCAGACGCACACAAAAACACATGTGCACCACAAACAAAACAGGAAGTGGGCCCAAGACATGGGACGAAGGCTCTTTAAAAATTTACAAGTTTGCAAGCTGAGAACAAAATTATTTACTTAAAGTGTTTGTGCAGATAGTTCAAATGAATTGAATGGTATTCCACAGAAATTAATTAATGAGCAGCTCTTTCAAAGAAAGCTGAAAAAGATAAATAGTTGAGAGATATTATTTGAGCTAGACCAAAGTTTGAATACTCTTATAATATATTTTTTATAGAAGATTGCAAAAATCCCACTATAGAGTTCCTGTCAAGTGACTCTTCTGTAAAGTTTGGGAATTGCAAATATATAAACTTTTTTCAGTTTATTGAAGGAAAGGTGGTGCTTCTAGGTGATTTTTACCTGCAGAACAAACTCAAATGGCCAACAATTCAGACGTGATGAACCTTTTCCCACCACCCTTTCTGTAATCTAGACCAGCGGTGGGCAAGCCCTTGCTCCCATTGCTCTGAAATTTTTTTTCGGCAATTGGCGCCAGTCAGTCTCATAATAAACTGCTTGGCAATTAACTCGCTTTAAATTGTGAACAACAACAAAGTCAATGCGAATCAGAGCCCGGCGCCTACAAGACGCGCACGCAGACGGCGCAACAGCTGCATTTTTGGCGATCGAGACTCGCTGATAACTGTTGTTTTTTCTGTTGTCGTTGCTGGGCTGCTCCCAAACTCAAATTACGTGCCCACCGCTGATCTAGACCTTCTTGCCTAGTGTTCTTTTCCGTTTTTCTTCAAATAGTATCTGTTTAAACTTGACTTCACAAAGCGTTAAATATCATATTGAAGAACATAACCTAACTACAATAAATCAAAAAATCAGAGGAACCAGAACCGAAACATAATATTCACAACAACCGATTAAAACTCAGAGCCAGTATTGGAAGTTGATAGTTCTGGATCGCCTGAAAGACACCGTTATGGACACCATAGGCGAAGAGCAAGAAAGGGTGCACATCTTGAGTGACCAATGCACCGAGTACAGATCAGACCTGCACATGGCCTTTGTGGACATCGCCTAGGCCTTCGACAGCGTAAGCAGGGAGTGCATATGGCACGGGTTGCGAAGGAGAGGGATACCGGACAAACTTATTTCCCTCATCAGAGCGACATACGACAGCGCCCAGTGTAGAGTGCTTCACAGTGGAATACTCTCGCAGCCTTTTCCAGTCCTGAGTGGTGTTCGGCAGGGATGTGCTCTGTCGCCCATTCTGTTTATAATGGTGGTTGCAGACGTGTTCGCTACAATGCGATCTGCTCCCAACAACAGCGGCATAAAGTGGTCAATGACTACAATACAGCGGCATCTGGTCTATGCACCTCAGCTAAAGCGGCAGGTCTCAAAATCAACACGGCAAAGACAATCCCAGGCTCTGGTTTTGGACGAACAGCCAATTGAGCAAGTTCAGCTATTCAGTTACCTGGGTAGCGTAGTCGCTGTTGATGGAGGGACGGAACTGGATGGGGACTCACGCCTGCAAAAGGCCTAAAGGTGCCTTTGGGATGCTGTCAGCTGTTTGCCGATGCTCGTCATATCCACGCTGGCTCAAAATCAGGCTCTTCAAGTCCAACGTAATGCCAGTGCTCCTATACAGTTCTTCCACTTGGAAAATTACAACTTCCATAGTGTTAAAACTCCAAACATTTGTGAACCGTTGCCTGCGTCGCATATTCTGCATTTTCTGGCCAGACAGAATACGGAATTCCGAGCTACTCAGGCGAGCGAATATGGAGAGTGTCGACACAATAATACGCAGAATGAAATGGAGCTGCATAGGACACACATTCCGGAAAAATAACAACATTGCAAGGAAGTCAATGGAGTGGCACCCGTTGGACGTAGTCGGGCGGACACCAGGCATACCCAAAGAAACTTGGAGGAGGACTGTCGGTAGAGAGACGGAACGCATCGGGAAAAGTTGGGGAGAACTCAAAGCTTCAGCTAACAACAGAGTTCGCTGGAGAGGAGTAGTTGATGCCCAATGTCCCACTCGGGATTGGAACTAGAAGAAGAAGAGTATTGGAACTGGAAACGATATTTTTAATTATTTCTATACCGATAGCGGATACTATTGGAATAGAAGACCAAAAAGAACCTAAATATTGCACTGTGAGCCAAAAAAACATTTATATTATATATTGGTCAAAACTATAAAATTTGTACACCAGTCTAGCTAGAAAGCTGAAATTTTAGACGAAATTTGAAAAATGGAAAAGGGCATAGCCGGATTTTGTAGGGGAACCGGCCCCCAATGCTTTTAATTTTGTAAGTTTGCAGTTTTAAGGTACATCCACCGAAAGTAATTTAGCGATTTTTTATACTTCTAGAACCAACCCTGCGTTTTTAACAGCGATATTTATCATCTCAGTTACAAGCCTTTTTCGGGCCATCTATCCATTAAAAAATTATACATTTTTTTTTTGGTCAAAGCTAGCAGAATAATTCTTCAGATTTTTAAAATGCAAGCCGTTACCTACAAAATTCTGCGAAATTTTCCACATCATTTATTTAAGAGGTCATCATCATTTATTCTACTTGAGGTTTCACTTTTGTTTTTTTCATGTCTCATAGATCATGTTTTTCAAAGATACAATTTCTGTAATTTTTAAAGAACTTGAAAAGTTGTGGAAGGTGGTTGAAGTGAATTAAGACATGCAGTACCATACGGTCCTGTTTCCTGTATTACTGTACGGATCTTAAATAGAGGTGGAAGAATCGCATGGAGTGGACTATGCGTTGAAATGTTGCCAAGTAAAGTCGACATATCATGTAGTTCTATAATATTTTTCCAATCCAGTAATTAATCGAATCTGCTTTTTCCGCAGAACACGCTTTCCAATTTTAAGACCTCGATTCTTGTTCCAGACCATGGGTCACCAACGCCGAGAATTGTGTCAGTGTCAGCATTAGCTCCCCTGTACCATTTGATGCCATATAACACAGCTAGGTAAAAATTTTTTCTCCTGTTCATGGCATCATGAAAGGCTTGCAGTATGACTCTCTCCACGACTAGCAACTTCTCGTTTAAAATTATCCCTTTCGGTTCGGTTCAGTTGATAATGGCCACCTGAAGTTCTGTATTCGAGCTTAAGCTAGTCACTATATCTTCTGATCCAATCCGCATGTTCTCGGGAGCCTTCGACGAGTCTTCTGATCGCTGTCGCCTGGAGATAACACACTTTTGGCCAACTGGTCCCTGTTCTGTCGACGTTGGTGGCGATCTCCTGCGGTGCTTCTGGGTGTCCTCCGTCGATACTTTGCCGGTTGTGTATCGGGCCAAATAAGAAGATGAAGAATATCACCAAATACAATTGTGTATGGATTCCCTATTACTAAAAAACAATAACAAAAAGTCGAAAAGTAAAAGTATTGGGGTGTGTTCCACATTTCGACGGCGATATCCGTATAAACGTATGTATCTAAAATTAGAATTGTTTATATTATGTTGATGTATTCATCAGATTTTGACCAAACTCCTCAAAATTATGTGAAAACTGAAAATAGTCATAGCAGGAAAGTAAAAACACGCTACCATTGAAAACAAAAAAGTTTTTCTCACTAGAACTACTTTTTCAACCGATCGTTCCTATGGCAGCTATATGCTATAGTCATCCGATTTGGATCAAACTTGGTAGAATTGTGTGGTAGCATATAATACTGATCAGTAACAAGTTTGTGAGCGATAGCATCGAAAACAAAAATGATTTTCCTACTAAGACTTTTTTTCAGACCTAACTTTTGCAACGCAGTTATACTATATACTTGACCGATTTTCATCAAACTTGGTGGAATTAGTTAAAAGCATAGAAAACTTAGAAATACGAAGTTAAGGGACGTTTGCGTTGAAGACAAAAAAGTTTTTCTCACTAAAACTACTTTTTTGACCAATGGTTCATATGGCAGCTATATGCTATAGTCATGCAATCCCGCTGGTTCCAACAAATATGCAGTGTCTTTGTACCAAAAGACTTCGTTCAAAGTTTGGTTCAGATAGCTTTAAAACTGACGGAGGATATATGAACTCAGCTCGTCATGCTGATAAAGAATATATATATTTTATGTGGTCGGAAGTGCTTCCTTCTATGCGTTTCAAACATCTGGACAATTTTAATATACCCTGCACAAGGGTATAAAAAAGTCTTTACAGTTTCCAAGTCAACTTCAGACTAAATTAAGCCGACTTCAATGGTCCTATATGTGTTTGAAAGCAACAGCCAACTAAGTTCAAAACGCAAATATTTGAACAAGTTAAAAAGTCGGTGAGAAAGTGTATGCTGAGTATGAATTTTTGCTGCTGTAGTAGCAACAGAAAGCAGCTGCCGCTGCGAACTTTCTTTTGCTCATTACTTGACTTACAAATGTACCAAGTTTTTTTTATACTCTGTACCATGTCTGTCTGTATCAACGCACAGTTCTCAGAGATGGTAAGAGATAGAGGTTTGACTTGTATGGGACATAAACTTCTTATACTTCCAGGCAGATCAAGTTTATTTTCAATTTTGAACACGCCACCTGAAGCCCCCTCAATTTGTAAAAAAAACTTGATATTTCCCACAGTTTTGTAGCTAGATGGTTCGTACCTTATAGAGATATTTAGTATCAAAATTATTCAAAATTTCAAAATTCCGCGAAATTTTTAACTGCATTTATTTAAAACTTCTTATTAAGGTTCCACTTTCGAAGGTGGTTAAAATTAATTGAAACAATAAAATATATTTAAATTATTTTATTCATAGTCATTATTTATATATTAATTAAGCTATACACAGTGACGTGCCACTTTATCTTCAAGATGGGGTGAATGTGGAACCAGAGGTCGAAAACAGGGAAATTCGATTCTAGGGCCAGTCAATAACAGTAGAATAGCTTGTGTCAACGATGAGCCATCGAAGAAAATAGAGGCTACATCGGCCACGGTTCCACTGCGCAGGGTGCTACGGTCAAGCTTAATGCACTTGCAGACATGACGGGGATGATATCTCCAACCGAATCGAAGGCGTGCGGTTGTGTATCGTTTGTCTTGCCGCACCTGATCGCTGGTCACCTGTTGTTACTCATAAACTGGCTGTCGTTTGTTTGACCCCTGCAGCTGAAAATTGTGTTTCTTTTATTAATTCAGTTTTTTTATATATCGCGTGAAGAGTCTTAGTTTCAATATATTTCAGGACATCGGCTTTAGCTTTAAATCTTATTGGTTGCTTTTCTAGTCTTTGATATTTAAGTGTTCTGAACAGAACTGTTCTATTTATTCCATTCAAAAGTTAAAATACCTTTTTCTCGATATTCTAAAAATAACTTTAAAATTGTATCAAAGATATTCATGCTTCTCAAACTTTTATTTGTTTTCAAAACGTTTGCCATTTATTCAACTTCAGTGTCTTATCAAGACTCCATAAACTGCTGCCTCAACACAAAACACAGCAAAACAAAACACACCTGCAACGGCATAGGATCAGAACTGTCAACCAGATGGGAGTTGCTTATCTTTAGTGCTTTTTCTTCTTCGGTTTTTTTTTTCTGCGTCACAGCGTGGCATTTTTAATCACTACGACGCGTGCTCCTCCCTGTCCAACTATCCACCATTCAGACCAGACATGTCAACAAGAGCAAAAAAAAGAGAAAAACTTTGTCCACTCTTATGCTTAGACTTGAACCAGACAATGGCCGGGGCTGTGTCAGCAACATGTCTGTCTCCTGAAATGGACGTTCTATTAAATTATGCGCTTTGCTCGACTTGTGCACAAATCAACCGAGTTGGCAGCTGAAATCAAACTTTGGAGTCGGAGGCGCGGTGAACATTTTGCATAATCTATTTGGTATGCCATTCAATGGCTAAGTCAGCGCTTACTGTGTTTACCAGTTTGCTAACATCAATTGCATATGCACAATATACATAGATGTGTGTGTGTTGTGGTCAACAATGGCATTACGCATTGGTTAGATTTGAATACAAATCATTAACGCCAAGTATATAATTTATTGGCTGGATAATTGGTTGCAAATGAGGGATACGAACTGAATGTCTCTTGTATAAAATCAAAAGAAATGTGCAATAAGTTTACTTGTTTTTTGTTTTTTATACACCAGGAACCAGACATTGTTTTATAACTCTCAGTGAAACGTTTTGAAACTGGTGCGGTGCATTCCTTTTTCCTTCCTGCCTTGCTTTACTCTTACATTACGTATACGCCGTGGCTGCAGTGCAGGTTGGGGGAGGTAGATTGGTGGCATTTCAAGCAATTAGCGTGTGCCACAATCTCGGCAAAAGGCTAAAAGGAAGCGGTAAATGCCAGTCAGACACAAGAACACGTACAATTTTAGCAAATGAATTTCCAGCCAGTAGCAAGTGTGTCGGTGTGTGTGTGTGTGTGTGTGTCTGTTTGATGTGAGTGGGGGAACAAAAGTGCATTCAATAGTGAATGCATTCAACAAAACATGGTCAATTAGTTGATATAGAAAGACGCGGGGAGATCACAAAATGCTAACTATGCACAGTGTGAACAAAAACATTAGAAGCTTTAATTTTAACTAAACAGATTTGAACTATGGGAATTATAAACACAGATTAGCAAAAAGGTTAATAAGTACTATATATGCACCATGAACATTCAGTTTTGAAGGTCTGCTATAAGGCGCATAAAAAAACACCAAAGTGAAAAAATTTGGGTTTTAACTGGCCAAAGAAAGGCCTAGAGCAAAGTTGCCTAAGCCCATTGCGCACGTGTCTAACCCTCACATTTAGCTTATAGCTATGCGTAGTGCAACAAAAATGCCTATCCTTTGCTCTCCTATCCTTTATTCGTGCGCAACAAGAGTATCAGACAGGCACGAGCAGACACACACATAAGCCGGCAATAATCAGTTTTCTCTCTCTATTCCTTGAGAAATATTTTCTTTATTTGTATTGCTGTCTACGCAGCCGTAAGCTGGCTCTGTGTACCTTTGCTCTAAAGTACTTGAATTTTAAATACTCTGTACCAAAGGTAAACAGGGCAAATAAGGTTTGTGCAAAAATATGTATGGTAATGCCGCAAATCTGAAATTGGATGTTTGGATTTTTAACCACGTTTTAACTCTCGTTGGGTTGGTGTGATAATGGAGATCGACCTGGTGAAGGATGGATACAGTTTAATGGATGGAGACCGTTTTGTGCATTGCTTGTTTTTAATTGCTCGCTTTTCCGGTTCCGAGTTGCGCAATCCTGAGCTTTGGCTCTAATATGGTATATAAATTTTCGTTGACAGCCTTTTTTTGTCAACTCTAAATAAATAAATAAATAAATAAATAAATGGAAACGGCCCGTAAGTCCATCCATTAGATCTACGCCGCCCATATGTGCGTTATATTCGCGAATAATTTGTGGACAATCAATATCTAAGTACCGCTTAGACTTTCTTTCGTATCGAGCTATCTTCGATACTCCATCATGCGAATTGGTCGTTGTAAATGGCTTGACTCCAACATTGTTGTTTTACTTGGACACCATAAGATGTAACCACATACTCATCGGAAAATCCTCTTGGCTCCTTTTTAACGACTCCTTTTTAATACCTTTGGCACGCAGATAGACCATCAAAGGCAATGAAGTATGAAAATTGTCGAAATAGATAATGTGGTGTTTGAAAGTATTCACGGAATTTGTTAAACGTACAACAATGTATGCGAATGATCTTAAGCTTTGCCTGTCTTACGACGATCCAGTATCACCTCTTCTCCTACAAAGGGACTTAAACTCTCTCAATAATTGGTGCATGATTAACAGTCTGACACTCAACAATGAGAAATGTAAATATTTAACTTTTCATCGCAATACGCCTTATCTCTATGACTACATGATTGAGGATAAGCCACTTCAGCGCATCTAAGCGCATCAAGTTATGGTTCAATGGTTATATATCGGTTATTACTAATAAAGCTATGGGAGTTCTTGGCTTCATCAAAAGATGGTCTAAAGAATTTAATGACCCTTATGTCACCAAACAAGTATACGTTTCTCTGGTCAAACCTATTCTTGAGTATGGCTCATGTGTCTGGTCTCCACACTCCAAAAATATCAGAATCAACTCGAATCTGTACAAAAGCAGTTCTTACTTTTCGCCCTGCGTGGCTTAAATTGGAATCCCAATACTACGCATATTGGACCTTCCATCCCTGAATAATCGAAAGACCTACCTTAGTGTGCTTTTCCTTCATAATCTACTGTCGGCTGAGGTTGACTCAAGCGCTCTGCTTAGCCTTATAAGCTTTGTGGTTCATGCTGTACCTCAGTAAACTCCCCATTGTTAGATGTAAGGAATAGTCTATTGTCTAATCTAAATTCATAATTGTAAATAGTTTGACTGAACTTTGTTAAACTTCAAACAACAACAATAAATGTTAGCAGCAGCACCTATATCTGGGCTATCACCTGCTCCACTGTAGACCTGAAAGCGATAAGCATATCCAAAAGAATTGCACAGTTCGAATCGCTGTATACCCCATTTGTGGGGCTTATTAGGCATATATAGCCTCAGTTGGTGCTTCATTTTCGTGCTACACATCTGTTCGTCGACACAAAGACGTGCTTGCTTTGGGACGGAGTCAAATCTTTGGTTAAGACAGTGTATAAACTCACGCATACGGAACAGGAGTTCACATTCAGGTTCGCCCTTTTTGATCAGCATCACGCATTGAGAAATATTGTTTAATCAATTCGAATTTGGTTCGTGTCATGCAGTATTGTATGGGCTCAAATGCATTTCTTCTTCAGTAGCTTTTCAAATTTGGGTAACGATAAATTGACATATACATCATTTTAATATCAAAATGTAATTATACATTTCGTCAATGGTGATTTTGAAATGATTAGAGATGTTAGAGCTGCACGGATGGTCTCCTCCACTTTTTTTTTTTTTTTTTTTGTTATTAACCATGTAACTTAAATTATTAAATAAACAAAATATTATTTATGTTATGTATGTTATGTGTTATGTTATGTGTTATTTATGCGTGTACTACACGCTGTCTCCAAACGAGCTCTCTAGTGTTTAGATTTAGTTTTGACTCACTTTTTGCTGGACAATGTATATTATAAATTTATGGCTGAATATGTTTAGGTGTATAACTGGTCTCCTCCACAATCAGATTTATGATATTTGTATCGAAAAGTAACAAAATATCTGTAATCCATTATTTCAGCTGGCAGCTTCGAGTCTCCCTGAATAGCTATGTCATTGATATCACTATGCAACACTAAAATGATGATCGAGTCGGGACCAAAAAATTCCGAAAGGGTATGATGGTAGTACAAAAACCTTCGCTGGGTTTGGTCTGGTTAGCCGCCGTTTTCTTTGTATGGCACTTTGAAGTTTTCAGCTTCTGATTGGGATTCGCAACTCCATATCTCGTAAACTATTTGGAATTTCGCTTTGACGTCTTAGAGGAAGTCGTTGCTCTTGGCTTGGCTTACAAAACAACCTTAAGTAGCAAGTCAAAAAAGTCTCATCTTTATATTCAAAATTACAAAAATGTCTAAAAAATAATCATGTTTTCCTTTAATTTTGTACTATTTTTCAACTTTGTCCTTAAAACTATAACGAATTTGACTAAGCAATGCAGAACAAAAACGTATGTTGCTTGGACTTAAATAAACAATCGATTGAAACATAGCAACTTCATTCGATTGGTCCTTCGTATAGTTACGGGTTCGTAAGCATGTAGAATTGGAACCAAAACTAGAAAAATTACAATTTTTGGTACCAATTGGCCGACACAGTTAAAAATTTCGATTGTTTTGTATTAAATCAAGAAAATAGTAAGAAAACATATCTTAAAAACAGTAAATAAAATAAATGTAATATTTTTATTTTTTAACGAAAAAGTTAATTTTTTCAAGTTTTTATGACAGCTGTACGTGCTTCTGGGCCTATAGCTATTTGAAAGAGTTACTAAATGAAGTTGGTTCGTTCTAACGGTTTGTTTATTTTGGTCTAAGCTACAACTTTGTGCTGTATTACTTGTCCAAATTTGAAACGGGTTTCAAGATGAAGTTAAAAAACTGTAGAAAAGTGGTCAAAACTTAGCTTTTTTGGGCAACTTTTGTAATTTTGAGTATGAAGATATTATTTTTTTGATTTGCTACAAAGAAATGTTTTGTAGGCCAAGCCAATCGCAACAACTTTGTGAAAGATTTAAAAGCAAAATTATCAATAATTAACGAGATATGGAATCGTTAGTCCTACTCTGAAGCTGAAAAGTTCTAAATGCAATCAAAAGAAAACGGCAGCTAATCAGACCAAACCAAGACAGCGTTTTTATACTACCACACATATATATTTCAGAATTTTTTGGTCTTGACGCTGCCAATTTTTTTTAGGTATTTTGTTTCGATCGTGATTCAATGCCTTTACAAATCAATGAATTAGGTGAATATCATTTTACGAATTATCACATCTTACCTAAACCATTAAGCTACCAGAAGATGGCAAAGGTATAGGTGCTCCATCTTTAAATGATGGCAAGGTCGATCGAGTCCTTTTTTTCTACCCTTGCAAAGGGTATTAAAATTTTGCCCAGAAGTTTGCAACGCATAGAAATATTCATTTCCGACCCCATAAACTATATATGTTCTTGATCAGGGCCACGAGCTGAGTCGATTATGCTTTGTCCGTCCGTCTGTCTGTCTGTCTGTTTCTACGCAAATTAGTCTCTCAGTTTTTAATCTATAGAGCTGAAATTTTGCACAGAGTCTTCTTTTTACTGTTAATATGTCAGAACCGAACGGATCGGATGACTATATCTTATAGCTGCCATAGGACTGATCGGTCGGAAAATGGGTCTTAGTGAATAAAACTTTTTGATTTCAATTTTATCGTTCATAAACTCGTCGATTGTTATTTTGATATGTTGCTAAATTTGGTCGAAATCAAATGTTTATCTGTCGGAAAATGGGTTTTAGTTCGAAAAATGTTGATATTTATGTAAGCGTTCTTATAGCCTATTTCCACTGGCTTCATTTCTTATCATTTTCATTTCTAAAAATGATGCTGTTTCCATTGACAAATCTTCATCATTTTGATATTCGCAATGCCACGTTGACAAAAACAGCTGAATGGTTTGATTTAAACAACAGGCGCCACTTTCAAACTCACGGGGAGTTTTTGCAATATTTACCCAACAAAAGACATACCCGGCAGGAAAGCAATTACACTGGGCGAACGCATTGTTAACGCCCTGAATAATCAGCAGAAAGCTAAGTACACAACTTATTTTGACTAAATTATATTATAAACAAAATTGCGCCTTATTTTTAAATTCAATCAATAGTTTATTGGTGATGACACTTTCTATTTCCAGAGAGTAACGAGTAGTGCCAGAGAGTAGCGAGTACTTTTTAAAAAAATACCAAATTCCTTCGTGGGGAATGCCATCATTTTTGAGAAATGAAGGAAATGAAGGGCAAAATGCAACAACAATTTGTATGGAAGAAATGATATAATTTTCTTCATTTCTTGTCATTTCAAGAAATGAAGCTTCATTTCTTTGGTGGAAATAGGCTATTAGACTCTGACATTTCAAAAATAGCATTTGCAAGGGTACAAAAACTTCGGCACATACGAAGTTAGCTTGACCTTCTGTGTCCAAGTTAAAGTCAAATGCCAAGTCCACAGCCGTAGCATCGTTCATTGCTGCGTTTAGTGCATTTTCCAAAATTTAAATCGTCGCCATCCTCGTCACTTGATTCGTTCGACAATTCATCGTCGGTATTGATAGAATGGAACATGTCCAGAAATTGTTCATCAGTCAAATCCGACAATTTGTAGCTTTTTTTCGATAGTTGAGACATTTTTTCTCTTCAATATGAAAAGTGTCTCCAGGCACTCTTAAGTGCAAGAGGGTTAAGGCCATAGTTATGCTGATCGTTTGAATAACTCCCATAAGAAAGATCGGTAGTTCGGCTTGCTTAAACTCAGCATTTCAGAATAGTAATAGGAATAGTTTTTTAACAGCTCTGCTGAATTGGAAAAAAAGTCGGATTAATATTTCATACAGCTGCCATATCTTCTATGGTAAATTTCGGGTTATCCAAAAAGTAGTAATGGCAATTGCAACTTCTAGCTAAAAAGTTATATTTTTAAAGTTAGGTTTACAAATGCAGCTCCAGAATTTTGTGTGGCAAACAGTTCAATGAATTTTTTATTCAAGTTGCTTTGGAATTGATTGCAGCCGTTTGGCTATGCCGCTACAATTAAGCGAAGATAACGTCGGCCTTACTTCACTTTGCGCATTTATTTACTCTATCAGTTTGCGTGGCAAATACATTTTTTTGTTGTTGCTTATTTTGCATTTTTATTGCACAACATCCGGTAACAAGCAGTTGAACAGCATTCTCTGACCCCTCCACACAAAAGCCAACCCCAAAAGTCCAATGCCACAATACCCAGCAACAGCATGGAGCAGCAGGACAAGCACCCGGGTTGCAGGCAATTACAAACAGTTGTTTAACTGCTTGACTTAAAATGCAACTGCAGCCAGTGGGGAATCCTGATGCTGTCGTTTTGTGGTTTACGGATTAAAGCGCCAAACATCCGCGGCAACATCGTCGACAAGCGACCCGGATGCGAATGATGATGATGATGATGACTTGCTGCGCATGCGTCCCCGTTGGCCGGGACCCTCAATGGCGTCCGGTGTCATTGCGTTTCCGTTTGAGTTGGCAATTTATACAGTTTTCACTGGATGCGAGAATGCTTTACTTGGGCCACCACACATTTACTTATGCGGCCCCGTTTGGTGGGCCATGCCCCACGTTAAATTGATTTATAATTTTCCCAGCGTTGCATTTTAACTTTTCCTGTTTTCCGGGGGCGGTGCAAAAATTAATTCGCATTTTTGCCTTCGTGAAATGTATACAATTTCAACAGCCTTTCCCATGTTTGTATGAAATTTCAACGCCGAAATTGGCCAACAACAGCCAGCGAAAGGGAGAATGGGATAATTTCTCTTTCTTTTTTTTTGCCTTCGCGCCTTTTTAATTAAAAGTCAAAAGTTCAGCAATTGATATTGTAATCAATTTATGCACATGGCGAGGCTTTATTTACTGATTCGCTTTCATTTTTTTACACCGTTGAGTTATGGCAACTCTTGTGTGGGGGGTAATCAGCGTTTCTGGGTGATTGGAGATTTTATTTCTTCTAGGTAATTTGAAGATGGTTTTTGGATAATTGAAGGAAGGAAATTACAAATTTTCAACATATCGAAGTCGGTTAGGGCCAACTTTAACTTACGCTCTCTTGTTGATTTGTTTTTTTTTTTTTTGGATTTTAGTTCTAAAAAACAGAATTTTTGAAGTTTTGACTTTCGAGCAAAAAATCGAGTTATTTTTTATCATTGTATTCGAATATTCGAGAATTCGACTACCTTTCGACTCATAACTTGCGTACTGCGTAGTGAGTATCGAGTACTGAGTATCAAGTACCGCGTACCGAAGTACTAACTATCGAGTACTGAGTTTTTAGTATTGAGTACTGAGAATCAAGCACTGAATATCGATTACCGAGTATTGGTATTTACTGTCTATCCAGTTATGAGTGTTGAGAACTGGGTATCGTGTATTGAGTATCGAGTATTGAGCATCGTGTGTTTAGTATCGAGTAATAAGTATCAAATACTGATTATCGAGACTGAGAGAGAGTTAAGCAAAGCAAACAGATACAAACTGGTGAGCTCCGTAGATTAAGCCAACCACATCGAACGAGTGCCAATAAAAACATAAAGTGAATACAAAGACTCTAATATGTATGAGTGTCAGTGAATTTAGCTCAACGGCGATACTCATTCCCCGTTCTAAGGAAAACTTTTCTTATTTGGAGCTTAAGCCAAACAATTCACAGAAAATAAATTCACTTCGGGGTAATTGTGAATAAAATTAAATAAATTATGAAGTTTTCAAACCCTGCCAAAGTGAGCCAAATCCTTCAGCAGTACGGAAAATCACTGCTGCAGAACCCCATATGCGCTTTCTATTACATACTTCTGTATGTCCACACCTAAGAACAAAAAAATCAAACTAACCCTGTCAGATACTTGAGGTAGGACTATGACAGTTGAGCAGTTGATGACTGTGACGAAAGCTAGTTTCTTGAGAATGATGGACGAACAGATAATTAGATTGCTCACAAGTAGGGCAAGGAGGATGTAGAGGTCATCAAACATGCAAATAGAAGCGACTTGAAAAATATACGAGTTACATGGAAAGATGGGTGTAGTGTTTTAGTTCGGTACGATGAAGGCGGCCCAGCAGACGAAGAAGCTAGCTGAAACGGAGATATAAATAGAGAAGAATATCAACATCGAACGAAGAGTTCTCAAGAAGGTTAAGCTAATACGTGATGATAAGCTGGCAAAAAAGTCCACCAAAAGGTCAATGTGAGGGATGATAAACTCCTAATTGAGAGCAAATTGTTCTACTGAAGCGAAGCTGATGAGCGAGAAAAATGGGCTCTGGGTACTTTGAAACAAATATATGGGGATAGTTTTAAAATTAATTTCAACTCCTTATAGCGATTCCTCACCTTAGTGAGTCTTTTGTGAGTCTTTTTCGAGCCCCTTTGATGTTTCAAAATAGAGGAAAGCTAACTTCGGCTCGACCGAAGTTTATATACCCTTGTAGCTTGATGGCGCCACTACTTTGAGCATTTGCTTCCCAGTTTGTTATATGGCAGCTATACGATGTGCTCATCCGATTTTGACCGAACTCTCCAAAATTGTGGAAACTAATAATATTCACAACTGGAAAGTATAAAAACGCTACCATTGAAAACAAAAAAGGTTTTCTCAATAGAATTACTTTTTCAACAGATCGTTCCTATGGCAGCTATATGCTATAGTCATCCGATTTGAATCCAACTTGGCAGAATTGTGTAGTAGCATATAGTATTGATCAGTAACAAGTTTGAGAGCGATAGCATTGAAAACAAAGTTTTTCCTACTAAGACTTTTTCACAGACATATCTTTTGTATGGCAGCTATACTATATAGTTGTCCGATTTTCATAAAACTTGGTGGAATTTTGAAAAAGCATAGAAAACTTAGAAATACGAGGATTGGGGACGTTTGCGTTGAAGACAAAAAAGTTTTCCTCACTAAAACTACTTTTTCGACCGATGGTTCCTATGGCAGCTATATGACATATTCATCCGACCCGGCCGATTCCGACAAATGTGCAGCGTATTTGTACCAAAAGGCTTCGTGCAAAGTTTGGTTAAGATAGCTTTAAAACTGACGGAGGAGATAGCATAGAAACAGACGGACGGACAGACGGACATGGCTTTATCAACTAAGCCCGTCATGCTGATCAAGAATATATACTTTGTGTGGTCGGAGATGCTTCCTCCTGTGCGTTACAAACATCTGGACAATTTTAATATACCCTCTACAAGGGTATAAAAAGAGATTAGTTTCATGTGCTATTTAAGGAAGGCGCGAAAATTACTCTTGCGTTTGCTTCAAATGTGATTCATTAAAAACCGACTCGAAATAGACTCGCAAATGACTCGAAAATGAGTCGAAACTGATTAGAAAAACGGGCTAAAAATGACTCTTGATGAAGAGTAGCGGCTAGGGTACCATTTTCTCCCGACAAAAGTATCATTTATGATCAGCATTTATGACTATTTTAATCAGACTGAGGACTTGAAAAAGACTCGAGTGTGATCAAAAATTTCATAAAAAGCTTGCTGGGAATCTGAGTGAGAGAGAGAGAGAGAGAGAGAGAGAGAGAGAGAGAAATTTAGAGAGCGCACAACGCGGCGCGGGGGGTTTTAACTGGCCGTTTTTTGCTCATAACTTGAGTATCGTTCATTCGATCTTTATCATTTTCAGCAAATCGATAAATAATTTTAATTTCTAGATATCTCTAAAAGGTACAAACAATCTATAATAAAAACTGTGGGAGATATGAGGTTTTATCCAAATTGCGGGGGCGGGAGAGGGGCGTGTCAAAAATTTAAAATAAACTTGATCTGCCTGCAAGTATAAGAAATTTATGTCCTATACATGTCAAACCACTATCTCTTACCATCTCTGAGATCTGTGCGTTCATACAGACGGACAGACAGACAGACAGACGGACATGGCTATATCGACTCGGCTGTTGATGCTGATCAAGAATATATATATACTTTATAGGGTCGGAAATGATTCCTTCTCCCTGTTACATACTTTTGCACAAACTTAATATGCTCTGTGTACCTTTGTTACAGAGTATAAAAAGTTGATCGCGTCGAGACCAAAAAATTCTCCAAGGGTGTGATGGTAGTATACAAACCCTGTCTGGGTTTGATCTGATTAGCTGCCGTTTTCTTTTTATTGCACTTTGAACTTTTCAGCCTCAGAGTAGGATTAGCGATTCCATATCTCGTAAACTATTTTGAGTTTTGTTTATAAATCTTTCACAAAGTTGTTGCTCTTGGCTTGGCCTACAAAACATTTCTTTGTAGCAAATCCAACAAATTTTATCTTCATACTCAAAATTACAAAACTTGCCAAGTTTTGACCACTTTTCTACAGTTTTTCAACTTCATCTTGAAATTTGAAAATTTGGTCAACTAATGCAGAATAAAGTTGTAGCTTAGTCCAAAATAAACAAACCGTTCAATCAAAGCAACTTCATTCAATTACTCTTTTATATAGTTATCGGCCCTCAAACATGAACAAACGAAAAAACGAATATTTTCGGAAAAAAAAGTAAAAAAAATAAGATTTTTTAATTATAATTTTTAAGCTATGTTTCTTAACTATTTCATTGATTTCACAATCATCAATTTCTTTTTCATTCAATTTCATTAATACAACAAATTCGATGACTTTGTCAGCCATTTGCTATATAAAATTGCAATTTTTTGAGTTTTGGTTAAAATTCTACATGCTTAAGAGGCCATAACTATTTGAAGGATCTATCAAATGAAGTTAATATGTTCCAACCGTTTGTTTATTTAAGTCTAAGCTACGATTTTGTCCTGCACTGCTTAGTTGAATTCGTTACAGTTTTCAAGAAAAAGTTGAAAAAACAGTACAAAATAAGGGAAAACATGATGATTTCACGAGATTTTGGTAATTATGAGTATAAAGATGTGAATTTTTTGAACAACAACTTCCTTAAAGACATCAAAGCGAAATTCCAAATAGTTTACGAGATATGGAGGTGCGAGTCCCAATCAGAAGCTGAAAACTTCAAAGTGTAATATAAACAAAGCGGCAGCTAACCAGACCAAACCCAGCGAAGGTTTTTGTACTAACATCATACCCTTTCAGAATTTTTTGGTCTCGACTAGATCAACTTTTTAGTGTTGCACAGTGTAATCCAATTCGATTTTGTCTAAACATAAATAATCCAACTAAAACTCTTAATTTAAAAAAACACTTGTTACGTAGATGGTATTGTTATATAAGATTCATGGACAGGCAGGCAAAGTTGCCTTCTCAAGTTTCATTTAGTATGCAAGCGCCTTTGATATTTTCATTCTTCTTTCTTTTAAAACTGAGTGTTGTGTAATCAATATTGAGTACTCCTTACAACTAGAATGGAGTACTGAGTATCGAATACTGAGTATAAAGCTATGCTCGTACCTGACGTCTTATTTAATTGGGGTTTGCTCATCTGACTGCTAGCTCCTCTAGTTCTTAGTTCCTTTTCTGCGGTGTCTGATACCTGATCTAGTATGAATTATTCTGCCAATTTGTACTCCCATTTTTCATTGATAAGACAAAATTTCTTAATCATTTGAGATATTATTTCGCATCTTCCTCTGTGCAACTTTCAACTTTTTGCATCTCTCATTCATTTTCACACACACACACGCACACACAACTCCCAACATATACAAATTTTTTTCTGCTTTAATGTTTTTTGCTGTAATGAAGTCATAATTTCGTTCTACTTTTGTCCTTGGCCCCTTTTATTTTTGTGTTTGCCTTGCGTTGTACACTTTGTGTAGCGTTTTAATTACGCATTCAGTTGGCGCAGACTTACAAGAATTATGAGTTTGAAGCGGGCGGGAGTCAGTGGCTGCTGCTGCTGTTGCACTCTTTGTTTAACATTTCGTGCTACTTATGCATAATTTGGCCATTTTGACCCTTTTCTTTTTTGTTGTTGTTACTTAACTTATTTGCTACAACTTTTGTGCAGCAACAGCTTGTATAAATGTTTGATGTGCCTGCTTTTATGGCACCCAGAATGAGCATAAAATCGTAGCAATTCCCAAATTTGTCATAAAAAACTATAGTCCAAAATGAAGGCCTCAACTTTACATGAAACATTTTAAGTTTAATGGCAATTAACCTTTCGCGTTACAAAATTAAAATCATGAGTCTGAAATAACCCGCATATGCGGAGCTACATAAATCTGCCCTACGAATGGTTGGGTAGTGGGAGTGGGGGAGGGGGTGTCGTAGACATGACACGTATTTATAGCACGCCAACGACCCCAGTTTGGGCCACATTGCTAATACGCCATGTTGCCTTCGCTTGCTGCTCAGTTTGTGTGGCTTTGTTTTATGTGTTCACAGAGGCACACACACACATAGATGCAGGGAGAGTGACTTGAAGAAGTCTCCAGCTGCATCTTTAGCCTTCAGCTTCTGCTTGTGCTTGCCTTTTTGCTGCTTTTTGCTGATTGTGTGGAGGCAATTCCTGCATGCAGCTCGTAAATTGAATAAAAGTTCAAATGTTGGCAATTAATATAACGAAAAAGTTAATGTCAAGTGTGTGCGTGAGCGTGTGTGTGTGTGTGTGTTTGGGTGTGCAATTGCAACTGAGCATCTTCCTGCGGGCGCCCACAACCAACTGTGGCTTCTTCGTTTCTTGCAAAAACATGACTTTTGGGTGTTCGACCAAAGGGGCGTGTATATTACTTAAATAAGAAACTTTGGCTTGGAGCTCATTAAAGCCAAACTCCTTGAAATATTATTACAAAATATGCTAAAATGTAAGGATAACATAATTATTTGAATTTATTAATTATCTTTATAAATAAGTTTGCCTTCTCTCATAAGCTTTCAGCACATTGAAAGGGAAACTCGTAAGCTGCTTAAATAGTTTGCAGCAAAAAATAAAGAAAAGCTGAAGTTTATATATACTAACCGTCGCCGTTCGCGTCCTTATTTTGTGTTGATATGTTTCTTAAGAGAGCGTTTATATTCAACATATATAATATATTCAACATTTGAACCCTTCCAAACTTGGGCGAAACGAGTTTAGAATCTGGAAAGTATCAAACTACAAACAGTATATTCAACCTACAAACTAAATTTCCAGTTCATTGCATAAATAATTTCTGAAATACGGCTTTGATTCACTTTTGAGCCAGTGTGTAGGAGGAAATGTGATTTATTCTTCCGTTTGTTTATTTAAGTCCAAGCTACGTTTTTGTTCTGCATGACTTAGTCAAATTCGTTACAGTTTTCAAGACAAAGTTGAAAATAGTACAAAATGAGGGGAAAACATGATGATTTTAAGACATTTTTGTAATTTTGAATATAAAGATGTGACTTTTTTGACTTGCTACTTCAGAATGTTGTGTAAGACAAGCCAAGAGCAACGACTTCCTCTAAGACGTCAAAGCGAAATTCCAAATAGTTTACGTGATATAGTGTTGCGAATCCCAATCAGAAGCTGAAAATTTCAAAGTGCCATAAAAAGAAAGCGGCAGCTAACCAGACCAAACCCAGCAAATGTTTTTGTACTACCACCATACCCTTTCAGAATTTTTTTGGTCCCGACTCGATCAACTTTTTAGTGTTGTGTAATCGTTCAAAAAGTTTACCCCACACGTTCGCTATGAGACCCGGTAAAGTTGCTCGAGTGCGACTCTT
Source organism: Lordiphosa magnipectinata (assembly GCA_037044535.1). Lineage (NCBI taxonomy): Eukaryota > Metazoa > Arthropoda > Insecta > Diptera > Drosophilidae > Lordiphosa > Lordiphosa magnipectinata. The sequence continues at coordinate 141,305 of JBAMBO010004147.1, read as the reverse complement.
AGGATCAAGAGTCTTATATACGGATTCTGCGCTAAAATACCTTAAACACCGTCGCCTGACCTGGAAAGTTCTTGTGACTCAGGCAGCAGCTACGATTGCAACTAAGGCCTCAAGCCTCATAGCGGTCTTTCGTTGCGATCCAAAATCATTGATCATCATGTCTTCCTGGACTGGGTGGTTCCTGCTACGGGGTACTGCATGCTCCAATACAGTCAAGAAATTAGTATTCTATGTGAGGCATACAACTATAGCGCTATTTGCATGCTTCCCCATTATGCGCCAAAATTAAAAATCACAAAAGCAGGTATCTTGACCGATTGGTGGACCACTCCAATAGACTTGACTCTGATTTGGCGACAAACAGGCTCAGAAGAAGTCGTAACCAATGACATCCCTCCGACCTTTGGGTTCATGGAAGGCGTCCTTTGGACCATTTCAGCAATTTGTCATAAGTGACCCCTTGGCACAGGGGATGGTGGATCTTTGCCCGCTGCTGCTCAAACAAAAAAAATTTTAAAGCATTCGCCGAACTTTTTGCTCATCTTATCCAAAAAAAATGTTAGCAATATATTCCTCAGCTGTGTATCAGCTGTGCTTTCAATCTACACACGCTATCGATAGGCCACCTATCAATAGGAAACTGTGGATATCGTTCATGTTGCTGGAAACACAAGCACCGAAAAGGTAAACTTAAAATTCACGGCAATTTTGCTGCGTTGCAGGATACCCGGCTTAAGACCGCACACAAAATACCAAAACCAAAAAGACTACTTTGCCAGTTTGCATCGATACCGTGGGTGCAAAAGAGGAAACGCTTTCGACCATCATCGAATGGTAGCTGTTATTCGCCTTAGAACCCTAGCCATCGTGGATTCAGCCGCACTGAAAAAAAACGCCTGGATATCTCACGGAAGTCCTGTTAAACAGGATCAGAAGCCATAACTGGGTTAGACATCTATTTAAAGCAGAGTTTAAAACCGAAACGAATAACAATTGGGGTAACGGCTAATGTTTTGGACGAACGTTTTTTTCAGGATACGGCTATGTTACGGCTGTTGGATAAGGGCTACGGTACGCGTTACAGATATTAATCTAATTCTGTTTCGGGGTTCGGTTACGATTAAGGTTATTAGTTTAAAATATCACTTTGACATATCATGCAATCATGCAGACAAAAGCGGCCCCATTTGGTATCTCATTTATTCGGTAAATGCACTAACAGCCATGCTCCCATTTCCACTTTCGCAAGACTTTTGCGATTTCAAAAAGGTTTTTGTGAACGCGATAATGGAAGCATGGCTGTAAGTTCAAGTTAATACAGAGTTTCTTTCGCCTATTTTAGAGTATAACGTTATAAGATTTAACTAAAAGATAAGAAACCACTTCATACACAAAATTAACATGAAACAAATGTTTATTCTCAGAAATTACTTCTTCATCGAGATTATAATTATATCTAAATAGCATTTAGTGTTTGGTATAAAAAGCGACTCCCGCCAGGATTTATTATAAACTCCTAAATACACACGCTCAACACTTACTTGTGTGGGTGGTACTGCTAGCACAACTTTACATAATACAAAAAAATCTGCAAATATTGTTGAAGTTTTTTCCCACCTTTGCAATATGTATACCTTGCTAAACTATCTTTGAGTTTTAGAAACATATTTAATAAAGATATCAGATTATTCTTAAATTTTTTTATATTTTATTATTTATTTTGTTTCTAAATTTTGTGTCACCTTATGTAAATTTGGCAACTTAATTTAAATTCTGTAGATAACCTCATTACTTATGTAAGTTTGATTTCAGGTGTAATGTGTCTGATTATGGCCGAGTTGTTTTGTGATGATATAAAATATGTATAGTGTCAAGTTTATTGAATCCAAGGGAGGTAGTTGGTAAGTTTGTATATTTGTCTGTTGGGAAGTTCCCTAGGGAAAAGTTTTTTGAGGCGTCGTCTTACTCTACTTCCTGTATTCTTTCGTCTGCGCAGGAGTCTTCTGGCTAGTGTGCTGGTGTGACTTCTTAGTCTCTCCACGTAATCACCTACCTGTTTATTGATTACGTCACCAATCTTGGTCACACTGAGGTCACTCCATATCTCCAGGCAGGTGCTATGATAGCTTTGTATTATATATATGCACCTTATTTCGGAGTAAGAGCTTGTTTCTGCTAGATAGAAGCCATCCCACTTTCTTTACCCTGCCATATAGTGACCTTACAAGCGCGTTGATATGGGTTCCGAATGTAAGGCGCTTGTCCACGATATATTCCCAAGTATTTATGTCCAGGTAAGTGACGTAATAGCTGATTGTTGAAGAATACGACGAAGTGTATATGTTACACTGACACATTTAGCTAGGTTAAACTGAATGCTCCATCGTTTCGCGCATCTGCTGAATCGATACAAATATTGTTGAACCACATCAGTGGCATCATAGATACATGAATCTCTCGCCATAATAGCTGTATCTTCAGTAAATGTTGCAATGGGTATTGTTTTTTCGGTAGGCATATCACAAGGGTAGAGAGAGTAGAGAACTTTTTCATTTTCCGATCTTTTTCGCAAGAGTCTCCATCACTGCAAATTTCCGACAAACTTGGTTTTCTTCTATTTTCCCCCGATAATTCAATCGAATGAATGTTGCGCATTGATAACAAATTAATACAGTTAATTTTGCTGCTCTGCAGCTAAAGAAACATTATATCTCGGATCAAGAAATATTCCACATGGGTAAGCCTCATTCTCGAACAAACTAGGCTCTCTAAATTCTATCTCTTGAGACAATGCTGAGTTGTTGTTTTCGATTTCAATTTCACATTGAATCCAGATAGAATAAAAATCACCAAAGGCTAACAGTTTGCTCTGCATTCTTGCTGTTGCAACTTACTGCTGATGTTAAAATTGTAACAATTTCTCTCCTCTTTTTTTCGGCATACGGCAAAAATTGACAGTGTAATATGACATATGTATAAGGAAAGATTAGGAAGGTAAAGATTTTGGTTAGCTGCACTGTGTCTTTCTCGTTCGTTCTCTTTCTTTTTTGCCCATTAGCAACAGTGTTAATAAAGGTTATAATGTTAAGGTTATAAGAATAAATTTTAATTCTGTTACGGTTATGGTTTCATTTACAAATTCTAAAGTGTTTTTAGCGGGTAAAGGTTACGGTTTCGGGTATGGATTCATTCTCTGATTTAAAGTGTTTCCGATAGGTTTCTAACGTCCCTAGCCAAACATGGACGAGCAGTGTGAAACAAAACTAAACCATTTTCACCAGCCTTTCCTTAAAACAAAACTCAACTCACCAATCGCTTCCCTAAAATCGCGGCGTTGGTTGAGGACAGCTCAAGTTTGAAGTTTCTTATGTTTCTTATCAAATTCATTACTTTTACAGTATTTCTTGATTGATTTAGATTACGAATTACTTTTACATGCTTGGAAGAGTAGCTGATGACAGTCAGCGGCAGTTTATTTTTACTGAAAATAAAATTATTAAAGTTGCATGCAAATGTCGATTATTTGGCTTCAAAACTGACATTTTCAGGCAAAGTTAAACTTATGCTAGTCATCTTTAGGGCTAATGTACAACATTTTCTTTTCATAGTTTCTATTCCAAAAATCGAAAGAAACAAACACTTTTACCAATTGTGCCAATATTGCTGTGACCCAAACATATTCATAATAATTTGAACCCTTTTTTTTGCGGCATGGAAAGTGTGCCAAAAAACTAAGTAAAGCTTAAATGTGCCAGCCAGCACACACACACACACACACACACACACATCTATAATAGGCCAAATAGTGCAAATATTTATGCATATATGTATATGATGTGGTCAGCAAGGAGAGAGATGCCGTAGTGTCCAGTCCGGGCAAAGTGACCACGTTCAACAAAACCACAGCAAACTAATAATAACCAGCAAAGCCACATGGAAAAAACAGACCAAAGCAGCAGAGTAGAGAGAGCGAGAGAGAGGAAGATGTGTTAAGTGCGGCTGGTCAAGAGAGGGGAGGAGGAAGCTAAACAACACAGCAAACATAATTGCAACCACGAAATTTACAAATAGCTTTTAGTGTCAGCGCAAAATACATAACACTCACACACTCACACACACACGCACACACAAAGAAGACAGAGTCACACTCATATAAATGCACTCTCAATGCATTTCAGTTAAACGGCAAAGCATGTTGCATACTTTTTTGGGCTATGCACAGTGGATATTGATCGACCTTTTTTGTTAAGTACTTAAAAACAAATTTGATTCGCTGGTCTTGGAACACTATTCCACTTATTTTGAACTCCTTCGACCAATCTTACCAATTTTGTACATTTTTTTGGACACTGTGGCTTGAATTGGTCGAAAAATATTGTAAAACAAATGCTTTGTCCAGCCAAAGCAGAGAAAGCATAATAACTTGGCTGCATTTGGACACTTGAGAGTACATCTAATTTGTCATGGCACTGCGGCCGTAGCAAGAAAAATGCAAAAGAGCAGGATTCGCTGCTGTACTTGGCCACTAATTAATGCGGCTTGTACGGCTCGTTGGCTCTAGCTGAAACGGCCAAAACGTCTCTGCCCCTCCCCTCCCCTTTCTGACTGTATCACATTAAGCAGAGTCGCGCCCTGTCGAAAAGTTTCGCTGCATGGCCGCTGGCTGCAAAATTAATTTTTCGCATTTGCCAGGCGTCCGAGAGCTTTCTGGAGCACAAGTTGTGTTAATTTTGGTATGCCCCATGGGCCTGGTAGAGTGGCAGTGGCCGAGCCGGTTTACGCCCACAGTGCGTATGTGTAATGACATATTATTTGTGGGACAAGTGTTTTTCGGGATGGGGGTGTGGGGGGGGGGGAGAGTCGAAAACATTTTATGTTTCATTTTTTGTCATTGGCATATGGCTGTAGGGGGAATTGGCTGCTTGTTAATTAAGCATTCAGCTCATATTGTTCGACCAGTTCTAGAACGGAGCTACGGGGAAACTGTGGAAATTTTAAAATTATAAAATGATTTAATCTTCGATTTACTCACAATAGATCTTAGATCTTTTATCGCAAATAATTTGCGCAATCAAATCTAAAAGTTTGCCCAATTTGTTTCCCTTAAGTGGGAAATTCAAATATTACATTAGACAAATGGCCAAATATTTGCTCTAGTGCGCAAATTTGTTTTGCTAGCTTTCTCTTGCAGAGCAAACTGTAAGTGCAAACTCGGCAAAAACTTTTTTGGACTTACTGACTACTAATATGAGAGTTGCAGCACCAAATACAGTCAAAGATGGTAAATAAACATAAGCATGATTAAAAAAACTAACGCTATGTTCACACAGCCAAATAATTTGCCCGCTGCTCTTTGCGTTATATTTGGATGACATTCACAAGCACCTGAAAGGTGGAATTATGGTTGGAGACATCAACATTCGGGTTCTCATGTACGCGGACGACATCGATATTCTTGCGGACCAGCCCTCGACACTACAGGACATAATAAGAAGACTCGAAAGCTACAGCACCATGTGGGGTATGGAGGTAAACACCTCAAAGTAGCAAATTATGGTGTTTCGAAAAGGAGAAAGACTGACAGCAACAGAAAAGTGGTTCTTTCAGTGGGAGACCCTGCAAGTTGCCTCGGATTTTAAGTACCTCGGAGTCGTGTTAACACCCACTATAAGCTTTGGAAAACATATAGATACCAGGTTAAATGAAGCTAAAGTTAAATTTTTAAGCAATGATAGCCAGAATTTTAGCGTAAAATGCAAGGTATACAACGCCATAAGTAGAGCCATTCTCTGCTTTGGGTCACAAGTCTGGGTAGGCGACGTCAGCGAGGTAGTGGATCAACTGTAGAGATATTTTGTCAAATGAATACTTCAATTACCAGAAAATACGCCAAATCATATATTAGCGATCGATGCAGGACTAGAAGACGGACATTTTTATAGCCTTAATCTGCACCTCAGATATATAATGAAAACACTGTTCGCGTACAACAGTACCAGACTGCCGCACATTTTGGCGCAGTATATGCTCAGACGTGGGATTGGATGATATGCGTCACTCAAAAGAAAACTCCAGTACCATCACCCTCAGTGGAAATGCTACTGAGTAAAAGGAAATGGGTAAAGTAAATGTTTCTTTACTCACAGCCATAACAGAGGAAAGCAAGAATGAGCATGTATATATGGCGCTTAGGGGCTGAGTTCTGCAGTTTGCAATTTGAAGGAGCTAGTGAACATGCAGAACTGTATTGGAAGATGCCCTATTCTGCAAGAGCTTCGCTGGCGCTGTTTTAAGAAGTTAGTACTTGAGGAACTGGGGGTCTATTCGGCTCTAGATGGAGACTTGGGTTAGGAAAACTTGGCCAATTATATTAAGGATGCTATTCTATATAGAAAGAAAATATAAATTCAAATCAACACGGACAAATCAAAAATCATGATAATTAGACAGGGCGGCGGTCGTTACTCACGATTAGAAGACTGGACAATAGACGGAGTTACCCTTGAAAGGGTGAAGAGCTATAAATACCTAGGAGTACTAGTGACTCACAATATGTCATTTAAAGCTCACCTCTGCCAGAAACTGAAAGATGCAAAAGTGGCCTTAAACGCGTCATGGAAAACTCTGCTTAGTAGCAAAAACGTCAAGCCAAGCACAAAATACGCAGTCTTCCAAGCGGCTGTACGTTCAATCCTGTGCTATTGATCGCAAGTATGGGGCCACTCATCCTATGAATATGTCGAGCGCCTCCGCGCCTTCTTTATCAAAAAAATATTTAGGCTCCCCTCAACTTCCCCAAATTACGCAATATTTTTGGAAACTGGTCTGCCCTCGCTGCTCACGTACACTCTGCATACCCATTTCAACTACGTAAACAAAGTAATGAAGATGGACAGCTCAAAATTGCCGAAGATCATAGCTAGGCAACTTCAGGGCGAAAGATCCCAGCTCTTTGAGATATGGTCTAACATCGCTAACGAGTGCTGCGTCAGTATCGACCTTGACAGCCATCTACTGTGGCAACAAGCCCACGCACAAATCATTGTCAAAATCTGCGAAGTAGAAAGGGACGGATTTATTGCGCAAGCAAAAAGGAGCACAGAGAAGACTCAACCTCGGAGCAAAAAATTACTTCAATCACAGTGTAGGTGTGGAGAGGATAAACGCTTTTTTCAGGGCGAGATGTGAAACTCTAAGCCTCAATTTTCAACCTCACAGGAGTAACACTCGGCAAGATTGTACTCGCTGCAATATGTGTGCCAAGGAAGATGTGGCTCACTTTGTCGGAATCTTCCCCATCTTAAAGGAGATACGTATGTTGCACTTTCAGCGTCTACATCTATCGGAAAACGAACTTTTCGATCTGCTCAACGGAGTTAATTGGATAGCCCTTGCAGCGTTCATCAAAGACGCTTTGCAATACCGCAACAGCATCATATGCGAATTGTTCTAGGCCCTATTATGCTAATTTCAACGGACGGTTATTATATAACCATGTTGAAAACTAGAAAAAATAAATTAGACTCAAAAAACATTTTGTAAACTTTAATTTCTTTTTACAATTGTAATCAGGTTAGCCAGCTATAGTTTAAGATTTACTAGTACATTATTATAAATAAAAAAACCCGAAAGAAAGAAAGAAAATATTAAATTAAGATTTTTAATATTACTTAAGATAATTCAGATAAAATTAGTTATTTTTTTGTCAATTGTAAGTAAAGTTTAAATTTGTATCAAGTAATGTTTAAATGTTCATGAATAGCTGACGGCTCTAAGTCAAGCTTTTAAATTTGCTTTTATTTTTATATATTTTGTCCCTTCTGCATATCGTGAACGGTCAAAAATTTGTACAACAAAAATATAAACAAAATCTATCTAATCTATCTATCTTATTTGCCCAGAATTGAATGACAATTTTGCTTAAATTTCCCAACTTGGCAAACTTTTCAGCCAAATTTAATCAAATTATTTGCCTATGGAAGCTATAACTATAGTTTTAGGTCCAGCAAAATCTGCAATCATGAATATTTTGCACAATTTGGATCAACATTTCGAATAATTATATAGCCGGTGTGAACATAGCCTCAAAGCTAAGGTCTCGCATTAAAAAATTTTGCCCAAATATTGATGAAAGTGAGGCTAAATAGGACTAATTCGGGAACTTTTCGGCCATATTTGATTCAATTATTTGCAACTGGAACCATAGATTTAGTTTAAAGTCTTGAAAAATCTGCAAGCATGAATATTTAGCAAAATATTCATCTCAATTTGAGCAAAATATTTGCCTGCTCAAATTGATAGAGTGTCAAAATTATTTTGTAAGTATGGCACTTCAATACAGGATTTGCTACAGGTTGCTGAAACAAATCGCTCTACTTAAGTTGTCAATATAACAGATTATAATAAGAAATTAGTCAAGCACTGTATGAACACTATGCTAAAATTTGCGCAAACTTTTTAAGAGCCATATTTACGCGTGAGTAAACAGCAAACCTCAACAGTTCAAGGCTAAATTTGATTCCACACATGTAAGCACAAATTGATTTACGGTTGGAGATTTGGCAAAGGGCATATATCAATGTTTTTTACAGAACATTCAGGAGTTCCGACAATTTTGTAATTTTACTCAAGAAGTTTAGCTATATCACAAATTTGTCCAAGCAAGCAATACCTAATCCTTGGTAACTTTGCAATACATCGGACCACCATCATTTTTCCGATCTGGTTTTCAAAACCGAACAGCGCACACTTTTTACCGACAATACATTAACGATGAATGAGTTTATTTTTTAACAATTCAACATTTGCGTCCCTATCCGAAATAAATCAATATGTACAAACCTGACAAGTGAGTTATAGCTTGAAGTTTGCATAAGCATTGTGGTAGAATCATCTCCGACCCGCATAATATGTATATACAAGACCTGTATAATGTCAGTTTTATGAATTATGAGAAAGGTTTGCTTACTTCGTCTATGCCGAAGTGTTAATATACTTGAGAGACCTCGCTACAATGGCCAGCAATCATCGAATAAAAATCGCAGATCATTTTGACAATTACTTCGTTTTAATAAAGACTGAGTTTAAGTAACAGGTAATCATTTTTAATGAAAAAGTTTCTCGCATTAGTAAATCGGTAGTTCGGTTAACATAAATATAATTATACACAAAATCAATCTGCTGCACACACAAAGAGATTAATCATCAGTCTGATGATGTTTAATCATCAATTTGAAACTATTGAGTATCAACTCTCTTTAATAATCCAAGTATCAAGTTGATATTTTCGGAAGTATTCAAGTGATATAACAATATCAAATTCAAGATCAAATTCGATATCAAACTGATACTAACTTGCATCAGGCTGACACTTATTTGTATTTTTTGTTTCTGGTGTCAATTTGATACTAGGTCTTATCAATTTGATATCTTCAATTGTCAAACATTAAGTATCATTTTGATACTAGCTTTTATCAATTTGATATATTTTCTTATCAAGTTTCTAGTATAAATTCAGTTTTTACAAACTGCTATTAAAATAAAAACATTACATTTCTTAAACTTTTGACTTTTATTGTGAACTCATACAAAATGTGTTTTATTTACACTAATCAAATGTAATCGTCAGGTGTGGACACCTCATTATGGGAAACATTGTTCTCTCACTCGCTATGCTCCGTGTCCACGCAGATGTTGTTTAATTAGAAGTCATAGTAATAGAGTGCCTCCCGCTGATCCCTATGCAAGTCGAGAGAGAGCGAGCCTGATCGAGTAACGCGAAAAACGAATCTACTGCGGCTGTTTTTGTTTCGAACCGTCTCGGATTGTGCGTCATCTTGCAAAGCGCTGATCAATTTAATCACTTATATCTTAAGAGCTCTCGGTGTGACGCTATAAAAAAAGATGGACCTGGTTCTCTTCACCAAGAGATACAAGGTACCGCAATGGAATCAACCTACGATAAATGGAACACCGCTAACGCCAAAGAAAAACGTAAAATACCTGGGAGTAATAATCGATTGTAAACTGTCATGGAGACTCAATGTGGAGGAAAGGGTGAAAAAGGCCACCAATGCGCTCTACGCATCACAGAAGATGCTAAGCAGTACTTGGGGCCTATCACCAAGTCTAACGCACTAGCTCTTCATCGTTCATCGTTGAAGAGTCGTTTATAACCCGTTTTACTGATCAGTTTCGACTCATATTTCCAATCATTTGCGAGTCTTTTTCGTCATTTCTTAAAAAATCACATTTTGAGCATATGCATGACTCATTTTCGAGTCTTCCTTAGATCGCACATGAAATAAATCTCTTTTTAATCATCAAAATGGCTCGAAAAAGACTCAACAAGGTGATTCTTGCTAAAATGATCTTCCAAATGCTAGGTAGGATGGTGGCAAGCCACAGAGAAGTCCACACATCTAAAGCTGATGGAAAAGGTGTAGCGGAAGGCATAAGTTTGCATAACGGCGGCGCTGAGGTCCACTCCAACAAAAGCACTCGAACAAATCGTTGGAGTCAACCCCCTGGAAGTCCTAGCACGCCTCACTGCGCAAAAGACGACCCAACGTCTTTGTGCGGCAGGCACCATGGCGCTACAAAGTTATGGACACAGCACGGTGGGTAGAGTGATCAACAGTAGCATGGACTACATGATCCCAAAAACCAAACTTCACAGGCGCATCAGCACTACTGGGACCAGAAGACTGGCGTACAGGACTGGCCCAGGAAGCAACGCACCTATTCACAGACGGCTCCTAGATGGCCTCAGGAGACCGACTGCGAGAAGCCGGAATTGAGGCTTTCCTACAATCTGCCAGACCACTGCACCATATTCCAGGCGGAAGTTTTCGCTATAAGGAAAGTAGCGGCATTGGCAGAACAATACGCACCAAACAATCAAATAAACATACACATTGACAGCCAAGCGGCAACTCCACAAATATTCTGGCAAGCAGGGAAGCGATAGATTCCCTCAGCACCTCCAGAAAGGAGCAAATCTATACGAGACCCAGCCAACGGGACATTGATGAAAACGAAATGGCGGACAGTCTTGCAAAAGTCGGAACCGCACTAAGCCAAGAAGCAGAACTAAACATATGTACTTATCTCCGTACAGACGCTATACAGCAAACTGGAGGAGATAGCGGAGAAAAAGGAAAAGTTGAAAAACTCAACCGGCTGCAGAATCTCAAAAATTATGTGCCAGACAAGAGACAAAAAAACTCACGCTCTATATGCTACAGCTCCAAAAAAAGAGTCTGTAGACTGCTTGTAGGCATATTAACTGGTCACTGCCTAGCAGCTGCTCACGCGAAAAAGCTAGACATCAAGACAGCGGACACGTGCAGGAAATGTAAGGAACCTGGAGTCGTAGAAACTCTGGAACATTTCATCTGCAGCTGCCCAGCGATCGCTACGACAAGATTAAAACATCTGCACTCCCCAAGTCGCACCTATATGGAAGAGGCGGCCAAGAAGTCTCCCGAACAACTATTGGCATTTGCCAAAACGTCAAAGATCCTCATGGATTTCTAATGGTACCCAGAAAAGCACCAGGCCTTACTAAGAACCGTAAGGTCTATGTGTGGCCAACCTACAAAGGGCCCGCCGGAACTACCTACCTAGTTTATACAAAAATGTAGAATGTTAAATGTATGTGTCAAGCCTACGAATTCTTTGGCTTAAGATGAACCAAAATGGTCATCGATGGAATTTATAACATAAACTAAAGAAAATTGTATTGCGCATTCTTTAGCTAAATGCTAACACAAACCATTTAAATTTTGGTATTTGCAATTTATACTTGTTTTTATTGGATGAGTGCCCATTTAGCGTTCATTTCCAATTGTAGGGAGAATTTGCATTGACAAACATAAAAAATTAGTACAAAAATATTTTGGAATATTCTATATTTAGAGCTGTGTGGATTTTCACAAAACTTGTCACATTTGGCTTTGTTTGCGAGTGTAAAAATAGAATAGCATCAAAGATTGCGGACACTAGGATTTGTTCGCCGTTCTTCACAGTCTCGATTAGCCGAACTGAAGCACATTTCACTAGAAGCGCTAGATGCAGGTTAACATAATATTTGCCTGGCTAGTTTTTCAATGAGGGGAAATTCATTTCTGTGCATCTTCCACCACTTCAAATATGTTTTTTTTCAGTATAAAATGCAGAAACGCTGTCAGAGTTCTGCCTATTTTATACTTGAATAACTTCATATTCCATCACATCCTTCTTCACATTCGCCTAGTTCTTGTAACTTGAATGTTTTCCAGATAAAAGGTGAAATTATTTTTGAGATATGGCTTTGAACCAACTTTTAATAGGCCTTACTACTAATCTACACTCCATAAGACAGTTTTTGGCATAATTAATTTGAAACCGTTCTTAACCACCTTCGAACCGGTTTACACTGGATCGACATGAATGTACTATGAACATTTCGTAATGATCGGCTTATCGGATTCGCTGCCCATAAGAAACCAACAAACAAAACATTCACTTTAATACATATGCATGGATAAACGTATAGATTAACCCCTTTAAGTTGAACAACGTTGAAAAGTCTTCTTAATTCCAACTGTTGCATAGTTCATACCCTAATAGGCCTACAAAAAGAAGCAACAACTTTTCTTTCAAGAGATTTTCCAATTGGCTCGACTATTTCTGGATGAATTTAACATTGGATATTCAAATAGCATTCAAAATATTACCAACTGTCATTCCAGTGAAAACCAAAATGCGTGCATTTTCCCTCTTCGCTTACACAATTCAACCAGAAAATCCTTTTGTTTGCCAAACATGCGCATGTGGGTGTGTGTGTGTGTGTGTGTGTGAGTGGCTTTGTACCTGCTGCTTTTGTCTGTGTGTGTGTGTGTGTGTGTCGGTTTGCCTTGTTCTCGTCTTAGCGATAATGATGTTTATTTAATGCATTTCAGGTGCAAGGTGCTAAGTATTTGCCGTTTGACGTTTTGCGCGCGCCATCCTATGTCGGATTTCTGTACCCCGGCCCCACCCCCCCTTGCTCGTGCTCTTGCTCACTCGAACACTAATGCCCTGCCCGGGCATTAGATTTAGAGCGGAGTGCAGGAGTACGGAGTGCTCATTATGCCAAACGTGGCGTCATTCCATGCGCCCGAGCAGCTGTGACGTGCATGCGATAAGCGAGAGCGTTGGCTCAATGTCATACGCTACTGCGTTTACTTAATGTCCTGCCTGGCCACTCCCCCTAACGGCAGAGTCCTTTTTAAATGCAACACACGTTTTTGTGGCGCTGCATTTATCGTATTGTCTGCGCTCTCACTTGCCGCACCCACTGACTTGCCGCCACTTTTCTCATAAATAATGCACATAATCGCATTTAAATAAGTAATTTAATTTGTGATTTTCACATATCGCTTACGCTCTTGAGAAGGAGTCAAAATAGAAATAGAATTAAAATTTTAATACCAATTCTATATTTAAAACATTTTTAAAATTAAATGTCCAAAAATAATGCAATGTTGTTGAAGATAATCTTTATCGTATCGCACATAAGCATTTTGGATCGCTACAGACAGTCGTTTCCGTAGTGTAGCGGTTATCACGTGTGCTTCACACGCACAAGGTCCCCGGTTCGAACCCGGGCGGGAACATGATTAATTTTTTAATATTTTTTTTTTTTATAAAATTAATTAATTTTTTTTCTTTTTAACAAGAATATTTTAGCCAGGGGGGCGTGCCAAAATTTTAAAATAAACTTTATGTGCCTGCAAGTATAATGAGTTTTTGTTCTATACATGTCAAACCACTTTCTCTTACCATCTCTGAGATCTCTGCGTTCATACAGACGGACATGGCTATATAGACTCTGCTGTTGATGATGTCAAATAGTTTTCTGTCCACTTCTGATGCAAAATTAACTAAATATATTAGCACAATCGTTTAAAACAAAAACATTATGGCGAATATACGTTTTTATATTCAGTTCAATCAATTAAAGTTGCACTTAATTTTCGACATAGTCATCTACATTCTCAAGCAAAAACTTTTCTTATCTTTAATGTCCCGTTACTTCAGAGTTCGCAATTCTTGGTTTATTTTTTGTGCATTTTCGTAACAGTGGGACATTTTGGTATAAACGAGAAGGCCAAGCTAACTTCGTCTGTGCCGAAGTTTTTATACCCTTGCAAATGCTGTTTTTGAAATGTCAGAGTTTAAAAACGCTTATATAAAAATCTAAAAGAATTTTAACTAAAACTCATTTTCCGACAGATAAACATCTGATTTCGACCAAATTTCGAGAATCTTTTTGAAAACATTTCAAATTAACAATCGCGGAGTTGAAGAAAGATAAAATTTAAAACAGAAAAGTTTTTCTCACTAAGACACATTTTCCGACCGATCGGTCCTATGGCAACCATAAGATATAGTCACCCGATGTCGATCCACTTTTTCAAATTAGTTTGAAAGCGTTTAATACTAAGAATCACCGACTTTAAGAACGATTTACTTGAAAACAAAAAAGTTTTTTTCAATAGGACCCATTTTCCGACCGATCGGTCCTATGGTAGCTATATGTTATAGTCATCCGATTTTGACCAAAATTTGCAAATCTGTTTGAAAACATATAATATTAATTATGGCCGAGTTTTATGACGCTAGCATTGAAAACAAAAAAGTTTTTCCTACTAAGACCCATTTTTCGACCGATGGTTCCTATGACAGCTATAAGATATGGTCATCCGATTGTGTCCAAAATTGAAAAATCTGTTTGATAGCATATAATATTAATAATGGCCGAGTTTAAGGCCGCTAACACTGAAAACAAAAAAGTTTTTCTCACTAAGACCCATTTTTTGACCGATGGTTCCTATGGCAGCTATAAGATATAGTCATCCGATCCGGTCGGTTCCGACATATTAGCAGCGTGCAGTAAAAGAAGACTCTGTGCAAAATTTCACCTCCATAGCTTTAAAACTGAGAGACTAGTTTGCGTAGAAACAGACGGACAGACAGACGGACAGACAGACGGACAGACAGACAGACGGACGGACAAAGCTCAATCGACTCAGCTCGTCGCCCTGATCAAGAATATATATAGTTTATGGGGTCGGAAATGAATATTTCTATGCGTTGCAAACTTCTGGGCAAAATTATAATACCCTTTGCAAGGGTATAAATATGTGACAATATATTTTTTCTGAAAACTTTTTTTTTCCTTTTTCATCGTCTAGATTGCTGAAATAGAGCCCTGCACGAGTGCACTCTAAACAACAAATTATTCTCTCTCGTTCAAATGAATCGTGTGTTACAGACAACAGTTTCGATGCTCACACTGTCAAAGCTATCATTCTAATAAACAATCTAGTGTCTGATTGCGAGTTGATGATCTACGTCGATTCGTTCACAAAGCACGTTTGAACGCTAGCATTAAGCAGGGCATCCACACACGAATTTGTTCGACAAACAAATTTGTCAAAAAAGAATTCATTTGCCCGCTAACCAGACGAATATTTTTTCCGAACATCATTTGCTTGCAAATCTGAACGAGTAAACATGAAAATATGGCAGCGAAAAGTAACACAATCATGGCCTAGATGGCGATTTTGGGGACATTCAATAAATTCCAGCCACAATTCGTTGCTCATTTGGGCACGTGTTCACTCTACAAATATTTTTGACAAATGATGTTCGTGCACTTGTTCCCATCCATTGACGAACATGTTCGCACCAACACACGCAAGATAGAAACGTTTCTATTTTCTGAGAACAAAAAGTCGAACACAAAAATCTGTCACGAACACCTCCACTAACGACGAACATTTCGTCGTTCGTAGTTTTAATGTAAAAAACAACTTTACTTAACAAATATTGTTTGCAATTATTATTAAGTAACACCCATGGATTACATTTAGCAGGCTCTTGTACTTATTTACAAGAGAAAATGGTGGAATTGATGTCAATTTCGTTGCATTTTTACTAAGTTTAAGTTTCGCCATTTAATGATTTGTCAGTCACTGAAAGTGGTTTGAAACATTTATTATGATCTTGACTATATTCTTACCATTGCTCATCCATGGGATTTATCGCGGTTCAGTATTGTCAAAACCATGGCTATGTAGTTATGTGTCGCTCTTTGTAATCTGGAAAACAGTTTCTTAAGTATTTAGCGGGTTTATCACCATGGAGATCCCTGAGCTGTGAACTTATTCTTAGACCACTACTAATATTTGTAATTATTTTACCTATTGTTCCAGATGGTGGCCGCCTGTATGAAATATATTTATAAACAATTAATAAATATGTGTTCTTATTTATTATTTTCGCGTACATAAATAAATTTATTACATACATCGCGAATATTGATTATTATATTTCAGAAATAAGAAAATTAAGCATAGGTGAATTACAACAAACTCAACACTGTTAACACGAACTGAAGCCTAAATATTTAAATAACAGTCTGAGAGTGAGACACATGAGACAACAACTCACGGCAGCTTAATGAATCTTTGAATTAAATGATATAAAATAACTCAATAAGAATTGTTTCGTTTACATATGAGTTGTTTCGATAGTGTGCACAGTGTGATTGCCTACTGTTAACACGATTTAGTGTGAACTCGTGCAGGGCTCTATGCTGAAACGACACACTGTGCTGAGTATAAAAAGCTACACTCACACTGACGGCACTATTATAACGTATCTTTAGAATAGCTGTAATCAGGCGCGCAGTTTTCAAAACAACGACCGTTGAGATGCGTTTTCTTTAGAAATAATAACCATCGCACAGTGGTTTCAGCTATATGCCAAAAACAAAAACTGTAAAATGAAAATTTTGGCTTCAAACAAACATTCTATTTCGCAAAAGAATGAGCTTTTTAATTGTATAGTTGATTTTGTTTCGTACTCTATAAAAGAGGCTTCTAAAGAGAGAGCATGACATATTATATATTGGTTCATACTGATAGTTTTTGGAAATTTAAGGGAAATTTAAAACAATTTAAACTTAAGCTGAATCGTCAAAAGAATGGTGCTAACTTTATTTTTTAATAAATTTAATGTTTTTAGTTTGTTGAGTTCATTTACAAAAATTCTTGTTTTGTCAGTCCTTTTTTTTGGGTGCCATTGTCCATGTGATATAAATTCAGCTAAAGTAATAGTGATGATCCCCCCCCCCCCCCCCCCCCCCCCCCCCCCCCCCACTGATTCCCTCAATTGGACTTATTTGTTAAGATTGGTCAACCTTTTAAGATTCTAAAACTACAAAGTATAGCTGCCGGAAAGTGCCGGATGTTGTGTCATATCCCAAAGCCTAGAGTGGGCTTGTTTTTTTCGCTATTTGTTACTGCGATGCAACTGTTACATTCCTAGTCTTTGTTGTTGTTGTGTTTGATTCTTTTATGAGTGTTCCATCAAAGCGCAAGTTAATTCGACTAAAATCTGTATTTTATTTACTGAATTTACTTTAAAGTCTGAGATTGCAGCGATACTTATGTTTTATTATGAATTTGATCTTTTTTTTTTGACGATGATCAATTAATTTTAATTTTTGTATGTTAAGTGAAGGCTTTTAATACAAAAACTAACATAACAAACCAAAATAAATAAAAATTTAAACAAAATTAAACAATTTTAATATATCTTTTTTCTTAGAGTAGGTAAAATTTTATGGTAGGGGTGGGAGTGTGAGAATTTAGTCACGCCCATTCAATTAAGTCTCATATGTAACGGTTTTTTAAAGCCGTAAAAAAAGGTTCAAGTCGATGTATCTACTGAAAGTATTTTTGGCCGCAGTCTCCATACAAGCAGGTCCACTGTACATCGGCTGGAATCTCGGTTTGAAAAGGATTTTTATTGCACTGACAGATATTCTTCGGCAACTGGCGTTACTTTGACGCACATGGCGGCACCAGTTGGGCTCACAAGGCAACTGGACCTGGTTTTTGATTAACTTTCTACATCTCTTCTATAATTTACAATTTTATTCCTCCTTCTTTAATTTCTTTACGTACAAATCTTCTAAAATTCTGAAAAGAGTTGTTTGCGCCAGGGCTACAAACCGGTTTGAACCTGGAATTCCGCGAAAAATAGCTGAATCTGAACCTTTTCCAAACCAAAAATGGTCGGTTTGGTTCAACAAACAGTATAGACCACTAAAAATCTGAATGATATCCTACCCAATCTGCAATATCTTCGTAAATGATGTCACCTACAAGAGTTTCTCGACACTAAAACGAATCGGAAAACGAAAAATCTTATGCTCAGTCTTACGTTAGTTTGATATAAGTATCACACACGCCAGTCAAACACTGCTAAAACTGCCTTTACACTTATCATATATCTCTAAATAGTCGGTTGTCAAACTTCTCTAAAGAGAAACTCTTATTAAATGGAATCTGTCAAATTACATCAAAAAAGGCTAAATCTTTAGAGATATATGAAAAGTGTAATGGCAGCTTAAGCACTTTTGGGAATTGGAATCTTAATTTCGTTTGCTCGCAAAAGTTCTACTTTTTATTATGATTGTGAATATTTATTGAGTATTTAATTGAAGGTTCCGTAGCTTCGAAAAAACTGTTAAAGTTGAAGCTGTTCGAATCCACGCAGAGTAAGTAAAAACTTTTATTATTACAAATTTCAGTTTGAATAATTTGTGGTTTTTCGGAATAACAAAAATAAAAAATCTTATACGCCCACATAAGCGACTCTTTCATATCTCCAGAAAGAATCGCTTTTTTATCCCTTAGAAGGCACTTGTTCTTATCGCTTCGAAGGGACTTTTTCTTATCCCTGAGAACAGACGTTTTTCTATCTCCCACACTTCTTCCCGAAGGCAGATGAGAATGCAATTGCTATGCGATGCCGCTTGAGTAAAGCGATACATACTGAAGGAATCGCATTCTTATCTTCTGCGATAAAAAAAAGTTTGCTGGGGAATAACTCGGATAAGGTTGTCGTTCCGGTTGATAAGTAGTAGAAGCTGACATCTGTTTTTGAAGCTGCGGGTTTAGTGTGAACGCATGCTGCAGGTTTTTGCAGCTTCGACAATGCTGCGTCCAGTGTGAATAGGCTATAAAGCAAAATAAATTATATTTTCATTTGTTACAATTTTTTCTATGTTTCGATGATTTGCTAAAAATGTTGGAAAACAATCAATGTCCTGATTTCTTTGCACAGCAAACATAACCAGCAGAATCGTGACACTCATCGTCGAGCATCGAATGACAGTGGTCCAGTTGCCATTTTTGTGGTATATAGAAAATGTGATCAAATTGTACAACGTCTTCCATTTCCACATTCAAATCTTGATCTCTGTAAACTTTTACCCATATTTTCGTTAATTCAGGAATCTGTCAACATGAAAACAAATTGACAAAATGTATAACCCAAGCTAAAGACACAGAAGAGCATGCTCCGAATAAACTTTTCTCATTACGAAATTCTGGTAAAATAAGTAAATAGAATCTCCACTTACCCGTTATCCCCCTTAGAGCACAACAAATGCAACAAGCAAACATTTGGAACAAAAGTAAAACAATGCTCAATAGTTTTCCAACCACCCGCCACCCCCCCTTCATTTGGCATTTATCCAAACTTTCGCTGATAAAAAGAAAAGTGCAAGAAAAATATTTGTCATATGATAAAAGTTTTAGCAACAAAAGATTAAAAAAAAACGGCAATAACAAATATCTGCAATCGTGTTAACTAAATTGCAATTCATTTTCTTTCCGTACCGACTTGAGAAATTTGTCAGCAAAAGTTGTGCTGCTTCCGTCATATATGCAAAAATTGCAACAACTTGTCAACACAGCTGTGAAAACTCTGGCACACACCTGTTCGGTGGGCTGTTGTATATCATCTGCTTGCAGTCTGTAACTTTATTTCGTTGGAAAGTTTTGCTAATTATCTGCCTTGTTCCTTTTGCGCACATTCATGCTGTCCTTTTACGGCAACCGTTTTTGTTGCGGGTGCAAATTGCTTGCAACATTTACATTTCCGTTACGTAATTAATAGTTGAGAACCTTTTGGAATATGCCTGTCGAGATGAGTTTATCTCCTGACAGAACATCAGGCAGATGTGTGTGCATATAAATTATAAAAGTTTTCATTCTGTCTGCCAAACGAATTGCCAACCCCCCAAAGAACGAAATAAGTCGGTGTCAAAGCAAGAGAATTAATTATAGTGCTTACACCTGAGGAATGGAAAGTCAAATTGAAACTCTGTGTAACATATGAAAATGTTTTAAACTTAATAAAGGCCACTCTCTATTTCTCTTTTAACTCTTTTCCACAAGCTTTATAATTCTCAAATTTAGTTTTAATGCATCAAATGCAGAACCATTCGATTTATCAATTAAATTTGCTGAAAGCAAAAATCAAATTCCTAAAACCCCAAATTTGTGCAATAAAAAACTTCCACCCAGCCAAAAATCCCCATTTTGATTATGTAGGTGTGGAGTAAATTCAATTAAGCCCAGAGAATAGGCAACAAAAAAAATACAAAAAGCGGAATATATTTACGCGGCACATGGCTAAAATTCAATTACAACCACTAATGCCACTTGTATTGCCCTGAAGCTGCTGACCGCAGACTGTACGGGACTCTAAATACCTGTAATCCGGTAAATTTAATTTGATAAAACGCTGAAGCTGGAAAGCAGGCCCATTATAATTGTGGTTGTGTGTGTGTGTGTGCCTGCCTGCCTGTGTGTGGTGGCCACTTTTTGTTAAATGCCAACCACAACGCAAAACCGCAAACAAATATGATCAGACATACGACGAGTGACTGCGATAAGCTGCAAAAACAACACAGAAGCAACACAGCAAGTGGCAACACGGCGTATGAATATGGCTTATGCACGCAAACACTCACACAAGCCCAACTGAAAGGTTTAAGCGTAAAAAATCATGTTGCATGTTGCATACTTTTATGCGGTTGCAAAAAAATTCATCACCCTCCGGCAACAAGCTGCAAAAGTAACACAAAAAATATTTAAACATAAAAATTTAAATAACTGTCTATGCTGTCATGTTTGGAGACATAATTAAATAAAAAAGAGTTTAGTTACTACAAAAATTGTGGCCATTTGTCGCTTAGATCAAATGTATTAAAAATGTCATTTTATATTCAGTTTAAAAGTGGTTTCTACTGACAGTTTTGGGGCATAAAGTCCAACTACGAGTCAGTCATTCATAGGTTATCATTTCAGTATAAAAATGAAAGCGTCATTAAAAGCAGTTCCTTCAGAGGCAGCTCGATTCGAACAACATCTGAACTTGATGGGTTGACGAATAACACGTTGTAACGAGTCCTTTTTGACCCGAAAACCATTGCAGGCTATGCTCAGGGTAGTCGAGGATCGTTCCAACAAATTTATATTGGACTTGCAATAATAACAGGGAGGGGATTCTTTAGGGAGGGGATTCTTTATTCTGATTATAATTCTATTATTCACCAGCGACGCGGTTCACTTTATTGATCACTTTGATGTTTCTTATGACTTATGACTATTTGACAGTTGCTTAAACCTATCTGGGGTATCCTTGACAAATCGCAAGGTACGCCTCTTATCTGGCTAATCGGCCGTGCTCGCAGGATTTCGTTGGCTAAGAACACGCTGTGCACGCCCAAGCAATCGCTTGACTCGCAGGCTCGCCATTTCCACACAACTCCTACGTACTATGATCGAGTCGGCGTTCGATACACAGGCTCCACTTGCGCACAGCTACCCTTATAGATGATAGTCTAGATCCCTTTACCAACATATCCCGTATCATGTTCAGGTCCTTCCACGAGGACTGCTCCGTATCCTGTTTTAAGGATTCCGCACCCGACTTCCCATCTGTAGTACTGTTGGGTACTCCGTTTCACCGCATTTGTACTTTCACGTTTCGATCCGCACTCGCTTAAATTCCGATTCACATTGACTTGCTTCACTCTGGTCAGCGACGCCTTATGTAGCCCTCCTGTTTCTTTCTTGAACTTTCGAGATTCCACAACCTCAACCAAGCGATGCACCGTCCTATAGACCTATCTGCCTTCTCGATACGGTCGGTAAGGTACTGGAAAAGCTCTTAAGTCAAAGACTCGACGAGGCCATCAGTGTAGCTGGTGGGCTTTCGCCAAACCAGTTTGGTTTTAGAAAGGCAATACGCAGTGCTATAACGGCTCAAGCTGGAAACGAGGATCCAACGAGTACTGTCTGGTGGCCGCCCTAAACGTAAAAAACGCGTTTGACAGCGCTGATTGGAACCCAGTATTAAGAGCTGTAGGTGAATTTGGTGTTCCGCATTACCTCCAGACAAAAATAAGATCATACTTCAGTGGCAGAGTTCTTACGTATTCCACGGCAGAGGAAAATAAAACCCATCAGGTGTCTGCAGGTGTTCCACAAGGCTCCGTTCTGGGACCTGTTCTATGGAACGCCATGTACGACGGGGTCCTACGCCTTTCACTACCCCCATGAGTGCACTTAGTGGGCTTTGCGGATGATGTGGCACTTGTTGCTGTAGGCTAAGTGCTTCGACGGACCGAAGAGGCGTGCAATGCTGGCATTGAGCGTATCCACCAATGGCTTAGCGTGGCGGTTCTCAAGCTAGCGGCGCAAAAGACGGTGCTAATAAGCAGCCGTAAGAAGTTGGAATAAGCTTGGGTCGGAATTAATGGCACAGCAATCAAATCCAAAAGATCTTAAATATTTTGGAGTAATGCAGGACACAAGGCTATGTTTCCGAGAACATCTGGCGTACGTCGGAGAGAAGGCAGCAAAATCAAGCAGCGCCTTAGCTAGAATCATGCTGAACACACGCGGACCAAAACAGGGGCGAAGACGACTTTTGGCGAGTGTCACTAAGGCCACTATTCTATATGCGGCGCCAATTTGGCATCGATCCATGGTGTTCTCTAGCTACATAAAAGGCGTAAGTAGGGCTCAGGATCTCTTCTGCGTACCGTACGGTGTCAGAAGATGCTGCTTTGGTCATTGCCGGGATGATTACACTTTGCGAGCTGGCCACAGAAGCAAATGAGAGGTACAGGGCTTCACGGTTGAGTGGCGCAATTCAACCTAACAGGGATATACATCAGCAGGAAGCGAGGCAGCGAAGCATTGAGAAGTGGAAACACCGTTGGGACCTATCCACTAAGGGTCGCTGTACACATAGCCTAATCCCGAAGTTATTGCCATGGCTGTCTAGAAAAAACGGTGAGGTGAACTTTCACCTAACTCAGCTTCTTAGTGGGCACGGCTATTTTAGAAGCTACCTGAAAAGAGTCGGAGATGATGATAGCAGGGAGTGCACTTGCTGCGAAGAAGGCCCTGTGGAGAACGCCAGACACGTCTTGTTCGTGTGTAAAAAGTTTCAGGCTGAAAGGTCGGAACTATCCAGGGTGATGGGCGGTGATATAGCCGAAGATAATTTAGTCCCATACATGTTGATGTCGAAGGAAAACTGGGAGGCAACGTGCGAGTTCGCAGCTACCATTATGGCTAAGCTTCGGAGACTGGATGTGCAACGTAGAACTGCGAAGCAATGCCTTGCGGCCGTCCCACAGGTTTAAGATGTTTCAGTCAAACTTTTTGTATTATGTTGTTCCAAAGTGCTTGTATGTATATAGTAGTTTTTTTAATGTAAGGATAAAGGAATTTAAAAAAAAAAAAAAGATTCCACAACCTTCCATATGGCACTTTCTCTGCCTAGCAACTGCACTCTTTCGGATTATGCCAGCGATAGTGCCTATTTATCTTGTTAGAGCGACTGCGACAACTAGCTTCTGCTCTAAACTTAACGGATCCTTCCGTTTAACTGCAGCGCCTCGATTCCCCTTTGTTCGCCGCATTTCCCCTTTCGCAACTATGAAGAGGGCTTAGAGTTTGTTCTTTCTGACTTAAGAGCTAGTACAGATGAACGGCTCCTGGAAGATATAATGCTTAAACTAAGCAGTTCCAAAATATTGTTAATTTCAGCTAATGGATTTGACAATTACAATAATTTAAGTAATGAATATTATGATTAAGTTTATGAATAGAGAGGTATATAAATTTCATTATCAACGTAGAATTAATAAACCGAAAGTCAAACTATTCTTTTTTGTTCAAACGAACCAAGGTTCGAACCAAAACCTTGGGTTCAGGGGTTCCAGGAACCGGTCCGCGAACCGATCCTTGGACTTTACAATGGGTTCGAACCCCCGGAACGAACCTTCTGCAGAATTTGAGAGGTTTGCAGCCTTGGTTAAAATTGGATATGGAAGTTTTGAAAGTATTGTCTCCAACTATTGTGTGAAAGTACGTCCCGCAAGGGGCATGATGACGAGGGACGTCATGACGGGCTGGACAGACATCCCTGCGGACCCCAGTCGGTACACCCTGCGATGGTGGTGGTTGTGCTTTGATAGCAACATCGCGGGTGGAGTTTCAATTTGGTTTTCCTCGTGGAGTTGCGGATCAACCGGGTGATGTGACCCAAAGATCAGAAGCTGTTTTATCTCACCGCGGGGGGGCAACTGAGACGCTGGTTTCTGCTTCTTCATCCTCCTCCTCTTCCAACACGATTTGTGCGGTATGAATGAAAACTGGAATTTCCAGACCCAAAATCTGGGATTTAGGGAAAGAACCCCTACGCCCTTGGGCATTAACGATCCGCATTTCATATTCTGAATTTTTACACTCTGTACCAAAGGTACATAGTTATATGCAATATAGATTTAACACCATTCCTTCAACAAAGTGGAAAAAGTTTAATTTTGTTGCCTTGCATAATTGTGCTTATTTTTATACTCTGTACTAAAGGTATACAAAAATTCATGCACTGAGAAAAAAATCAATCTAAAACCAAGATTAAAATCTTGAAACGAGACGAAACGATGTCAGAATTCGACAGAGACGAGATAATCTTAACCCAAGATTATATTCTCAATTTAAATCTTAATCAAACAATATTGAATTAAGATCGTTTATACTCGACTTTAAGGTGAAACAATCTCATTTTTTAATATGAAACAAAAAATACAAAAATATATTAAGCATTTTGTATTTTTAGGTGATGGGTGGGAAGGGGTTGTGATTGGTTGTTGGGTTGGTTAGGTTTGTTATTTTAGTTATTAACATTTTCTTTTTTCTGAAAAACTTATATAAAATTGTAAATTATTAATCCGCCGATACTGGGTCTTGAGCGCAGTACTTTCTGCGCACTGAAACACTAACACCACCGCTTTACCACCGAGTGTCAACGGTTAGTTCCAACCAGTTGCAGTATAAGAGCAGAGATTTTCGCAGCCTGAGTTCTTATACTGCAATTGGCTGCGCTAAACAATTGACCCACTAAGGCAAAATCGCCTAATCGGCCGTGCTAATGTGTTATTGAACGAATTGGTTGTGGTTCGAGTCCCAGGAGGGGTGGGTTACATTGCAACCGAAAAACTGTTTATTTTTGTTTTTTTTTAGCAAAATAATTCTATATATATCAAAAAAAAATTTAACTGGAGCTTTACAGGCAACTGATAAGTTGCGAGATGATAAATCTTGTTTTTAAGATTTCTAAGCTCATTTCAAGGTTTTTCAATCTTGTTGATGTGAAACATCTTTAATTTCGTTACGGAAGATTTTAGTAGGAGTAAAAATTTAATTTCAGCGTTACGTGACGATGATGTCAACTATATTTTGTGTTCTTGTTTTGTAGAGTGTCCCGGCACACACACACACACAAAAGGTTTGGCAGAGGGTGGGCTGAGATGACAGTGACTAAACCGTGACTCAACCTTGACTTAACCGTGACTTTGCAGTGACTTACCAGTGACTAAACAGTGACTTTACAAAGACTAAGCAGTGACCTAGCAAATTCTTAACAGTGACTTAACTATGGATTAAATGTGGGGGAACACTGGGTAACCGAGGGGGGAAACAGTGGAGGAAGACAATGTTTTAAATTATTTCCGTTTTTTGCTATTTCAATTATATTTTTTGCTCAAAATTATTTATCGATTTGCTGAAGGAATGATAAAGATCGGATGAACGATACTCAAGTTATGAGCAAAAAGCGGTCAGTTAACACCCCCCACCCACCCCACCCATAACCTAAGCATTGCGTTCAGCAGAAGCAATCTTAGTGAGAGAGAGAGAGAGAGAGAGACTTAGAGAGCGCACTGCGTTGTGCGTTGTGTTTTAACTGGCCGTATGACTCGTGACCAAATGCGAGCTGCTACATTAAGGGTGCAGAGTATGTTATAGTCGGGCTTGACCGACTTTCTTTCTTGTTTTTTTCAGTGTGAGTAAAAATTTGCGGTTCGGGTTCGTTTTCTTCGGTTCTTAAGAGAGTTTATTTTGTAAAACGACTGGAATGAGGGAAGGCAAATTGAATCATTTTCATCATTTTTCATTCATTTCATTTTTAAGGGAAAGTTGATATTAAGATGACTAACCGCGGGATATATTGAAAGAAAGCTAATACCTATAAATACCCACAACTTAGTCCTTCACACTTTGTAGATTAGTTACATGGTTCGAAGGTTATTGATTGACTATT
Source organism: Lordiphosa magnipectinata (assembly GCA_037044535.1). NCBI lineage: Eukaryota > Metazoa > Arthropoda > Insecta > Diptera > Drosophilidae > Lordiphosa > Lordiphosa magnipectinata. The sequence goes on along the minus strand of JBAMBO010004147.1, from coordinate 114,791 downwards.
TTACGATATTTTAGATATTTTTAAAATTATTGTCATGATCGTCATGATCATAAAAATACATTTATTAAGCGTCAAACAAGCAATCAAACCTCTCTTTCAGTTCTCTTTAAAGCGTTTGCTAAAAGGTGTAAAAGGTAAAGTTGTATTGTAGTTTGAGGCCCATACAAATTCTTATGTGAAAAGCAACAAATTATTTAGTTTTGAATATAAAAATTTTTATTATACAGTTTTTGCACGACTAATTTGTTAGCACAAAAATTTGTAAGATTTAAAAATATTTACCGATATTTTTCTTACTTCTCCTTCGTCGTTAAGCCGCAAAGCTTTGATTTTAGAGCTCTGTTTTCCATAGAATGAACACTATATATAGGTGCTAGCTAAAAATTCATTTCAATTCTACAAACTAGCTATACACAAAAAAAATATTTAATCAAATGTGTAGGCACACGACCACTTTTTCCATTCCAAAGCGGGAGCATTGTGGAAAATTCTAATTTATTGAGTTTACGCCCATTTTTGTACAGCATGTGCACTTGCTGAATCCTCGCGGCCCACACCCCAACACAATAGCCGTATGAACATAACAAAATTCTAAAACTAACAGAAAAAACGGAAATTTAACGAAAAATTGCACCACTCGCTTTCGACAAATGAAATTTTCACGTTGCTGATGAGCCAGGCCGGCTGGATGGCAACCTAAAACACGCATCCCCGGGCGCAGAGCGGAACCCCTTTCGGATTTACCACACAAACATTTTTGCAACTGAAAAAAAGAAACAGATTAAAAACTTGCGAAAAATTTTAATGGAATTTTTTCTACTTTTATTTTCACTCTCACGCTTTCTCTGGTGTCATTCTGGGACATCGTCGTTGGCGTTGGCGGTGTGGAAATTGTTGTCCCCTTTGATTGTCAAGCGTCGGTTTACACACATAAATGTCACATCAGCATATAGAAGCTTGCAAACTGTGTGTGTGTGTGTGTGTGTGTAGGTGTTGACAACAGTTGACGAAACATTTACACAAAAAAAGAGCGTACCCTAGGGAATGTTAGGGGCAAGGTTTAATTTGAGGATTCAGGATTTAGGAGTTTGACCTTAAAAGTGTTAATAACTCAGCATTGAATTACTTTTTTTCTACATTCAACAGGGAAAGAATGTTCTACTTCACTTAGTGATAAAAGTCTTTTTATATCTTATTATTGTACGCTGTAAATATTAAAGAAGATTAAAGAAGAACACAAAGCAGTTGTGTTTTCTAATATTATCAATTGTTGGATATACGACGACCTAGCTGCTAAGCAAAGAGTATCAGAGCATCCGGCTCGAAGGACCAACTTGATGTAGGCTTTTAAGGTGTCTCAGACTGGAATCCACGTTACAATATATTAGTTCAGGAAAGCTTAGTGATTTACAGTATCCGGCTAGAAGGTCCAAAATGATGTACACAGAGGGGAAAAACCGAGAACTATGGACTCAAGACGAACACAAACGTTACCACCGTTGATATTGTTTCGTTTTTAAGAACTTGATTTGAGTTGATATTGTTGCGTTCTCAAGAATATTTTACACTCAACTGGGGAAAAATTTGATTGATTTTGGATCAGAGGTGGGGCTATAAGCGAGTTCCTCATATTTGGGGGCTTCGGTGGTATAAAGAACGGGACACAACTCTTTGAATTGGAAGGGAAGGGAGCAAGCGCTGGAGGATACATATATGCTGCTCCTAACCCCCTTATTCCCATTGGATCAGAGACATTGCAGAACAACAACTTCAACGACCCACTCTACCCGATTTGTTTCATTTAAGTTTTTCAAAAAATTACAGAAAAATGTTTTCGGGCTTGATTGGAAACTGAACCCGTTACCTTCTCCATTTAACGAACAACGTATGGAATGACGCGCTAGCACATTGAGCCATTGCACACTTTTGCAGATTCACATCTAGAGGGCTACTTCACCTTGGTTGAGCTGACAAGAAGTTTAGTTGGAAAAAAAACAAGAGAGAGATTAAAAAAAAAGCCAACTCGCTCTCTCTCTCTCTGCCGAGAGCAAACATGATCCGATGACTTTACGCATTCCATGAACATTTGGAACATTTGTTGTCAAGAATTTTTACATCAAGTTCTTATTATAAGTTGAAGGCAACTTATTTTCTGAACTGGTTCTTTCCCTCCGTATGGATTAATTCTATGAGGACTTTATGCAGAGCTCCAGTTCGAACCAATATTGAATGCTCAAAGTTTTTGAGTCAAAATTTTAGTTTCAACCTTGGTTCGGACCACGTTTGGAGCATCAACAACGAGAAAATAACTTTATACATCAGTCATTTTTTTAGAACATTTTTAAAAAAAGCCAATAAAGTATCTCAAGATTATTTGTTCTTTGTAGCCTTTGAAGGATATTACCAATGTGTTGTTAAATCATTCAGTAAACTTTGAATTGAGTTTCGAGTATGGCTAGCGATTTTTTGAGCTAGTTCTAAACGTCTTTGTAGAATTTTCAATAAAGTATTATACTTTCCTAATGAGATGATCAAACGGACAACCGTCTTTATAAGGATCTGTGCTCCCTAAAGCAAAGAGAATATTTTAACCGAATTGAAAGAGAACTAACAGGCATAAAATACAGCGAAACGTTTTGGTCTTTGGTGCGTCGTTTAAGCGGAGCGCCATCTTGTTGCAAAATCAAGGCGGACTCGATAAGTCTGGCAAGTGACTTCCAAAGGCTACTTTTTATTGAACCTGACTTGGCAGTACGCCAATTAAGCTTTAGCTTAAATCAATTGTTGGATGATGATCTAGATTGTCCCATTACTGGGGAAGAAGCTCAACGGCAAAGTACCAAGTCAAACAAAGCACCCGGAGAAGACAGAATTCCAAACGAACAAATCATCCCTGCAAACTTTAAAAGGAGCATTGTTTTTCCTATTTTTGAAACAGGTAATCCTAACGACGCTACTAACTACCGAGGAACCTCCTGCATAAACGCAGTATCACAAATATTTGCATCGGTGCTTCTTTCCCATCATGAGAGATGGGTAATCAAACACAACAACCTAAGCGAATTTTAGTTTGGGTTCAGACGAGACTACTCAATGGCGGATTGTATATTCGTACTCACAAACATAGCATCATCGTTTCTGGCCGCAAAGAAAAAACTATCAGCCATGCTCCCGTTTTCATTTTCGCAAAACTTTTGCGAATTCAAACCGGTTTTTGGTTTTGTATACCTATGTTTTGTAGATTTCAAAGCTGCCTTTTATACAGTCAACAGAAGAAGCCTTACATATAAAATAAGCAAAATGGGTGTGTCCTTAAATTTTTTAGTGGCTGTACAACACTGGAGTCAAACAGGGGTGTCTTTTAAGCCCTCTTTTGCTCGCATTATTTATCGATGATTTGGTCAGCTCGATGAGTGGTGGAATCTCGGTAGCGGGCGTCAGGGTAAAAGTTCTAATGTACGCAGATGACCTTGTCTTGTGGGCTGAGTGTCCACGGATGCTGCAAAATATGCTGGATGATCTTTACTCCTACTGCTGCTTATTTAGGTTACCTCGGAATACTCCAAACTATGCTCTATTTGTAGAAACTGGTCTTTCCACACTCTATATCCAAACGCTTGGATTACAGAAAGATTTTTCAAATGCCTGAAACCCGCTTAGCTTCTGTTGTTGCCAATTTCCTGCTGTGGAGTCGATCCCAGTGCTTTGAAACATGGAGAGCTCTTGCAGCACAACAATGTAATGTAAATATGGAGTTGAATATTCTGAATACTTGGGAGAGATCTCATCAACTAATTTTGGAAGGAACTGTTTAAAAATCTCACTCTGATTTTATGCAGCAAGCTAGGAGCAGCTTCGACGAGAATACTATACTGACAACTAAGCTACAAAACAAAACGACAAAAACAGCCTTAGCCTAATATAATATCATTTGCATTCAAAGCTAGATGTGAAATGCTGAACCTGCGTTCCCGCCTTTATGTAAACTGCAATTTAAGCGCTAAAGAAGACGCGTTATATTTTATTGCAGTTTGCCCAATTTTGTATTGGCATCAAGTAGAATTAAACCAACAACCAACCATTGAAATTTTAAACGGAGAAAATTTGAGTAGTCTTTTCAAATTTCTAGTAGAAGCTTCAATCGAAGCTGAATCGTAAATATTATATTGCATATATTAACAAATTGTATTAAATATAGTTATCGCAACAGCTGACGGCTTTAAGCCCAAGCTGACTTAATTATTTTATTCCAACCTGTGAAATCCTATCGTAGTTACAACCTCAGAACGAGTCGGTCTCTCGTGATGAGCGGGGAATCCGGGTGGAGTTTGAGTGTGCAGCTATAGGGATTTTAGGTCACCTACTATGCACATTTTAAAATCAAATTATGTGAATAAAATAAACCACTACTACTACTACTTTCCTGAAAATTTCATAAGTCCAATCAATGTCGCTGGGCATAAAGTCTGATTTTGTAACTTTTGGTGAACCCAAAATTTTGGATCGTAACAGGTTGAGGTTCATTTATTTTTTAGTTTTGGTTCGGTTGACAGTATTTCGGGTTCGAAACGGTTCGGCTTAAAACCGGTTTGCAGCCCTGCTTCAAACTAATCTAAAAAAAAGCTTATCTTGGAGTCCGCGGGATCATGAATTAGTTCAGGAAAGCTAAGTGAATTACAGTATTTGGCGCAAAGGACCAAAATGATGTAGAAGCTGAATTTCAAAGTTGAAATGCTTTTCACCGCAAAGAATCAGAAGAACATGGATAGTTTTAGGATATTTAAAAGCAATTCTTCAATGCATGTGCTTGAGTTAATCTAGGACTTAAACAGATACGAAACTTGTTTGCATGTACAAAAATTATATAAAAACAAATCTAAAAAAGGTTCTACTAAGTCTTAGCTTGAAGAGTTAAAGTTTGGGTAAGCAAAGTGAACTACAGCATCCAACTTGAAGGACCAAAATGGTGTAGGAGTTGAATTCCAAAGTGGTATGGGTTTGCCTCACACAAAACAAATACGCAGACCTTTTTATCATAAAGTACACGCTTATATTTATTAACCGCTCATTTACCCCAACTTAAAATAAACAAGGTACATTTACATAAATCTACAAAAAAATTTCCCCAATATGTACAACATATTTATTTGAAGTATTTATTTACATGCTTGAAAATCGAAACTACAAACTGAGGTAAAGCTATAAAACCATTATATCGAAGACTACCACCTACAGTTTACCCCTTACATAAAAACTATTCCAAACTTGCAACTTCTCCAATTCGGGCAAAGGCTTAAATTCCAACTTTTCTCCTATATTGAGACAATTCACATTGGTCTCATTCTCAAGCGGTGCAAATTTCAACGATTTAATACTCTCACAATTGGGATCACCATGGGCAGCAAAATTGGTCCAAATATCCACCATGGATGTGATGACCTTATGCTCAGGTGAGTCGGGCGACGACTGATGTGACAACATGCTGTGGAATATGTAGCACAAATCATCTCCATGGCATACACCTCTCATCTCATGACCACAGAGCACAATCCGGATGGCATTGCAAAGCTTAGAGTCGTAGTCGAAGCGATAGAGATAAGTGGGAGCACTACCCAGACGCACACGGGAGAGAGCTGTACGATAAATGGGATGCCAGAACTCTCGATAGGATTCAAGTTCTAGGAACTTCATCATGTTGGCCTGATTGCAGGAATCTTCGCCAAAGTAGGCACGCTTCAATTGTAGGCCATAGTTTTCACGTACTTTGGGATCTAGATTGGTGCCCAGATCTTTGGGTAACATATTCTGACAGTTACCCACCTCATCAAGGGTGGCAGGACGACGGGTGATCTCTGGAAGAGAGCAGGGAAAGCAATTATTAACAGTTTATAAAGTCGCTTTTGTGTTGCTCATAACTAGCATACTTTACCTGGATAGAACAGCAAACCCTCAAAGCTGGTGCCGCCAAACATCATGGGCACTCTCTGACTCCACGTCTGTTGCATTAGCTCATAGGGTGGCTTATCAATCACCGTGTGCCTCGTGGTATAAGGTTCTACCACCGGACCAAAAGCAAATAACACTCGATGGTGTTTTTCATCATTGCTCAAGACTGTAGCCGACGCTTTGACTATATCTCCGCCCTTGGCTTCCCTTAGAAATTCAAAAATCTCTCGATCCTTATTATCTCCCGTGTAGCCCAACTTTTGGGCCAAGCGAAAGGCCCAATCATTGCGTGGTGGCTGCGCCCAGGGACATAGAGCACTGCCCGACATTACAATGGCTTTGTGTACGAGACCTTCGGTCTGTGGACTCAATGTCAGATAATGTGTTGAAGCTCCACCGGCACTCTCACCAAAGAGTGTTACATTATTGGGATCGCCTCCGAAAGCCTCTATATTTTGCTGGACCCAGCGTAGACCCATTATTTGATCCTTTAAGCCCGCATTGCCGGGCACATTTAGCTGTGGATCATCGAGGCTGAGAAAGCCCAACGCACCCAGACGATAGGCGACCGTGACCAAGACCACATCTTTGGACATGAAAAAGTCGGGACTGTACATATCACGTGAGGCTTCACCCACCTGAAAGCCGCCACCATAGATCCATACCATAACGGGACGCGGCTTATCAGGTTGTAGCTATAAAAAGAGATATTTTTTTGTATTATTTAGCACATCATTTTAGCAACATTTCCACTCACCTCCTTGGCATACACATTCAGATAGAGACAATCCTCAGATCCTGCATACTTCTTGAAAAACATGTGTGTCTGTATGGGCTTGTCGGCCACTGTGGTGCAATCCAGTTCACGATCCCAAGGCTCGACTGGTTCTGGTGCTTTAAAACGCAGCTCGCCCAGTGGGGGCTTGGCAAATGGGATTCTCTCGAAACTGTAGTAGCTGCCACCCCAAATGGTGTTCCTCTTGACGCCACGCACTGTGCCCAGTTTGGTTTTGACCACCGAGTAGATGGCTGTGGTTAGTTTACGCTGTTCGTACTTAAAACTGAGCACCCTGTAAATAAAGAAAAAGTTGAATTGAAAGAATATGTAACAGCACTTTATTGAAACCTGATGGTCGGCTGGGCAATTTCAATGTCGCTGCCACGTTCATTTTTATTTTCGTTTTGTTTTGAAAGTCTTACGAATTGTCAGCGCCTGCTGACCAACCTTAACACTTCATTGCTTAGCATGCATGACCAGTCTTCCATTTCTATTGTTTGTTACCCTCTTCTTCTTTTGCTAATTGGTTTTGCATTGTTTGAGTTAATGCATTTGATGGCTTATTTGTGTTTGTGTTTTCCACTGCGCACCTTCAGGTTAATCAAATATTTTATATTTATCAGATGCACTGACATAGTTTTTTATGCACTCCGCACGACGGCATACAAATCGCTAATTTGAGAGAAACACAAAGATTCAGCGTAAAGATTGGACACGTACGTGTCCAGTGTGGAATGGATTGATGGGACACAAGCAAAAAGATAATTGTTTGACATATTACGAAATTAAACAAGACACTTGACCGACAACTGAACTTGACACAATTCTAGAATTGTCATAGGGGAGACGAGTTTGTGATAAATATATGTAAACCAAGCTTACATCCGCACTCCGAAATGTAAACTCAAAAGAAACCTGCCTTAAAAAAGAGTGACACAGAGACAGTCGAAATGTCTAAACAAGAATGAAGATGAAGAAGATGTACATTAGAAATAAAGTATATAACAAGCAGAAAATCTTCGACTAAAAAGAAACACCTTGGACTGTTCTACGTTTAGCTAACAACGGAGGGTCCATAAGCGAAAGTCTGCTGAAGTAAGATGGCAAACTAAAGTTGAGGTTCCAGCTTAAGCCACATAGAGTTACAAGTTAGAACTGCTGTCGAGCTGATTCAATACAATCCAAATGTTTTTATACTCTTTACCAAAGGTACATAGAGTATATTAAGTTTGTGCAAAAGGTTGTAACAGGGAAAAGAAATCATTTCCAACCCTATAAAGTATCTATATTCTTGATCAGCATTAACAGCCGTGTCGATATGGGCATGTCTGTCTGTTCTTCTGTATGAACGCACAGATTTCAGAGATGGTAAGAGTTAGAGGTTTGACACATATGGGACATAAACTTCTTATGCTTGCAGGCAGATCAATTTTATTTTCAATTTTTGCCACGCCCACTCCCGCTCCCCTAATTTGGAAAAAACGTCATATCTCCCACAGTTTTGTAGATAGATGGTTTGTAATTTCTAGAGATATTTAGTCATCGTGATTATTGATCGATTTGCTAAAGAAATGATAAAGATCGGATGAACTATACTCAAGCTATGACCAAAAGAAAGCGGTGCTTCCAAATGGTTTTAGTTGTGAGCGGTAACTTTATTGAATAACGCTTACAATATAGTTGAGTCGAACGGAGCGAAGCGCGCGCGTGCTGCGCTGGCCGAAGCCAAGCCAGAAACTGAGCGCCAGGGATGGCGCGTGTTGTCGCTCTGCTATCGCGTTAGGGATGGTGGTCGATGAATAGTGTGACCAGAGGTGGCCAGGGCTGCCACAGTACTCCCCCTCCAGAGACCATGTGGGAACGAATGATGAAAGCCCTGAGTATAGCCGGGATGAGTGTATGTCCGGGGTGAGCATCTACAGGATTTGCACAAGTCCCAAAGTGGAGGAATGCTTGCGTATAGTTTTCGCTGTGATGGTTGTGTCGAAGTTGGGTCGATGAAAAACCTCGCGTTGAGGCCGTTGCTTCGAGTGGGGGTCGATAAGCAAGTTCGCCCATGCAGGGTTGAGGTTGAAGAGTCAATAGTACTGGGTATTGTACCCCGAGTAGAGACTTTCGTTTGCCACGCGTTGTGGACTTTCGTTTGCCACTCGTTGTGGACTTTCGCTTGCCACGCGTTGTGGACTTTCGTTTGAGGTCGAGAAACTGTTGGCAGACTCAGGCTGGCATCAATTGCCAAACAAAGAGCGTCTCGAGTCGTAGCTGGTTGCTTGCGGTCGATTAGGTATGGGGATCGTTGTGCATGAACATCGGCGACGACGAAAGATGCGATGAAGATCCGAATTCAGCTGCGCGACGTACTTCCATAAATATGATCGATCCGTCTGGCAGGCTGCGTACAATGTAAGATCTGAAAAGCTGGTCGGATGCTTGACCAACGCGAGATCGGTTACATGTAGTTGATGAGTCGGTTAGGCGACAGACAGGTCTGTGGACAATTTGCGTAGGCAGAGGGATGTCATGCAAGCGAAATGGGCGCTAAAACATATGTATACATATGACCACATGCGTTGGTGTCTGTGTGTGTGAATGTGTGTAGGCGTTGCCGGCGTCGTTTTTAAACCAGGAGCTCCCAGGCAGCGGAGTCGTCAGGCATCCAGTTGTCGAGGCATGGATCCTGGTAATTGATTCGCAAATCGAAAATTGCCACAATTGTTTTCGAGGAAAAAACATGCCGCCTGTTGATCGTGTGTGTGTGTTTTGCCTGCGTCTGTATGTGTGCTTTGCCTGCGTCTGTATGTGTTCGTATGCAGCGCCACAGTCTGCGCCAAGGATCTTGTTTGCCCGTGTCAAAGGTCCATGGCTGGTAGATGTGGGAACCAAAGGACACATATGAACGTCCATGATCGATGAACGAATGAGCCGCCGAATCGCATTTTGTTTGTAAGAACGCAGCAAAATTCGATTGATTGTAGTTGCAGACGCCGTGAGCATGTGTGCATGTGTGTGTTTTGCAAGAACGCGCGAAAATTCGTGATTGCATGCTGCAGACGCCGTGAGCATGTGTGTATGTGTGTGCCGCCCTGTCGCGGCGTCCGTCGCGGCGTTTGTCGTGTGTGTGTGGGACACACTTGGCCAAAAAGGCTAGAGATGTTGCTGTCCTTGAGTTTCTGGCTCGCTGTTGTCGAAATTGTTAACTTCTTAATACTGTTTGATTTTGATGATCGAAAGTCGCATGTCGAAATGAATCGCGTCACTGTATGGGTGTGTGAGTACGGGCTGCGTCCCAGAGCAGGCTGCTTGCCTGTGAGTGTGTGTGTGTGTGCGTGTGAATTTCGTCAGAGGTTGAAATTAATTTGTTTAACACACTGCTTTGAATTTGTTTGGTTTATTGTTTGTGATCTTTAACTTAGTCGGGGGTCACCACTTTGGTTGTCTTTCGTTGGTGACTTTATTGAATGTAACTTAAGCTAACAATATAGTTGAGTCGAACGGAGCGATCGGGCGCGAACCGCGCTGGCCGAAGCCAAGCCAGAAACTGAGCGCCAGGGATGGCGCGTGTTGTCGCTCTGCTATCGCGTTAGGGATGGTGGTCGATGAATAGTGTGACCAGAGGTGGCCAGGGCTGCCACATGGTCACAGTAGTGGCGCCATCTATTGGTCAGTTTTAAAAATCCGTCAACAAACATTTGTGAAAACAAGTATTGGCACCATCTTTGATGAACTATACTCAAGTTATGACCAAACGAGCTGCTACTCGGTACAGAGTATATAACACTCGAGCTTGACCGACTTTCTTAATTGTTTTTGTTACCCTTCAGTACGGCTCAGTACTGGATCAAAAATTAAACGGCCCATTTTGGGAATGATGCTTTTACATTCTATTAAGTTATGAACTTAAACAGATAGGGCCTACTGCTTCATATTCTTCGCTACTTTCAGTCGGGGATTTCAGAACTGAGTTTCTGAAAACAGTACAGAAATCAGTCATGAACTAAAGCAATTCCTACATCTCAGGTCTGAATTTTGCACTGTTCAATTTAGTGTTGAGCCGTAGAACTGCAGCATGTGCTATTTGAAATAAAGGTGTTTTACTTTATACTGGGAAACGAAAGTTCAGCGACTTGAAACCGATTTAATACATATGTCCGTTTTCCTTCCATTTCATCCAGCAACCAAAGTTATTCATAAAACTACTGTTTCTCCATTTTTTCGCCCCGGTGCATCCTACCCAGTCTTTGTGGTCCCTTGCAAAAGTGTGCCTCATGGTGATATTTTTTTGCGCATAAGTGGGACATTTCTGACAATTCTTCCTGGTAGGTTGACATCTTGTAGTCGTCTTCGGATAGTTGGAGCACCAACTGAATTCCCAATTTCGGCTGCAATAGCCTTCGATGACTTAAATGGGTCCTTTTTGCTCAAAGTTACTATGTAGTGGTCAAGGGTTTCTGTTGTTTTTTGTGGCCTTCCACGGGTTTCCTGTCTTGGTTTTCTTTCTAATGCATTTTTAACAAAATTATGAAACCTGTTCATTAATTTGGCGATGGCTCGTAAAGATTTGCCTTCTTTTCTGAGACTAAGAACCAATCGAGCTTCTTCTTTAGTACAATGAGAATTTCGACCCATTTTTTCTAAAAAAAAATAATTATTTAATTCTCTGTATTGACAGGAGCTATACTTAATTTACCTTTAGTTACCAAAAGATCACTGATTACAAAATTATTCACTTGATACTTGTGAGAAACGGAGACTGTACCTATTATTATGATCAGGCGAAATGTGTAGTAGACTCGTAATTTATAGAAAAGCTTTGATATACGGGGCAGACCCTCTTTCAACTCTTTGTCACAGTGTGGCCAGACATTGACAACAACAAAAAACCAAAAATTAAAAAGTTGTCAACACTAAAAGTACGAAAAAACATCTATAATTAAAAAGTTCCGGTGTCAGGTCAGGTGTGTATATCAAAAAAAAATTTCAACTGAAACTTTACTTGTTCTTAAGATTTCTAAGCTAATTTCCAGGTTTTTCAATCTTGTTTTTTTTACGCTTGCAAGGTTCTAGAAATCGAGATTTTCAATCTAGATTTTAGATTGATTTTTTTTCTCACTGTATGTGCTACCTCTGGTGTACCGCAAGGAAGTCACCTAGGAGCTTTACTTTTTGGTTTGATTATCAATGATCATCTCAAGTCTTAATGTTTGCGGATGATGTAAAGCTGTCTATGACACTATCATCACCTGATTCGTATAAATGTCCTCAACTTGACCTTAATTACCTTCAATCTTGGTGCGAAGTTAATATGCTCTCTTTTTAACTTGATAAATGCAAGTTCATGTCGTTTAACCGCACTAAACCTGCTCTGAATACATTTTTTATTGATCAATGAGTTCTGGATCGTATTACGTCAGTTCAGTATCTGGGGGTATTATTTGATCACAAGCTTTGCTTCAATGGTCACATCTGTGTCATATCCAATACAACGCAGCAGCTGCGCTGCTACTGCAGGTACAGAGTGTATTACAATCGGACTTGACCGACTTTCTTACTTGCTATACACTTGAAAAAGTGTATTATACTTTTGCCCAGAAGCGTGCAACGCATAGAGGAATCATCTCCCACGACATAAACCATACATATTCTTGATCAGCTCGACGAGGTGAGTCGATTTAGATTTGTCTGCCTGCCTGTTTCAACGCGAATTAGTCCTTCAGTTTTGAAGCTGAAATTTTGCACAGTCTTCTTTTTACTTCACGCTGCTAATATGTCGGAACCGCCCGGATCCGATGACTACTTCTTGTAGCTGTCATGGGAAAGATCGGTCGGAGAATGGGTTTCAGTGAGAAAAACTTGTTTGTTTTCAGTGTGAGCGTTCTAAAACTCGGTCATTATTAAAATTTTATGTTTTCAAACTGATCTGCTATATTTGCACCCAGAAAATTATTTTTCTATATTTAAGAAAATCGACCAAGAATCGAAATCGCCTTAAAATTTAGAACAAATTTTCTGTATTTTAGAAAAGTTGCCCTAAACATGAATTTTTTAGAAAAAACTTTCTAAAATATAGAAAAATATATTAATACCCTTGTAGAGGGTATATTCAAATTGTCCAGATGTTTGTAACGCATAGAAGGAAGCATCTCCGACCACACAAAGTATATATAATCTTGATCAGCATGATGAGCTGAGTTGATATAGCCATGTCCGTCTGTCCGTCCGTCTGTTCGTCTGTCCGTCTGCTTCTATGCTATATCCTCCGTCAGTTTTGCACACAATTCCAACAAGTTTTATGTAATCGGCCAACTATATAGTATGGCTGCCATACAAAAGATATGTCTGAAATAAAGTCTTAGTATAAAAACCTTTTTTGTTTTTAATGCTATCGCTCCCAAACTTGTTACTGATCAATATTATATGCTACCGCACAATTTCGCCAAGTATGATCCAAATCGGATAACTATGGACTATAGCTGTTATAGGAGAAAAATTTTTTTTTCTCAATGGTAGCGTCTTTATACCTTCCACTTGTGAATATTATCAGAGTCCACAGAATTTTGGGGAGTTTGGTCAAAATCGGATGAATATATCGAGTTTGGAAAATAACTCAGCTGTGAATGCTCGACGAAAATCATTTAATTCCTTAATTTATATAAATTATTCAAGCTACAAGGGTATATAAACTTCGGTCGAGCCGAACTTAGCTTTCCTCTAAATTTTATTTTTTTTTTTTCTAAATTTTAGGGTGATAATGTGAATTTGCTTTATTGCCTTTACTAATTTTTAGTGTAATTTCGCCTTTTTGATTTTAGAAAATATTTGTATTTTGCCCTAAAATTTAGAAAATAATTTTAAGAAAGTTTTTCTAAAAGAATATAAAAATCGAAATGTTTGGTTACGCCTGCTCAAAGTCATATGAATGAAAAACGGTGGGGTTTAAATAGTTTCCCAATATATTTCGGGCCCTCATCGGGGTCCGTCTTCAGGGGGCTAACGAACAACATTGATGCAATTAACAAGCTTTTTTCTCGAATTTTTAAGAACAGTAAAACCTATACATACATTGATACGGGACAAGAAACGAGAAGTGCTCGCCACAGAGTTTGATGTAAAACTAATTAAACCTAATGTTTGTTTTGGTCAAGTAAGTGCCTGTATATGTGCGCGCAGTTCTCTGTATTAGTTTTGAAGTTTTGCCTAGTGTTTGTTGATATGTTGATTATGTGTAGCATCTCCAGAGTGAATCGCTTGTTGTAGTTACGCCCTTGCTGTAGAATGCTCGTGGCATCCATATCGGGAGAGTGACCACTCTCAGCATATAAAAAATAAAATAAAAAGTGCTGCTGCGGTGATTGATCCCAGGCCAAGCCCAACTGCGTACTTTCTTAACTATGGTTTTGACGCTAAGTCTAGCTTGAGGCTAATAGTCGAGTGGGCAAAGGCGTCCATCTGTGTGTTCAGCATTTGTGAGGGGATCAACAACAACAACCACGTTCGGGTCCGGTGATCGTCTCTCTCTCCCTTTTTAAAAAAAAAAACTGCCCTGAAATTTAGAACACAATTTCTATTTTTTAGAAAATTTTCTTAAAAATAACGCGAGTCGCCTTTGGCCCTTTTTTTAGGGCGATTTTCTAAAAATTAGGGCGAAAATGGCACTTTTTAGGGCGAGTTGTTTTTTTGAGTGTGGTCAAAATCGCTAACCGTTGAAGCGAGCGTTTTCAATAAGAGTTTCGACACAGACAAAGTTGGCTTTGCTTTCTCGTTTTTTTATAAAACCTAAAAAACATGGATTTCAGTCTTTTATTTCTACAACAAATAAGTTTATGTTCTTCACATATAATTCCCTTTGGCAGTTTCTTATACTGGTTTACAGATAATTAAATTTTATGGACTTTTAATATGTGCCAACAAACACGAAGCAAGCCAATTAATCAGCTTTGCCGGTACATAGTCCATGTTGATTTCAGGTGACGGAAAAATAGATTTGCTAAATAGGCATGACATGGCAGCTTTGCACGTAATACAGAAAACCCTTGTTGTTTTTTTGTACTGATTCATATTTGAATAAGTTGATCAAATTGACAGATATTATAGTAATCTGTTGTAATTACAGGTTTGTGACTTAATTTGGGCTGTTCTGTCCACTGAAATTCTAAATGTACCCGCAATGTAATCTACACTGGCAACAAGGCATGAAGACACTTGTCATAATCAGTGTATTTCTTTTTATATAAGCATTTATATGGCATGGGGGCGATAAGATATGCCAATCAATGCGAATTCACCTTTAATTTGGTCGTTTACAGAAAATTGAAACAAAATAAATTATAAAGTACACAAATGGAGATGGTTCGATTTGGGGCTTATGGACCCATAAAATCACAACCGAACCGGTTTCTAAGTGGTTCGGTTCTGAGCAGTTTGAATTTGAAATTAAAGTGGTTTAAATAAATTTTTAAAAATTTCTTAGTATTATAATAAACGTGAATTTATGAAAAATTTATTCAATTTTATCCACAAAAAAAGCAAATCTAATTGACATTTCATCCACATGCAATTAACACAATTGTATAGCTGTGCAGCAATAATTTATTTTTTAAATACCAACTGCGAGTGAAATTGTTAATAAACAGTTTCGCATGCGTGGAAAACGTGCAAGTAATAACAAAAAACTAATTTAACAACAACAAAATGCAGTGGAAACATTGCTGAAAATTATGAGGAAAACAACAAATGCAAAAGCAACCAAACAACACTAATTTTATACAAAAAAAAAAAAAGAAAACAAAAACCAAGCCACCAGCAAACTTTGCGCAACAATTTCACCCCAACGCAACATTTGCACATGCATTTACATACAAATGTATGTATTTATGTATGACAGCTTGCCACATCGAGAAAGAGAGAGACCTCAAAACCCACTAAAAATCATGTTGAAAGATTACAGGAAACTCACTTAAAGGTCAGCTTTAGCATATCCATAAATCGCGTTGTCATTTTGATTGTTTATCAGCCACAATTACGCACTCTGCACTTTTAGCACCAAAATTACCAAATTCAAATAAATTTCACAGCTGAATGCTTTTTTGGGGTTTCAAAGCGTGGAGAAAGTGTCGCTCGAATGCTTTACCAAATGGTTTTTTTTATGTTTACACACGCGACCGGAATTGAGAATAGTACGATTGGAATTTTTTGATTAAAACTTCTGCGCAAACAATCATGCGCTCTTCACGAGTGTGCGCCACAAACTGATTCAAGTAGCACGATCGTAAAGTCGACAAAAACAAAACCAAAAACCAGTATGAGAGAGACCCGAGTGGACTCCCCCCTCCATCGTATCACTTAACGGAAGCAGATTGCAAACAGCTGTTAGAGTCGTTGCTCTCTCGACCGGTGTGCTAGTCTTGATTTCACAGTTATTATTATTAGAAAAGCTTTGGTTGACAGCTTAAAAAGCTTAAGCTAAAGCTTGCTGATATGTTAAGATTAACAGCATGTTAAGAACGCCACTATTTGAATTTTGATATCACAGCGGTGGATCATTTGATAAGTTTTTGATCAGAAAATTTATTTGTACATATGTATGTATACTTTCAAAGCTGACAACAATTACGAGGGCTACATAATTAAAATTAAGTTTTTATGAAGTTAATTCTTGACAACTTAAATAGAAACACTTATTTTTAGGGGTGTCTAGGAAATCTCTAGAGATTTTCGTTTAAACGATGGCAAATCAAACAAAACTTCCATAACTTTATATGTGAAGTGACAAGAAAAAGTTCGGTTATTAGCAAGGCTGCAAACCTGTACAATTTTGGTGAAGGTTGGGTCCGGAGGTTCGAACCCTTGGTAAGTCTTAGGTTCGGTTCGCGGTTTGGTTCCTGTATTAATCCAACCCAAGGTTGTGGTTCGAGTCTGTGTTCAAAGATTGTTAAATAGTTGACCGATTTTTGCATCAACATTCGATCAAAATTTAGAAATATGTTTGATCAGTAGAACGCGTCCAGATTACCAAGCTATGTATATGAGTCGTCATGTCGACTGGACTGCATTCCTTATTGTTATCATTCACATTCTTTCAAAAGTGCGTGGTCTTTGAATTTGGGAAGCCTCACCTTCTATGTACATACCCAACCAGCATTTTATGAAATTTCTAATCACATTTTGAGTTCTCTGTCTGATTAAAATAGTCATAAAAGATACTTTTTTTCGGGAGAATATGATGCCCATGACGAGAATCTTCTTAAAGAGTCGTCTATAGCCCGTTTTTCTCATCAGTTTTGACACCATTTCGAGTCATATTTTCAATCATTTGCGAGTCTTATTCTAGTCGTATTTCAATAAATAACGTTTTGAGCATATCCTTGAGTCTTTCAGAGTCTTCTTTAAATCGTACATATATTTAATCTCTTTAATCTTCAAAATAGTTTAAAAAGTACCCATCAGGGCGATACTTGTTAAAATGATCTTCCAAATTTGCTTTGTTTTCCCCTTTTGCTAGTATACTTACGGTTTTCTTTCCTCTCGAAATCTTAATACGGATTGGATTTCTATAAAGCATTTTTAATTATGAACTGACTGGAGTGAAGAAAGACGGCCAAAATTAAACCCCAAACAAACCAACAAGTACACAACGAAAACGGCCCAACAACACATCAACATATGAACTGAAGCGAACTGAAGCGACACTATAAAATAGTTTTTTCGGTCATAATATTGAGAAAAGTAGAAAAGATCTTAAGAAATTGACTTAAATGATTGTTTGAACCGATCTCTTTTTTTTGTATACAGGGGCTCGGTTCGGGTGCCCAAATATTTGAATGGTTCGGTTCATGGTCCGTTTCGAGGAACCCGGAAAACTCGAACCGAACCGGTTCTTCGGGTCCTTTTTGCAGCCTTGGTTACTAAATTATATGGAAGCAAAACGGAACGATTGAAATTTACTTGACATTAAACAATCGGTTTCAAATCGCTTAACATTTGTCATTTGATCGAGTAACCCAAAATATTTTAGTATCTCGACATATAATAGCAAATAGAGCCCTGCATGAATGGAGTCAAAGTGGCCTTTGATTCGTGTTTAAAAAAAAAGTTCAAGTAAAACAAGTCAGAAATTGTTTTGGTTCGAGTTAATCAGCTCGAATTCCCAGTGACTCCATGCTCAAATCAAGCTCAAGCTCAAATAAATCAATAAATCAAACAGATCAAGCTCAAATAGATCAAGCTTCAAACAGATCAAGCTCATGTGTTTCATGAGATCAACACAAATCAGATAATGAGTGGAACTAAAAATATTCAGTGAAAAATCGGAACCGAAAGACTAAGAAAGACGGAATGGCAAGACATTACCAAGCAAATGGTGTAAATAACTGAAGCCACCTCGAGTAAAACAGAAAGTATTGGCGAGCACTTATAGCAGCTGCCAAGACCCTTAAGCGGTTAAGAAATTCAAATCGGGCCAAAGATGAATAATGCTTCATTAAGAAAAGGAAATGGGTCTTTATTGGTTCCCCACCATTTTGGCGCATCTTCACTGAATCCGCTCTAACAGTTTATATATGCCACCATTTTATTATAATTAATCACAATTTGCAATTTTTTTAACCGATTGGCCTATCGCTCTTATTTACCCGTCGGCAATTGCCAACTATTCAATCTTTACGATAATCTAACTCATGAAATTTTGCTTATGTCACTATTTTCTTTGGGCCGATTAACTTTGATTTCCCATTTACCCGTCTACCTGTACAATTGATATTTATCCAATCTTCTTAATATTGTAAACTTATATGAAAAATTTGCGAATTTCGCGATCTTTGGAACATCTAAATAAAAGTTATTAATAGTTATTCTGCTATTCGGTGCGACGACGAATCCATCAAATCAGAGATAATTAAAATCGGTACACGTTTTTACCATGTCGGAACACTTCACATATTGTATGTTCGCAGAATTAATGTTACGCTCAACTGCACATTTGTGGAATCTATGTAAATAGGCTCTGCACCTAATTTAGATTTGAGGAGCTGACGCCACATTGTAAGCACTCAACGTGCTGAAGTTAATTTATGAACAAAAGGGCCAAACTTCGTCTGTGCTACGAACCCCATGAGCTATTTGAGTTGAGCATGATTGATCTAGTTGCTTTGTTGAGCTGATCTGAGACGAATAATTTAAAACAGATTATATACATCACGGCTCATGTCATGAGCTAATATTTAATGAATCAATTATTTTGTGAGCTATGAGTAGAAGTTCATAGATAGTTCATATCAGAAACAAAGTCAGGGGAAACTTTGATTCAATTCATTCATTTCATTCGAAAAGCACTAAGGAATTCGGTTCGGGACTTGGCGCATACTTTTTTTTACGTTTAGGGTTTGACATGATCAATATGGATCTATTCTAGATGTTACACTCAGAGAAAAAACCAAGCCGATCGTGCTTGATATCAAGCAGTTTGATGCCAAAAGTACGGTAATACGGAATATTCTTGGATCTAAGCCGAAAATACTGACATCAAGCATGAGTTTTTGAGATTAAAATTCTTGGTTTTAAATTAAATCCGCTTCATATAAAGCATAGATCTTCTGGGTTGTCTCGATTTCAAGAATAGATCTTCTTGAAAATAAGCATGAAAAGTCTCGACTTCAAGCATCGATCTCTTTGGTTAGAGCATAGATCTTATTAATAGTAAACATAGAAAGCCTCGATTTCAAGCAGACATCTTCTTGTTTGTAAGCATGGAAAGTCGCGATTTCAAACAAAGATCATCTTGAAAGTAAGCTTTGGCTACGCTGAGAGCAAGAGCGAGAATTATTGTCATTTTTTGATCGCGCTCTTCGCTTATGACTCCCCGCAATTTCCTTGCACACAAGCTCGAAGTCGAGACCAATTGTCATCTCGTATGCAAGCAGTTTTCGTCTTAAAAAAATTAAGAAGAAGAAATCTAAATTGACGCCGATTTCAGTCTCGCCGGTTCGTGCTAGATTTTTCTGGGTGTACTGTTCATAATGCTGCTATTTCATTTGTCTGAGCTCTCATACACTCAGAGAAAAAATGGAGAATTTCACTCTTGAATCAAGAGCATTCGTTCTCAAAAGTACGGTAAGAGTGAAAATTTTTGATTCAAGAGGGAAATTTTTGATTCAAGAGTGAATTTTTGATCCTGACATTCCTGATTCAAGAGTTTCAGCTCTTGATCCAAGTATGAATAATTCTTGATTCAAGAGTTTCAGTACTTGATCCGAGAACGAATAATTCTGAAAACAAAAAACTTAAAAAGAATATTTGGGGTGGGGGTGGGGGTGTGAGAGACACGACCGACCCGACCCGACCCGACCGACGTGGTCCGTCTCCCTCCCCCTCCCACTCACCATTATCAACCTAATCAACCCCAACCACCACCCAAACTTTGTTTTAAACTGTGATTGATTTTGAGATAACCACAGATATTTTTTTTTTTTTTGTTACTTACTTTTCTGGGACTTGAACTCGGTACCTCGAAAGACTGAAACACACACAGGCGACGAGCAGCTTAACGAGCTCACCTATCTTCCAGTAGCTAAAAGACGCGACGAAATCACACTTATAAATAAACGCAGTTGCGAAATTCTTGAAAATTCAAGAACCACAAATTTTTTTTTCAAGAGCGTTCGTACTCAAATTATTCGTTCTAGTTTTTTCTTAGTGTATGAGTAATACAAGTAATACTGAATTGGTCTTTTTTTTTGTGAGTTTTTGAGCAATTTGTACAGCTACAGTTTCTCTTTAATTTTTCAATCCATATTTGACAGCAACACTTTTAACTATTTTTCAAAATATATCTCAAAAGAGTAGAAGTAACTGCAAGCAAAGTTGCTGAGTTCCGAACTTTTGCATCATGAAAATTCATTCTTGGGTCATGAAATGCGCTGTTGGATCAGGAATTTTGGTTGCTGTCCGCGAAAATTGTTGATTCAAGTATGAATTGTTTTTCCTCCAATTTTCAATAGCACTGAAAATTCTGCAGTCAGGCTTTTTTAATTTTTGATTGTAACATTGCAAAATTCAGGTCTCCATTTAAGAATTAATCATTTTAACTTTACAATTTAACTGACTGTTACTGAACTAATTCTCCTACATTCATGATTGAAAGTGCAAAGTCACAACAAAACATTGCACTTCTCATTAGTATTAATTAACAAAGGTGTGATTTTGTTATTTTTTGCCTTGTTAAACTATTGTAGACGTTTTTCCAGTTAGTTTTATATCTGAGGTGCTACAAGTAGAGACAAAATGACTTCCCCTTTGGAATTTTGCTTATTGTTGAGGTTTTTATTATATTTATTATCTAAATCTCTCTCTGAAGTAAACGATTTATAAAATATTTTTTATTATCCAGTTTTCTGTTGGTTATCTCTTTATGTTTTGTATGGAGTGATGATGTGCCCTCAGCCGAAGCAGATACCGTTATTACTGAGAGAGAACCACACTTTACCACAGCTGATGACTTAGACTTTTGAAAGAAAAGATACAAAACTTGTTGAACTAATTGAAAAATAAAAAACCAACATAAACTAGTTTTTCTCATTCCACCCTTCGTATATCCGCATAATCTACCTTTTATTGCAGAGTCAAGTTCATTGTCACAAGTTATGAACTTGTTGGTTTAACGTATGTATCTTCTCTGCATACTGACATATGTATGTGGGTTTGTATGTATAGATATGATGTTACTATATTTGCTTTAGCTTGATTTCGTTTAAGTACAGGGCACTGCAGTCATTATATTGTGGTTTGTTATAAAAAAAAGCTTTTAGCAAGTTGAATTGGAATTCGCTTTAGTTATTAATGTTTTATGTTTGAAATGGAATTTTAATGCCAACTCGGGAATGACACAATTAAACAATTAGGTAAACAATTTCTATCATATTTTTTTGTCAGTGGGGAAATAGTCGTTGGAGTCCACGTTTACACTCTGCCATGGGAAAAAAGTGTTCAACTTCTTATAAAGAAAGTAAGAAAGTCAAAGTTTAAAATACTAATAAACTGTGGCTTGAACTAAACTGTGAGAAGTACTTCCCTTTTAATTCTTTCCATTTCAATCTCTACATTTATATCGTTAACTTTGACCATAGTCTTGTACTTGCTCATATTTAAGAAAACTCTTCCACTATTTTAACTAATTTTTGCATTCACTAATTGACTTAAATTAACCATAAAATCTAACTAATTAACACTTTACACACAAATTTGCACTTGAAATCAGTCACGCTATATTTAAGCATGTGATTTGTTTATCTATTTGAGTCTACACAACATGTTCCAGGTGAAGAGTTTGTTAACAGTTTAGTTGATGCGATAATTTTTGCTGTTTGTTGGTTTATCTGTTCGAAATTCACATGGGAGCTCAAACTGGTTCCGGTACTCACTTTTGTATAAAATCCCAGTTGGTAAATGTTAGATATTTACTTGGTCCATTTTTGTAGTTTAGATTTTGTACTTTTCCCATAAAAATTAGAAATTTTTTCATGGCTCAGGTGACAGCTAGAACAAAGTAGTTTAAAAACTTGTACAAAAAGTCATAGTATTTTCATTCATTTATTTCCAAATACAATTCAGTTTTTAGTTTTTTAATAAAATATGGATTTATGCTTTTATAAATTTCTTAGTTTCCGTTGCATCACATTTTGAAGCTTTAAGTAGCAATAATAGTTGCCAGAATCATTTGTGCACAATCAAAAAAGCTGAAATGACACCAACCATTTTGACAGTCCTTGATGAGGTGTCATTCCAGCACAAACATTTCAAGTTTCTATTAATATTTTCATATACCCGTTACTCGTGAAGTACAAAGTGTAAGTAACAGGCAGAAGGAAGCATCTCCGTTAAAATAAAGTATATATAGCCGAGTCGATAAAGTCCTTTGAAAGGTAGACTTCTATTTTCTATACGCAGATCAAGTTTGTTTCAAAAAAAAATCTTGAATAAATATCGAGCTCATATTTTACCCATATCGCTAAGATCGATCGTCTACTATATATCGGAGATACAACAAATTCCACTTCTGCCATATTTTTAGCGTCAGCATGCTCTGACTACTAACATAATGTTAATATGTTAACATTAATGTTAATGCTGTGTTAATTGATTTATGTGAAGGTTATTAAATATTTCTTCCCTGGAGTAACGGGTATATCGAAATCGGGCAGGACCGACATTTCTTAATATTTTGTTGTTAATTAAATTCTTTTAAAAAAATATCTAAAACTTTGGACTGGGTTGATTTTTGTTTGTTTGTTAAACATTTAAAAAACATACAAAATATGAATTACATTATGAATTACTTGTGTTACTAAATCTAAACAATGTAGGAATAAATGAATTATGTGCGGCATTTTGAATGGAAGCAAATCGAGTTGAAAGACTTGACAAATATCTAGTTACAGTTTTTGGTCATATTAAATATGCTTGATATATGTAGAGTTTTTAGTAGCGACACTTAAGAGGAACATTTAGAACGTTTCAATTTCTATTTGTTTGATTTCTAATTTAGGTACTTTAGTTGCGACTTTTGTTTCATTTCGTTTTGTTCCTAGACTTAGACAAGTAGCACACACTAGTGTTTGGTACGAAACTGTTCAGATTGTGATGAGCAATTGCAAAAAAAGGGTGTGAGATTGGTTTTCCTTTGCTCACTCACGTGTGCTTTTCTGTTCAGTTGTTACTTTCTGTTCAGTTCCTCACTCACTTTGCTTATTTTTGTTCAGTAAGTAAGTTAGCTGCTCTCACACTAATGACTATGCTTTGAGCAAAAGGCAGAACCGTTGAACTACAGCAAGATGAACATAAACTGCTCATTTCAGTGTATAAAGTGAGCAACTGAACAAAAAAGCGCCACGAAAAAGAAGGAGTAAGTCGGTTGTCTGATTCTCTTTAGCTCAGTTGCTTAGTCGCTAGATCTTTTTTGGTTCAGTTGCTCACTCGCATGCTCTTTTTTGTTCATTTGCTCTCACTTGCTCAGTTAATGACTTTGCTTTGAGCAAAAGAGAGAAGTACCAAACTAGAGCAATTGTAGAACTGAAGAAAAAACTCTTTTTTGCTCAGTTGCTTACTCACTTGCTCTTTTTTTTGTTCAGTAGCTCACCCAGTTGCTCTTTTTTGTTCAGTTGGTATCACACTTGCTTAGTTCATGAGTTTGCTTTGAGAACTACTGAATTAGAGCAATTGTAGAACTGTTGAAAAAACAAAAACAGTTCATTTCAGTGAATAAAGTGAGCAACTGAACAAAGAGGAGCCACCAAAATGTAGGAGTAAGTTTGTTGTCTGGTTCTCTTTTGCTCTGTTGCTCACTTACTGGCTCTTTTTTTGTTCAGTAGCTCACTCACTTAGCCTTTTTTGTTCAGTTGCTCTCACACTTTTTTAGTTAATGACTTTGCTTTAAGCTAAAGAGAGAGAGCAAGTGTACAATAGCTGAAAAAGAGCACAAATGTTAGTAACTGTACAACTGAACAAAAAAGAGCATTTAAGGAGCAACTTACTCATATACAACCCAACACTAGCTCATCATTAACACACTTAAGTAGAATTACGATTCGGAGAAACTTAACAACAATTACACATACATACACTCAAATATAAATATCTCTAAACTTAAAAGCTACAGTTTATGTAACATCATCCAAACGAGGCCTCGCCTAATCCTTCCTCTCACAGCAGCTCATCGCGTCGAAAGAAACTCTCCCAGACCATCAGTTTCTTCAGATCGGGCACATCGATAATACTCAACTCATCTGTTATATTAAGGCACTTTAGCTGATTCTTCTCCATGGCTGAGGCAGCCACCGGTTGCCACAGTTCCGTTCGCTCTGGTTCAAAGTTGGGATCGCCATAGGCAGCAAAATGTGTCCAAAGTCCCACCAATTTCTCTATGCACTTGTATTCCCTCGTATGTATCTTCAGTTTTCGTGCCAGCGAATTGTAAAACAAATAGGAGAGATCATCGCCATGGCAGGTGCCTCGCACCTTTTTGCCACAGCTCAGGATGCGCAGGTGATTAAAGTGCTTCGAGTCGAAATCGAAGCGATACAAATAGGTGGGTGCCTGGGCGGCATACTCCAGGCGAGACAATACTGTGCGATAGATGGGAAACCAGAAATATTCGTGCGACACCATTTGCAGATACTCGTGCAGTGTGTCCAAACTGGGCGTCTTGTCCCCATAGTAGCACTGTCTCAGCTGATCGCCATATTCTTTGCACAAAGCACTATCCCGATCCATATTCAGCTCAATGGGCACCACATAACGACAATCGTCCAACTCATTCAGACACTTGGGATTCGTTTTGGTCTCCGTGTACAACAACAGTCCCTCATTGGAGACACCGCCTATGATCATGGGAATGCTATTACTCCAGGCGGTGCGCATCATCTCAATGGGTTTCGCGTGCACCACACAATAATCGGTGACATAGGGTTCTATCACAGGTCCAAATGAGAAACCAATACGTTCCTTTTTCTCCTCATCAATGCACAGTTCACCATTTGCTTTAATAATATCCGAACCTTTGGCATTGCGTAGAAACTCCCATACCTCACGCTCGCTATTGTCACCGGTGTAGCCTGCCTGGACGGCCAAGCGGTAGGGCCAATTACGTTGCGGGGTCACCGCCCAGGGTGAAAGTGTATTGCCCGACATGCAAATGGCCTTGTGGAAGAGACCGCGTGTCTGTTCGGTGATCATCATATAATGAACCGAGGCACTGCCGGCGCTATCACCAAAAATTGTAATATTTCCAGAGTCACCGCCGAAACGAGAGCAGTTGGCTTTGACCCAGCGCAGGGCCAAAACTTGATCTTTAAGGCCTGCATTGCCGGGTACATCAAATTCAGGATCTTCCAGGCAGAGAAAACCTACAAGAGAGACAGGAAAAAGGAAATAAGTTAGTTCCAAAAACAATTACGCTGTCAGGGCTTCACTCACCTAATGGCCCCAAACGATAGTTAATGGATATAACTACCACATCCTCTCTTAACAAATAATCCGGACTATAGCATTCACGTGACGCCTCACCAAACTGGAAGCCACCACCATAGATCCAGACCATGACCGGCATGGGTTTTGTGGGATATAACTATAGTAGAACCAAAAATAGCGGTTAGCATTTACTTGCAACTTTCACTTTCACTTCCTCAACTTACATTCTTTGTGTACACATTGAGATACAAACAATCCTCAGAGCCATCTGTCATCTCAAATACGAAATGTTTTTGCAATGGTTTCGGACCCTGCGAGGTGCAGCTCTTCACCTCCGTCCAGACCTCCGGCGGCTGTGGTGCCTTGTAGCGCAACTCGCCCACGGGTGGCTTGGCAAATGGAATTTTCTCAAAACTGAAATAGGATTGGCCATAGATGGATTTGCGTTTGACCCCCTTAATGGGGCCATATGTGGTGCTGACGACAGTCTTTTCACTGGTGCGATAGCGTCGCTGTTGTACTTTAAAATCGACCATTCTGCAAAAAAAATAAGAGCACAAGACAACAGAAATTAATATCAAAAATGTTTGCCATTAATCAGCAGTCAGCTTTGTTTATATTGATGAGACCAACAAACGTCTTTCCGTTTTAGTTCTTCGCTGATTAGATATCATTTTTTAACACCAGGTGCGTGCCATTTATCAGTTTCCCTTTTCATATCAGCTGGCAGCATTTGGTATGATCTTTTTTTGCATTTGCCATTTAATTTGTTTTGGCTTTAAACAAAATTAATCTGGCTTGGGTATCAACTGATAAACAATAAGCAAATACACAAAAATATAAAAAAAAAAAATACTTTTGTATGCTCAGAATTCCACTTCAATAGGTAAGTCATTCAACTTGAGTACGCAAACCAAGGGCAAGGGCAAGGGTGAGGTTGAATTTTGGTATTGAATTTTAAAGTGTGACAAAAAGGGAAGATAATTATATTGTTAATTATATTATCACATTCATAGACGTAAAGGAATGATAACGAAAATTAGCACGCATAAAGTTTTACTGGCAAGATGTTTCAAAAACGAGAAGGACAAGTTAACTTCGTCAGTGCCGAAGCTTTTATACCCTTGCAAATGCTGGTTTCGAAATGTCAGAGTTTAAGAACGCTTACACAGAAATCAAACATTATTCTAATTAAATCCCACTTTCCGACAGATAAACATCTGATTAACAATCGACGAATTTTGGAACGATAAAATTGAAAACAAAAAAGTTTTCTCACAAAGACTCATTTTCCAACCGATCGGTCCTATGGCAGCTATAAGATATAGTCATCCGATCTTGACTTATATTTGCAAATATGTTTCAAAGCATATAATATTAATAATGGCCGAGTTTTATGACGCTAGCAATGAAAACAAAAAAGTTTTTCTTACTAAGACACATTTTCCGACCGATCGGTCCCATGGCAGCTGTAAGATATAGTCATCCGATCTCAACCAAAATTTGCAAATCTGTTTGAAAGCATATAATTTTAATAATGGCAGAGTTTTATGACGCTAGCAATGAAAACAAAAATGGTTTTTCTCACTACGACCCATTTTTCGACCGATGGTTCCTATGACAGCTATAAGATATAGTCAACCGATTTAAACCAAAATTTGCAAATCTGTTTAAAAGCATATAATATTAATAATGGCTGAGTTTTATGATGCTAGCATTGAAAGCAAAAAAGTTTTTTTTACTAAGACCCATTTTTCGACCGATGGTTCCTATGACAGCTATAAGATGTAGTCCTCCGATCTCGATCAAAATTTTCAAATATGTTTGAAAGCATATAATATTAATAATGGCCGAGTTTTATGAAGCTAGCAATGAAAACAAAAAAGTTTTTCTAACTAAGACCCATTTTTCGACCAATGGTTCCTAAGACAGCTATAAGATATAGTCATCCGATCTCGACCAAAATTTTCAAATATTTTTGAAAGCATATAATATTAATAATGGCAGAGTTTTATGACGCTAACAATGAAAAGAAAATAGTTTTT
Organism: Lordiphosa magnipectinata; assembly: GCA_037044535.1. Taxonomy (NCBI): domain Eukaryota; kingdom Metazoa; phylum Arthropoda; class Insecta; order Diptera; family Drosophilidae; genus Lordiphosa; species Lordiphosa magnipectinata. The sequence continues at coordinate 87,068 of JBAMBO010004147.1, read as the reverse complement.
CTTACTAAGACCCGTTTTTCGACCGATGGTTCCTATGACAGTTATAAGATATAGTCATTCGATCTCGACCAAAATTTTCAAAATTGTTTGAAAGCATATAATATTAATAATGGCCGAGTTTTATGACGCTAGCAATGAAAACAAAAAAGTTTTTCTTACTAAGACCCATTTTTCGACCGATGGTTCCTATGACAGCTATAAGATATAGTCATCCGATCTCGACCAAAATTTGGAAATCTGTTTGAAGGCATATAATATTAATAATGGCCGAGTTTTATGATGCTAGCAATGAAAACAAAAAGGTTTTTCTCACTAAGACCCATTTTTCGACCGATCGGTCCTATGGCAGCTGTAAGATATAGTCATCCGATCTCAACCAAAATTTGCAAATCTGTTTGAAAGCATATAATATTAATAATGGCCTAGTTTTATGGCGCTAGCAATAAAAACAAAAAAGTTTTTCTTACTAAGACCCATTTTCCGACCGATGGTTCCTATGACAGCTATAAGATATAGTCATCCGATCTTAACTAATATATGCAAATATGATTGAAAGCATATAATATTTATAATGGCAGAGTTTTATGACGCTAGCAAGGAAAACAATAAAGTTTTTCTTACTAAGACCCATTTTCCGACCGATGGTTCCTATGACAGCTATAAGATATAGTCATCCGATCTCGACCGAAATTTGAAAATAAGTTTGAAAGCATATAATATTTATAATGGCCGAGTTTTATGATGCTAGCAATGAAAACAAAAAAGTTTTTCCCACTAAGACCCATTTTCCGACCGATGGTTCCTATGACAGCTATAAGATATAGTCATCCGATCTCGACCAAAATTTTCAAATATTTTTGAAAGCATATAATATTAATAATGGCAGAGTTTTATGACGCTAGCAATGAAAAGAAAATAGTTTTCTTACTAAGACCCGTTTTTCGACCGATGGTTCCTATGACAGCTATAAGATATAGTCATCCGATCTCGACCAAAATTTTCAAATCTGTTTGAAAGCATATAATATTAATAATGGCCGAGTTTTATGACGCTAGCAATGAAAACAAAAAAGTTTTTCTTACTAAGACCCATTTTTCGACCGATGGTTCCTATGACAGCTATAAGATATGGTCATCTGAATCGGTCGGTTCCGACATATTAGCAGCGTGCAGTAAAAAGAAGACAAAATCGAAAGCATTGCGTCGCCAGTGCGTGCACAATGCCCACAGATGAATTCTGATTACTGTCTAGAAGAATCGCTCAACAAACAGAACGATAAAGTGTATGCTGTGTCATCAAAACAAGGTCACCATCCTGCTTATGTGATGATTTGGTGGGGAGTCGCCTATGATGGGGTCACTAAGCTCCATTTTTGTGAAAAAGGAGTCAGAACTTCGACGAAAGTATATCAATTCGATGTTTTGGAAAAGGTTGGAAAGTCTTTTAGCACGACATTATTTGCAAACAAGCCGTGGACCTTTCTACAAGACTCCGCTTCAGCTCACAAGGCAAAAACGACTCAAACATGACTAAAAACCATGTACCGAACTTCATTTCTACGGATTATTGACCTGCTGGTAGCCCAGACCTGAATTCATTGGACTACAAACTGTGGTCCTTTCTCGAGGCTAGGGATTACTCTACTCGACACCCAAATATTGAGTCTTTGTGGAATATATCTCACTGCACAAGGTGCGCACTGCGATAGATGAGTGGCCAGAGAGACTTCGGTGTTGCTGGAAGGCACAAGGCGGCCATGTCGAATACGTTGTTCTACGATTTGTAGCCATTGAGTGAACGAATAAAAAGAAGAAAAATGTTTGGAAAAATATTCATTCGTTAAAACCCAAAACAATTGTGCAAGTACCAAATATAAACTTCAGAAAATACTTAAATGAAGCTGTACTTTTGTTTTGTAGCTCGTAGGCGACAATTCGTCAGAATTAAATCCGATTCAATTTGCAAGCAAATCCAATTGTGTGCCGCCCCAATGTACAGCATGTACACTACTCTGCCTTGCATCTGTCATAAGCACTCATAGACCCCCAAGTGCCACACACTCACATCATCTTGATATTTTTTGTTTTTTTTTTTTGCAAATGTCAGCAAAATATGTTTAAAAATAGCCCAGCGACGAAATGTGAATTCATCCGGTGATTAAGATTTGCTGTGCGGGCTATCACCGATCTTAGCCTTGAACTTTGTGTAGAGCCTGCCCCAAAACGTTTAACTTAATGACCGACCGACAGCAATAGCAATCATGTTTATGACATCGGCGGACGGAGGTGGTCATAAAAACTTTCTAATGTCCGGATGGCATGTAACAAAGTCATTTTACCTATAAATTTGTATGGTCTTTTGTTAAAAGAAATTGTTCAAACTAGAGAATAAAAAATCATCTGCTAAACGATCTTCCATCGTTCATCAAATTGATGTGTTATTTTTGGACGCTTTGCACAGAAAATGTGAAACAAAGTAAACAGCCTGTTGTTGTTTTATCAAAGAAGCGCAAGAAACGCTGTGCTTATCCAAAAAAGTGACGACAGCAAACGGCGAAAAAAAATAACGAAAAGAAATAACAAAATATTCGATAAAAATAGATAAAAGCTGAAGGCAAATGAACCAACAAATTTTGCTTAAGGAAATAATGTGACATACATTTTATTTCTTTTTCTTTGGGGTTTAACCGCTTTTGGGTAGAAACCAAACTAGTTTCGACATTTGTGCACAAAAGATAATGCAAATAATGTGATACAATATGAAAATTTACTATCAAGTGGCTTGAATTGACCGGAAGGTGTGAGATAAGTTCATAATACACAGAAGGTTAAAGTGTAAGTAGAACCAGAAATTACAGGAAAAAATTTAAAGCAAATTTTTGAGCTAAAACGTAATTTTCTTAACTGGAGAAAAGGGACTAGCAATTTACACAGCTTAAAAAAAAAATTTATTTTAATGTATTTCAAAATTTTGTTAACTATTTTCCAATTTCAATCAATTTTCCTTGTTCTTGACCCAAACAAAAAATACCAAATCGCTACTCATTTCCTTCGTCCACCTTGATCGTCGTGCTCCACACAGTTCATACAACAATGGGTAGAACATCAAAGAGTTCCTTTAGCGCCACAGAAACATTGAGAAACTTCTTCACACAATTCGTGTGACGCCACAGCGACAATGTATAGTACTTCACTCCGTAAGCTTAAGGTTGGGAAGTGTTTTACCCAGTTCTTGAGGCGCCACAACGGCAACAATGGTTAGTACTTCAGTCGTGTGTTCATGTGGCGAAATAGCAAGAATGTGTAGTACTTCCTACAGTGCGTTTGGCTCTACAGAGACAATATACTTCCATACTTCCCCCACAGCCATAATGTATAATGCTTACCACAGTTCGTGCGAATATGTGAAGTACTTCACACAGTTCGCGTAGCGCCAAATTTTTAAGTATTCTAAAGCTGCCTTTACACTTCTCATATATCTCTAAATCAGTGGTCTCCGAAATGTTCCCATGGCATAGGAACTCATTATTCTGCCGACACACGAGAGCGAGAGAGAATACGTGTGTTCTATAACAGCGATGATCACAAGAACCCCCTGAGGGGCGAAGACATTTCGCTATTTACACGTATACGAGCCGAACGCACGCCGAAGCTGAGGAGAAGAGAGCAAAAAGCATTTCTGTCGCTAGCCTTTGATGCTATCAGATCAAAGCAAATTCACGGAGCCTTTTTTTTCACACACTCTCACTTTTGGGCCTCGCTCTTGTCACCAACTCTGTTTTATAAATAGCACGCTCGACGGCTTGCTCTCTTACGATGTTCTCTCACGAGGCATTTGTTCGCTTGCCTATGACGAAAAGTGTAAAGGCAGCTTAACTATGCTATCTACAGGGTAAATAAAAGTCGTGATGACCCACATTCTTACTTATATCTAAGTTGGCAACAATTGAAGCTCAGCTTTTTATTACAAAGCACAAATGTTATTAGGAATAAAGATTCCGGCAAAAATTGAATGTAAAAAACATTTGTTTGCCAAAGATAAGATTAAATATTTTGTCTCCATTTCTCATTCTCATTTTATTTTTCATGCCGCAACAACTTATTATCATTAAAAGACACAGTATGAACGTTTATTTCACCACATTTCGTGGAAATATTTAACCCATAAATTCACGTGTGTCACAATCAGCTCACTTGCCATTTTGTACAACTGATTAGTTTCATGTGAACCACAAATCGCAATCGATCACTGCCATAAGCTTGTGTCATAATGATTAAATTAATCATGCTCTTCTCTGTGTTTTTTTCTGTTATCATCTCCTTAATAGTATGTATATTCCATATGAACACAATGCCAGACTAAACAGAGAGAGTGCCCTCACCCAAGTAGAGATCCGACACGCCACACTACAAAAACCAGACCCAGACAACTCACGCAATTCAAACAAACCTCAGACTGGTTTTTTTTTTTATTTTATTATTCTGACTAATCCAAAAGCCAAAAAGCAAACAAGTCATGGCCAATTTGGACAGAAACATAGGCCACATACAAATTTTTAGACTATTTTGATACTCATAAAGATGAAAGTAATTTCTGTTGTTGGCCTTGCAATTTGTATAACCTTGAATAAGGGAGAACTGCTAAAGCTTCAGGCTTCTGACTGGACTAAAGCTTTTGGCCCAGAGAAAATATGAATGAAACGGCATAAAGCTTATACAATTGGCACAAGGATAAAGCGGAAGGTAAAATTAAGCGAGAGTCTGTTGACAACTAGATAGCTTTTGAAATACTTGGTGGAGGACTGGCAGGTCAAGGAGGTAAACAAAGGATGCGGATAATTGGGCCAAAGTGGAACAATTATTGCTTAAGTTGATGACTCGCATTACAATTGGGGTGAGCGTACTTTCCAGTGTGCTCTGATATTTTGAGTGTATGCTTGAAACACGCCTTTTTTTCAAGATTGCTTATAGGCTGAGCACATCTAACAGCCAAATTTGTCATCTTTGTAGTGTAATCCTATTAGACAATAATCCTTTTCATATTTTTTTCAAAGCAAAAACTTTCAAATGTTGTCATAGTAAATGAAGATTAAACACTGAAACTAATGATGTTGTTTGTTAGAAGAGGTCAGCATGATTAGTTAAATACAAAATACCGTAAACTGCGTACTTTACTTTATTTTCCTACATTCCGACCAAATAGTATTACATTTCTTTTGAGTTGATCCACAAGTCAGGCCTTGTACAATCTGTGGAAACAAGTGCCTCCCTGGCTGATACCAATTATATCTGATGATTTGAGGGTCCCACATATACAAAAAGAATTCATGAAACATTTTTGGGTTTTGAAAATTATTTTTGAAAAATTTTTAAATTCATAATTTTGATTTTACATTTTCGAGAGGTGAGCTTATATATTTCACCATTACTTACAAGCAGTATAACTGATTGAAAAAAAAAAGAAAAGATAGTAAATATACTACACAATTTGTATATCAAGTTAATGGTTAAGAAGTTATTGAATTTAGCATTAAGAAATTAATGATTAGATTTTGCTTAAACTGTTTACCATATCATAAATTTTAACATAAATTTATAGTGTGACCATTTATATGTCAAATAGGCAGGCATATATGGAGATTAAGATGTCTCTTGTGTTTATTTACATTATTTATTTAACTTAAGTTGTACAGAGTGCACAAGCGAACGTCGTCGGCTATTTTGCAAGAAGTAAACTCCACGACTGTCTATGTATGAAGTGTGTGTTTTAGCTAGAGATCGTGTGTGATCACACACCATGGATCGGGCCGTTTGAACAGCATTGACAATTCTATGGGGGACAGTGAAGGATTTTTCCAACGGTTTCTTGGCAGGAGCTACGCGCTTAAACACATGAGATCAATTTATAAACTCTGGCAGCAGAACATATGTGGCTTGCTATGATGAGCTGTTGGAATTGGCCTAATAGCATCGGTGGTTTAGGGATTTAATGCGCCTCAGTCGCTTTACTTTGCCGCGAGGATGACTTTACTTTGCTACGATGAGAACTTTGCTTTGCATTGATGAGAACTTTATTTTGTCGCGATGGGGACTTTGCATAGACTCGATGAGGACTTTGGGTTGCCGCGTTGAGGACTTTACTTTGCCTCGATGGGGACTTTACTTTGCCTTGATGGGGACTTTACTTTGACTCGATGAGGACTTTACGTTGCCTTGATGAGGTCTTTGGTTTGCCTTGATGGGGACTTTACTTTGACTCGATGAGGACTTAGCTTTGTACCGATTGGGCCTTTACTTTGCCTTGATGGGGACTTTTCTTTGACTCGATGAAGACTTTGCTTTGCCTCGTTGAGGACTTTACTTTGACTTGATGAGGACTTTACTTTGCCGCGATGGGGATTTCGCCTCTATGAGGACTTTGCTTTGCCTTGCTGGGGTCTTTACTTTGACTCGATAAAGACTTTGCTTTGCCTTGATGGGGACTTTACTTTGCCTCAATGAGAACTTTACTTTGCCTCGATGAGGACTTTACTTTGCCGCGATGGGGACTTTACTTTGACTCGATGAGGACTTTGCTTTGTACCGATTGGGCCTTTAGTTTGCCTTGATGGGGACTTTTCTTTGACTCGATGAAGACTTTGCTTTGCCTCGTTGAGGACTTTACTTTGCCTCGATGAGGACTTTACTTTGACTTGATGAGGACTTTACTTTGCCGAGATGGGGACTTTACTTTGACTTGATGAGAACTTTACTTTGCTTCGTTGAGAACTTTACTTTGCCTCGATGAGGACTTTACTTTGCCTCGATGAGGACTTTGTTTTGCCTCCGTGAGGACTTTGCTTTGCCTTGATGAGGACTTTGCCTTGCCTCGATGAGAACTTTGCTTTGCCTCGATGAGGACTTTGCTTTGCCTTGATGGGGACTTTACTTTGCCTCTATGAGGACTTTCCTTTGCCGAGATGGGGACTTTACTTTGACTTGATGAGAACTTTACTTTGCTTCGTTGAGAACTTTACTTTGCCTCGATGAGGACTTTACTTTGCCTCGATGAGGACTTTGTTTTGCCTCCGTGAGGACTTTGCTTTGCCTTGATGAGGACTTTGCCTTGCCTCGATGAGAACTTTGCTTTGCCTCGATGAGGACTTTGCTTTGCCTTGATGGGGACTTTACTTTGCCTCTATGAGGACTTTCCTTTGCCGAGATAGGGACTTTACTTTGACTTGATGAGAACTTTACTTTGCTACGTTGAGAACTTTACTTTGCCTCGATGAGGACTTTACTTTGCCTCGATGAGGACTTTGTTTTGCCTCCGTGAGGACTTTGCTTTGCCTTGATGAGGACTTTGCCTTGCCTCGATGAGAACTTTGCTTTGCCTCGATGAGGACTTTACTTTGCCTTGATGGGGACTTTACTTTGCCTCGTTGAGAACTTTACTTTGCCTCGATGAGGACTTTACTTTGCTTCGATGAGGACTTTGTTTTGCCTCCGTGAGGACTTTGCTTTGCCTTGCTGGGGTCTTTACTTTGACTCGATAAAGACTTTGCTTTGCCTTGATGGCGACTTTACTTTGCCTCGATGAGAACTTTACTTTGCCTCGATGAGGACTTTACTTTGGCTCGATGGGGAATTTACTTTGACTCGAAGAGGACTTTGCTTTGCCTTGATGAGGACTTTACTTTGACTCGATGAGGACTTTCCATTGCCTTGATGGGGACTTTACTTAGCCTCGATGAGAACTTTACTTTGCCTCGATGAGAACTTTACTTTGACTCGATGAGGACTTTACTTTGCCTCGATGGGGACTTTGCCTGGATGAAAACATTGCCTTGCTTTGCTGGGGTCTTTACTTTGACTCGATAAAGACTTTGCTTTGCCTTGAGGGCGACTTTACTTTGCCTCGATGAGAACTTTACTTCGCTTCGATGAGGACTTTACTTTGCCGCGATGGGGAATTTACTTTGACTCGATGAGGACTTTGCTTTGTACCGATTGGGCCTTTACTTTGCCTTGATGGGGACTTTTCTTAGACTCGATGAAGACTTTGCTTTACCTCGTTGAGGACTTTACTTTGCCTCGATGAGGACTTTACTTGCCGCGATGGGGACTTCGCCTGGATGAGGACTTTGCTTTGCCTTGCTGGGGTCTTTACTTTGACTCGATAAAGACTTTGCTTTGCCTTGATGGAGACTTTACTTTGCCTCGATGGGGACTTTACTTTGACTCGAAGAGGACCTTACTTTGCCTTGCTAAGGACTTTACTTTGCCTCGTTGAGGACTTTGCTTTGCCTAGATAAGGACTTTGCTTTGGTAATGATATCGGTATGACTGATATGACTGAACCCGAATCAATTAGAAGGAATTTGAAAAGAGATTTAAAATATGGAGCTGATACTCCAATTTACGGCGGGCAAATGTATGTTCGCTGTCATAGGCCCGCTGTACAGTAGATATATATTATTGTTTTCCTGCGAAATGTTGTTCCTGTATTTGCTGTAGTTGCTGAGATTGAGCATCCGGCCACTGGTCAGCGACTTAAAAGCTGTTTACTCTCTTGGCACCAGCGTCGGCATGCGTTTGGCTCGTGTCGGTCCCAGCAGGCCAAGCTTGACAATCGCTGCATTAAAGTGTTTGTGCTTTATTAGAAGATAAATTTTGTGTTGTTAAAGGAGAAGTTAAAATAATTGAAGAACAACAAAATTTATAAGCACTTATGGGGAATTGAATTATGTTTCTCATAGGATATTCTTAATTTGTTAAGATCGATAAGCGCTTTCTTATCTTATAATCCGTCCATGTGTACTGCATATTTTTAATTTTTAGGTAGCATTCACATGCTCTTTACACATCTAGCGATACGCCAACTGCGTATTTATTTCAGCTGTCTCAGAACACAGAATATAAATATGGCAGCGGAATAAAAACTAATTTTTCGCTCATCTGAGTACACGGCCTAATTGTCGTGGGTGGAGCTTTCCTCTAAAGACAACAGATGGCTTTTCTAGAACTTGCTTGTCCTTACCTGGTACCGGTATTCTAATTCTGATGGGGGAACTACACCCACTTGATTTCAAAAGGAAAGCAATCAAAAAAGCAAAGCTTCCTGGAAATTTCAATTCAGTTTCAAGCACTGGAATACTTTTTTTTGTGCAGATATTTCAGAGAAAATACCAAATTTGAATTTAATTTAAAATTCTAAACTGAAAACCATTTTCGTTAAATTTAATTGGTAAAGTTCAATTTGAAATTCAATCAACAATTTGTAGCTGATTTATGCCATTTAATATGATAAAACTATTTTAGGCTAAAAACAAAAAAAAAACAGAAATTGCAAACATTTTCATTTAAACAACTAATTTTATCACACTTTGATGTGTACATACGTATGTATGTATGTATGTATGTATGTTTATAAATATATGCAAACAAGTATGTATGTTTGTTTGTTGCTGCTGCGGCAATTCTTTCATTCTTTATTCATTTAAAACATTTTTTTTTTTTAGCCGCACAAAAGCTTCAGTACAAAATAAAATAGAAAAAGAATGCCGCAAAATTAAATGAAATTGACAAGCTTGCATTGGTGTGAGTGTGTGTGGGAGGTAGTTGATATATAAACGATGGTAGTTCCAGTAGTTTTGGGAATGGATAAGAGACAACATTGTTTTACAAAAAATATCAAGGTTTCATATTAAATATTACATCTTTCGTGTTACTTTAAACTACCCGTAAAAAGTACACAAGATGAGCATCCATTTGCTTGAATTCGAATACTTTTACCACTGCCCTCGCTCCTATCGAAAGCAAGCAAAAAACGAGACAAAGCATCAACTGCACACACAAGTACCATACATAAGTACGCTTGTGCTAATGTCGGCAATGTCAGAAAAGTGTACTAAAATCTAAAACAATATTCAAAGAATTTTCACAATTTCATATTTTCCCCCCCAAGGTCAATTTGATGTGTTCTGTTTAATCAGACTAAAATGGCCTGTGCCAGCAGAAATGTTTAAGGTGATTGAGGAAATTGTCTTTAATTGAAGGTTAATAGGTGTAAATGATGAATTCGATTCTGTTGATTTAGACAAATTGTCAGACTATAAATAAATAGAAATCATTTAGTCTCAAAGTTTTGCCAATTAGAGAGAATGAAGAAAATCTGTAGCAACAATGTAGATGAATGGTCAATTCATATGCCAAATTGATTGAATACATTCTATAGAACAGAAATGCTGCAGTTCCAAAGGAGGGGCTATAAATCACAACAGTAATGAAAATGTAAATAGAGACAGCCGCCAAATGCGCAAAAGATAAAAACTAAAACCCAGTCATTAAAGTAAAATACACGAAATACGGTTTTAATGCAAATTGGGGGAAAAATAAATAAAAAAATATAATGAATAGCATATTTAAATAGGTTTAACAATAATGTTATATCACAGCTATATAATTAAATAATTCCTACGGGAACTTAGAAATGAAAGCTTATACTGTTTTAATCCCAAATACTTAAGAATAAAATAGAATAAATTTTCACACCAATCATAAGTGGGTGAAAGGTACTTTGCTTGGGAATGGAAGTTAGACAAAACAATACGGAACAACAAATCTCGAAATCAAAATTTTTAAACTATGGGATGAAAGGTATGGAATTGGTATTCTTTAATCAAAAATTTTTCGTGTTCAGAATGGGTGGGGCAATTCTAGAAAACGGGGTCCCTTTTCAAAGTACTACATACAATTTTTGGATAGATTTAAAATGCCATGCCATTTAAGTAAGCAATGAAAAGAAAGAATTTTTCTTAGACAAACCAACCGGTTCAATAAATTTGTAAATGAAAGATTTTGAAAACAACAAATTGAGGAAAACTATTATAACTTCGGCTAGACCAAAGCTTATATACCAGCGATGCCCCGCCGTATCGTCTTTGGGTACGTTTTGTTATTGTAATTGCACGGAACATAGGAAATCAATGATCATTTACATGCAGGGCGCGGGGCATTCGAAACGACACAGATGCTAACGATTTCGTGTGTATGCGACGCGTAGAACAAAAACCGGTTTTGTTCTCTTCTTTGATTGGTGTTTGCCAGCGCAAGCAAACTGACCAACAACAATTTCATTATTGGTATTGGTGCTTATCTTTGTGAATATTGGTGAGTGCTCTGTCGTATGCTGCTTTTGGGCATGCCTGTTGTATACATTCGCAGCTTGTAAAATTTTTGTAAATAAAGTTTATAAATGATTTTCATTTCACAATTTCATTTTAGCTTTGAACAATGTTTGCTACTATGACCAGTGGCAGCTAGACGATATATTCATCCGATTTCGATCAAACTCTCCAAAATTGAATTAAAACAGATAATATTCAAAACTATAGGGAATAAAGACTCTACCATTGAAAAAAAAAAAGTTTTTCTTACTAGAACTACTTTTTCGACCGATTGTTCCTATGGCAGCTATATGCTATAGTCATCCGATTTGGATCAAACTTGTCAGAATTATGTAAAAGCAAATAAAATTAATAAATTTCCAGTTTGAGAGCGATTGATTTGCAAAACAAAAAAGGTTTTCTTACTAAGACTTTTTTTCAGACCGATATTTTCAATGGCAGCTGTACTGTATAGTGGTCCGATTTTCATCGAACTTCGTGGAATAATGAAAAAGCATAGAAAACTTATACCTAAGAGGTTTGGGGAAGTTTGCATTGAAAACCAAAAAAGTTTTTTCTACTAGAACTACTTTTACGACCGATTGTTCCTATGGCAACTATATGCTATAGTCATCCGATTTGAATCAAACTTATCAGAATTATGTGAAAGCAAATAATATTAATAAATTTCAAGTTTGGGAGCGATTGCATGGAAAACATAAAAGTTTTTCTTACTAAGAACTTTTTTCGAGTCTATCTTTTGTATGGCAGCTGTACTATACAGTTGTCCGACTTTCATCAAGCTTGGTGGAATTATGAAAATGCATAGAAGACCTAGTTTTTTGACCGATTGGTCTATGGAACCTATATGCTATAGTCATCCGATTCGGCCGGTTCCGATAACTGTACAGCTTATTTGTATCTAAAGACTTCGTGCAAAGTTTGGTCGAGAAAGCTTTAACACTATAAACTTAATGTAACAAACATCCAAACAATTTTAGTATACCCTCTGAAGGAGGACTTGTAGAACAATCTGGATGTAACAAATACACCCTACTATTTGGATATACTTGGATTAAGAACAAAGCATTCTTATGACCAAAAAGAAGAACTAACATTCTTGTATCAAAAATTATTTCAAGTTCAAATTTCTTGGATTGGCAGGGAATATACTTTTCATGCCAAAACACAAAAGTATTTATTGTACTAGGCGAAGTATTTAAACACGAATCTGTACTTAAAATACACAACTGGTTGTAACACTTTGAGTGATAAAAGATTTCAGACCAGGCAGTAAAAGGTTCAAGGCCTTTGAATCTATTCTGCATTATTGTTATAAGAACACATTGGGCATAGCTTAAGAATCTTTTACGCTTAAACCAAGAACATTTTGTTCATTTTGTACATTTTGTAAGAGCAAGTCGGGATTTAATTTGAACTGCAACCAAAAAGTAAGATCGTAAAGAGTTTTAATAGTTTCAATAAAGTAACTCCATTTCTAGATCAAATTGGGATTATCTTAAAACAATTCTTATCTTTATAGTAGATCGGATTTATCAAAGACTCTTACTCTCTAAAACTACTCCCATTACTTGGGGATCATAATTTGTAATTTCCTCTACAATAAACACGGTTTGAGATGGATTCTATAAAACAACACTTTATTTTTCAGAGTGTATGCCAGTTCTGTAAGTTCTTTTTAAGTATTGGCTAGCAGTAACAGCAGATTTAGCTCTAGAAAAACGATTCTGATGAATAGATTTTTTTGTTTTACGTAATCTGCTACTTGTATTTTTACTATGAGCTGCTCAAACTGTTTTTCAGCTATTATTTTAATAAGTTATTAACTTCAGGTTTTTGAAAGCATTCTACAATGGAATATAATACTCTTTTATTGATTTGGTGCTGCTTAAAAATCTATTTCAATTTGCATAAATCTCCCCCAATTATATTTATAACAAATCTTTTCTTCTATTCATTTCTTTTTTTTTAATGAAATCATTATTCACCTTTCGTCTTTGCAACAAACTCGTTGTCCAAAGCTGATCTCATACAACATTTTTCTCCCTCTTTTCAAACATTCTGCTACACACTCACACACACGCAAGTGACTCAGGTTCGTTCTATGGAATACAATACATATATATATACATATTATATAAGTACATAGTTTTTCCCTTTCAGGTTTTTTTTTGCTACCTAATTATTTGCGCAGTTTAAGTGCCGGCAAATACACAAAAGGCAACAAATGCCAAAGAACTCGGTCACAATGGGTGCCTATAATGACAGCTGGGCTGTCAGAATGTGTGTATGTTGATGTTTGCTCATTACGTTGACTTATTACAGTTTCTGGAAACCAATAGGAATGGCCCCCCCATGAGGCTAAAAGTTTGTAAACGGCTTTTGGTGTGATCCCAAAGGGGTTCACCTTTTACGCACTTTTATGACATTTCAGCTATTATCAAACTACGTCAAGTAAAATTGAGTCCATGACGCAACTTTTTTTGTGGTACTTTCCTAGTAATCAACATAAGTGATTAAGTATCGATGATTGCTCGAATAGTGACGACAAAAGAAAATACTCAGAAAATTACTATCTAAGTAGGTTGAAAATAGAATTGAATAGAATAGAATTCCACAATCTGACAATCAGACAAATTCGTTTGTTGCATATGTAGAACATTATTGGAACGTTTATGTACTATAGAATTAGTCCCTTAACCCTGGAACGTCATTCTTTGTGGATTCGACTACCGAAAAGTATGTACATGGAATGTACATCAAAATAAGGATGACCTTTCTGAGTTAAAGAATACCAAAAGTACTCGAAAGGAAAGAATTGAAAGAATATAAGTTATAACGAGGTAACCTATTTAAAAGACAGTCATGTTTCATTCTATAAGGGATTATCCATCAATTAGTTTCAGACACAGATTCAAGATCATAACCGTTTACAGATCAGAGGGCGAAACTCACCAGCATTAAACACGAATAACTTGGAACAATTTTCCTTGAATTTAATAAAAAAATTTTTAAAATCGCCTTAATTCTTCCTCATTCTGGATTTGATAGTCCAGGAGTATGAGGATTAGTATCTAAGCAAGTCAATAAATTTCTTGGATCTTGGACTCTTGGATCAAGAAATTCATATCCGATCCAAAAATTCGCTCTACGGCTTCGAACATTTTTGATCTAAGCATGAAGTTCTGTATTTATTGTTCTCTTTGAGGAAGTCTCAGATATGGTTATCTTTAAAAAGTCATAGAGAACAAAAAAATTTGAAAACCATTAAAAAACTAATTAACTTTCAGCTTACTAAGAACCCCACAGCTTAAAAAAGGGAGCTTGATTGGAATTTTAAAATTTACAATCAATCTTGTAATTATAAATGCATTAGTGATGGCCGCATTAGATTTAGCCAATGGGACTTAAATCTAGAAAAACTTCCAAGTAGTATAATAATCAGGGTTGCAAATCAAAATCATTTTTGAAGAGATCGGGTTCCCCGATTCAAACTAAAATTTACCCTTGGTTAATGTTCGAAAATTTGAGAATCGAGGTATTCGGCGGAAGGTTTTGGTTCGAACCTTAGCTCGGTCTACGAGTTACCCAAATATTCGAGCTTCAATAAAATACTTAATATATGTATATTCACAAACGTACTTAAAAATGGGACAAACGAAGTGTTTGCTGACGGAGTGTTTACTGGCGTTTGTGATCCTTTAAACAAACTAACATAGCCGTAATTTATACTGAGCTGTTTCGTTTTCCAATTCGTTTTTATCCGTTTTAATTACGAGAAACTTTCGTAGGCGACTTAATTTACAAAGGTTTTGCAGTTTTCTTTACTTTTTGTCGAATCGAACCATTCATTTTGGTTAGAAACTGGTTCAGGTTAAGCTATTTTCTCAAGATTTTCTGTTCAAGGTTCTGTTAGCAGTAAATAAAAAGTCGGAATTTCGGGTTCGAGCCAGTTCGGTGCCAAACCGGTTTGCAGCCCAGATGTATTGGAACCTGTAATATGTTGGAACCACCAAAATCGGATGACTATGCAGTAAAGTAACTCATACCTACACAGAAAAAAAGATCAGTTAAGATCCTTTTAGAATGAATAGTTTTATCATATACTTTTTTTTTTGTTTTTATACCCTTGCAAAGGGTATTATAATTTTGCCCAGAAGTTTGCAACGCATAGAAATATTCATTTCCGACCCCATAAACAATATATATTCTTGATCAGGGCGACGAGCTGAGTCGATTGAGCTTTGTCCGTCCGTCTGTCTGTCCGTCTGTCTGTCTGTCCGTCTGTTTGTCTGTCTGTCCGTCTGTTTCTACGCAAACTAGTCTCTCAGTTTTAAGGCTATCGAGCTGAATTTTTGCACAGAGTCTTCTTTTTACTGCACGCTGCTAATATGTCGGAACCGACCGGATCGGATGACTATATCTTATAGCTGCCATAGGAACCATCGGTTAAAAAATGAGTGTTAGTGAGAAAAACTTTTTTGTTTTCAATGTTAGCGGCCTTAAACTCGGCCATTATTAATATTATATGCTATCAAACAGATTTGCAAATTTTGGTCAAAATCGGATGACCATATCTTATAGCTGTCATAGGAACCATCGGTCGGAAAATGGGTCTTAGTAAGAAAAACTTTTTGGTTTTCAATGCTAGCGTCATAAAACTCGGCCATAATTAAAATTATATGTTTTCAAATAGATTTGCAAATTTTGGTCAAAATCGGATGACTATATCTTGTAGCTGCCATAGGACCGATCTTTCGGAAAATGGGTCTTAGTGAAAAACTTTTTTGTTTTCAAGTAAATCGTTCTTAAAGTCGGTGATTCTTAATATGAAACGCTTTCAAACTAATTTGAAAAGTTGATCGACATCGGGTGACTATATCTTATGGTTGCTATAGGACCGATCGGTCGGAATAAGCGTTCTTAAACTCTGACATTTCAAAAACAGCATTTGCAAGTTTATAAAAACTTCGGCACAGACGAAGTTAGCTTGGCCTTCTCGTTTTATATTATAATATCAATTTTTGTATATACTTTGCACGATTTTCAGCTCCATTGGATATAAAACTAAGATCAATTTAACATTCAATGAATATTATTAATATCTGTTTTACGATATTAAAACCATCAAGTACAAATGGATACAAAAATCATCCAATGGATGAATAATATCTTTATTTTTGAGTACTATTGGAGCAATTGATTGCGCTACCTTGTTTTTATTGTAGTAGTTGTAGTAGTGTGCTTCTTTATTTAAGTTTATAAAACAGATAATACATACTTGATAGCTTAGATTCTTAATTTATATCTAAACAAAAAGTTTGTTTCGTATATAAAATACTAAGATAAATAAGTCGACATGGTATGAAACCGTCGTCAGTGGATCACTGCCTTCCAAATTCTTCGCTATACAGTCTAATACACCTGGCTTTCCGGTTCTTCCCCAGATACCAGATCGTTCAACTGCATAGCGCGAGATTCGGTTGGCCGTGTTACCCTGTTTTAAAAGTCCCCTTCCAATATTTGTTTTCGATATTAAGTTGCCTGACTTATAAAGTTATATAGTATCAACCAATTTGATCCATTTAGTAGCTGGTGAACTTCGTGCAGTTCCAGTCTTGCTCTACCAAAATGTTAAATTCTGTATTCCCTCAAGATTGGGTAGTTTCCAATAAAATGGATAGTGTTTTCCTGCTCGTTCCAATTGCAAAAAGAACATGCTGTGTTGCTGCATTTCACCTCTGGCCATAAAACTCCACTGAAAACGCGTCGTTGAAATAATTTCTTTCTCCTAGGTCGTAGTTCAATTCTTTGTATATTAGCCTCTGAGAGCTCTTCTCTGTTTCGATCAAACAGATGATCTATCTGCCGTGTTCCGGTTTTCACTAAACTGAACTCGAATTTTTCGCATGTTCTCTTTTCTATTAAACAATCAGGGAAATCCGTATCAAACCTTTAGTTTCTACTTCCTTTTTAATCTACGGATTCAAATTAAAACGTTTTAATCTGATTAACCCAATCAATTTTATACAACAGCACATTTAACAAATTCGAATTCGACAATTTTTTTCGAAAGGGAAAACCGGAACAGGCCTGTATATGTTTTTATTGTATCATGCTGTTGGAGTGTTAATAAAGTTAGTTCTAGATAAAAAAAAGACCCAAAATCTGAACAGTTTGTCTGTGTTGCTATCTTAATTTCGAAATTAATGCCTTCGTACTCTGATACAAAAATATTCCACAAATTCGAATAATCTTTAAAAATGTCCTGTTCTATAGAAAAAATTCTAAAAAGCAAAAAAAGATTTCTTGCATTGTGAAAAAGATGCCACACCAAACCAGTTTGTAAAGAACTTCTCTAAGAAGAACAATGGTAGGGATTTTGCTTAGTATAATGTAGCGAACCTGGGTCCGACTCCGGCACAAGTCCCGTGTACCCAAATACGATTCTTCCAGCGAGACTCCGTTGGCAGTCGATGACTACTTGGGCTCACTGTTACGTATGTGTGATCGATACATCGATGACATCGATCTCATTACTTTTTCCACTCGTGCATAGAACACATGTGAGAGTAGTCTGAATTTGCAATTGAAGGACTGCCTTCTTTGGGGTGAATTTCAACTACTAAGTGGCGAAGTACCTTTTGCTTCCCCCTATATTGCTCTGCGTGCCTGGCCAACCGGGAATGACTTTTCCCCCATCAGCAAACAAAGATTAGTTACGCTCGACAAAATTTTACATTCCTTTTATAATAAAAAGTATTTCAATTTTCAGATTAATGTTTTCCTAAAAATATGACAAAGATAACAAAGATTTTAAAAATAGTTTCAACATTTACGAAAAAATTTATTTCATTCTCTCATTTCAGAAAAAAATTCTGTGTCTTAGGAAAATGGGCATTATATTTCTTATGTTTTGAAAATGTTTTTTCTAATTATTTCTCGTTTTCAGGATTGATTTGGGTAATTTTTTATTAGTATGTACTTGGGTTTTCTGTCTGGTTTTTACTTAAAAAAATGATTGAAAATCATATTGTTAATTATATTTAAGTCTTAAACTCCAAAGCTGACTAAGTGCATGGTGTGTTCGTCCATGAAAGAGAAAGAGAAACTCAATGAGTTTCAAAATATATTTAAAAAAAAATCTTTGTTTTGTAAATAAACTTTTCAAGCTCTTTTGATCTCGAGCCGGCTAACATTAAAGAGCTTACAAAGCTTAGATATTATTCTAAATAATATTAAGACGTTCAACTTACAAATTAAATCAATTATACTCAAGCATATTTTCTGACTTAGCGCAAGTTCAATGTCCCTCTTAACCCTCTCGGCAAACTTTGAGGGCTTGAGCATCGAAGTTAACTTCTTACAGCTATCATAGGAAGCCTTTTTTCAATTGAATTCAAACCAATCTGAGGTGCAGTCATCATAACAAATTGGTTGTGTAATAAAAACTTTACATATTTGAATAAAGATTTCTATAGTTAAAGTCAAGTAATTATATAAATAGTCAGTTGAATTGGATGACACAATTTGCTGATGTCATTTCACTGGGCCGAGATCTTACTCTATATATGGCAAGTAACATTTAAGCAGAAAGCACTTTAAGCAATTATTTATGACAAGATTCATTTGTAAATTTAATGACACTTTCGTTTAAGTATTTAACTTACTTTAGTCCAATTTTGATTTGATCAAATGCGGCCATGGAGCTCATTTTGGTGTCTAAAATTGGATTTGATTTTTAGTTTAAAACTATTCCTTCTTTATATAAAAAAAAACAATGTTTTTGTTCTTCTAGGCGTTTTCAACTGCCAGCTGTTGGTTGGCCTTGATAGAACGATTTGTGTTTTTTTTTTCAGCGAGTATCAACAAAAAACAGACAGCCTCTGCTGATAACAAGCTTTCGTGTCCTGCGTCCTGCGCAGTTATCACACACACACACACACACGCACGCTCACAGACAACCGCACACTCTCAGGCAAATTGCGTTCGTTTATCACATAACTTTTGCTTTCATTCGATTTGCTGCACAATTTAGTTTATTTCACTTTGAAGTTTGCCTTATTTTGTATATTGTAGTTGATAGTTTATTTAGTTTTGGCTGCTTTAATTTTTTGTCAATTTCGTCGTTTCGCGTCCGTTTGGCGTGAAGGCAGCTCGTCAACTGTTTTTTCAAAGCAGCAGCCAAGAAAAAGCCCCCTTCCGTACAAAATGCAAAAGTTCTAAGCGCGTGGCAGACCAAAAGCTTTCTGTGCTGTGCTATTTGCTGAGCATAAAAAGAAAAGCGCGCGCGTTCATTGCGTGTGCTTTCCAGTTAGGACTGTCCCACGAGTTCGCTTATCTGGGCTTATAATTATGTTGGCCACCCCCCACGCCTACACATGGGAGGAACACAATCTTTATGGGGGCATTTTCTATTGAATCACAGAACTGAGTCATTGATTACATAGCGAACAAGTTGACTTTGGCCCTGGGGCCTTATCAAGCCTCCCCCACACCCACAAAGAAGACAAAAAAAAGCTAATAGATAAAATGGATTGATTTGATAAGTTGCCAGCGGGAACAAGTTGTGATATGTCTTTGGTTAAGAAGGTGTACAAGAATCGACAATATTTTGTTTGTTGTAGACGGTGTTATCGGTAGGCGTGAAATCTGGAACAGTGAGTCATTGTGGCACTGTGGCTTACCCAAATAAATAATTATATGCTTTTACTCATAGCACAATTCGACTAAGTCCAACCTTTTTCTAAAAAACCCGGCACTAGATCCTAAAATTCGGATGCAAGGAACTTTTATGAGCAATTGAGAAATTTATGGGTCCTTTTGTACTTGCAACACACAGAGATTACAATTTTAGCTTGTTTTTTTAATGGTTTAACTTAACAATCTACAAAACACAGCAAATACGAACAGCCCGACTATAATATACTCTGTACCTGCAGTAGCAGCGCTTGTAACGGCTGAATGAAACGAAAGTAAATATACGGAACAGTGGCAAGAATACCCATATCTTTTGTTGATCAATTACTTTGACTATCGATTACACATTCTATAATTATATGTATGCATGCATATGTGAGAGCAATCGAAGCCAGCTTCTCGTGGTTGTTCTGAATTATTTCCGTTTGCTATCAGACCAAGAAGGTTAAAAAGCTAGTAAGTCCACGTGTTTGAATACATACTACTCCCTATTGTGACATCATAAAGTCAAGCTTGACTGTTGTGAGGAATTGTTTCTGTAGCTAATCAATTGCAAGAATTGTGCATACATATGTATGTACATGTGAATTGAGTTGACGCGCCAACACAGACACCTTGCCACATACTTGTCTCTGAGACTCTGGATGAGATTAAACCTGTGAAAAACACTGAGTAACAATTAACTCTTTGGATATTGGCCAGGTGAATATTAGATTACCGCGTTACTAGAGTTCCATTGTAAAACAAAGCTATATTGACCAGGTGCTTGCATAGCCATTGGTGTACCGCTGAAAGCTATTAATGTGCAGCTGAAAGCCAACTACAGTGGAAGGTTCAAACCCTTTGGAATATTCGGATGGCATTGGAATATAACTCTCGGATTTGGTTTTGCTGAAAAAAAATATAGTTTACCTTTGCGGATGATGTTTGGATAAGGCAGTAGCACCTTTGCCCTAGCCTCTCTACACGTGATCAAGACCCATCTATGCTTCAACATTGCTGCATATGGATAATTGATTGAAAATGAAAAGCTGTGTTTCAACTCTTTGAACCTTTACTTAAGTAGTTTGATTATCAAACTACTTGGGTTCACGAATTTGTAAATAGGCCTAGTCGTAGATCTCGTTTCAACAATTTGCCTATTTCGTCAGCCTCAAAAAACTAAATACGACCTTTTCCCTCCTTTACCAGAACGTTCGCGGGCTTCGAAGTAAGCTGGCCTTACTCTATACTAAAAGTGTGTCTTGTGATGTCGACATTATTGCACTTAGCGAGACCTGGCTCAGCCCCGATATTTGCAATAGTGAAATTCTTACTGAAAGTTTCACAATTTACAGAAAGGATTCATTGCTGTAAAATCTGATTGGCCCTCTGTATTAATCGACTGTAATGCTGACAGTTATGCCGAATTTATAGCCGTAAAGGTTTCTCTACACGCCTATCAAGTGTACATGTCCAGCTCCAATATTCCTTGGGCATCTCTTCCATTTATCTGCTCCATGCTTCGTATATTCAACACGTGTCATCCCTTCTGGGTGACCGGGATCGTTTAATGGTGCTAGGAGACTTTAATCTCCCTAACATATCTTGGACCATTTCTGAAGATCCAAATACTCTGTACCCTCTGGAAAGTAATGAGTTCGTGGACTGCATGGCTGAATTATCGCATGGTCAGATCAATTCTGTACTAAACTGTAAAAACAAAGTTCTGGATCTAGTTTTTACCTCTGATCCATCTTGCTCAACAGTCAGTAAATCCGTTCCATTATCTGTTTCCGAAGACTCATATCATCCTTCCCTTCTAATTGATTTGGAAGTGTCTAAGCCCGCCCCTGCTTTATTGACGTCCCAACCTCACCTCGCATTCTGCTTTCAAAAAGCAGACTTCTCTGTTCTAAATCTCTCACTCTCTCAGTACGACTGGTCCTTTCTTGACCATTTTAGGGACGTAGACGGTGCTTCTTGTGCTTTTTATGATGCTCTTTTAGAAATTTGTAATATCTGCGCTCCTCGCGCTAATCCTCCTACTTCTTTTCGCTCTCCTTTATGGTTCACTCGGCGATTGACTAGCCTAAAAAATAAAAAGTCTCGACTGTTTAAAAAATGTAAGCGCTCTGGATCGCAGACTGACTTCGTCAAATATGAGGTGGCTCGTTCTGAATTTGAACAGCATAATGAGGATTGTTATAGCAATTACCTACTCAGGTGTAAGCAGGAATTTCATAATGACCCATTTTTCTATTTTTCTAAACATTATTTTAAGTGAATTTGTAATTAATTTTCTTGTTATACTAGAGCTACTAAGTATATATAACCATGAAGGCCAAGTTTGTGAATTATCGACAGTATTAAATGAATTATGAATATGAACAAGTCTAACCAGAGCAAAGGAATGGGGGTATCGAAATGAGGCAGCATCGATAAAGTATTAGGGTTAACAAGCAAGGAAGGAACCATTGTTAACATGAAAGGGTGGGTAATTGGGATAACATCAAACCCAATAGTATCTCCTTGTTTGGAATAACATCTATCAAAGGCAAGGTCAACACATTCTCTTGTCTCTTGTCTCTTCTCGCCAGTCACGTTCATGAGCAAGATCCTCCCCGTCCGACGAGACCTAGCTGAAAGACTCCCAGTGTTGACCCAAGCTTAAGCTCATCCGTAACCAAAGTAAAGCAAAACTATATCATGGCTGACTATCATTACACGTTGCTGCTGCGCTGCGGCAGCGAACTTTCATTTGATCATAGCTTGACTACTTGATTTTCAAAACTGACCAACAGATGGGACCACTACTGTAACCATTGAGGCAGCTCTCGTCACACTATTCATCGTGATAACGCAGCAGCTGCACGACAACCCGTGCAACCCGTGCACCATCCCTAACGCAGTTTTTGGCTTGAACCCCGTGGCGCTGGCTGCGCTTCGCGCTGTACAATCGAACAATAATTGTTAGTAAATAAGTTAAATTCAATAAAGTTAGTTACACCTATTGAACCAAGTAGCTAAACTGGTGACCCCGTCTAAGTAAAAGAACACGAACAATAAACATTTTGGCGCGTTCTTATACCCTTGTTCCACTGGCGAACATTCAATCAAATTCTCGAAAAGTGTATTTTCCTTACGTAGTTTATTATATTACTGCATTTTAACATTCTAAAGCAAAGAATGGAACAATTGCCGCTTGCCTTGGCCATGCATTACTCATGGACATAGTCGGTTTTCAATAAAGGGGGTCCATACAGTTCTGCCACTGTGCTAAACTCCCACCCACTAAGCTAAAACCTTCTCCGACCATGACAACGCCATTGACAGTGCAGCTGTTCCTATCGGTGACTCTTGGGCAGTTCGAAAGCAAGCCTTTAGCGGAAAATAGCTATATGTCGTGACAGTAGCTAGAACATCCATGACAGTGACTTGATCATCCGTCGCGAATGATCTACCGAATGGACATTCATCTCTTACGAGGAAATACACAGAACGAATGAGGTAATTTAGATCATCTAGCGGATGACCTTTAGAATGTGCCAGTGAAACAAGGGTATTAGACACACTCAAAATGCGATTCGTCGCTCATGGAGAGACAGAATCATGGAACAGCACACAGCTTGCGATCATCAAGGAAGCTTCGTCCAACCAGGATCTGAGCTTTCGCATCCTGCAACAGCAGCCAAGATGTTGTTTTGATCAATAGAATTTCTTCTCCGAATTGTAAGCCAACAACGCATTTTGGTGCATTTGTGCGCTTACACATATGTACATACGTTCAAGCTCTGCCAGCGAAGCCAGTGCACACATACATGAGTGCAAACGGCAAGGGGTGTTTTTTTAGTGCAAATGACTCCGACCTCCTATCACGTTTATCTGTACACATCCTGAGGAAGCCCATACTGTCGACCAACCGGTGCCTACGCCTGCAGCCCACGTCTGAAAAACGTTCCTCTCCCTGCCTGCCTACACTTGCTGCTCACGCCTGCTATTTACGTATGCCCAGCCGATAAATGTAACCGATCTTACGTTGGTCAAGCATCCGACCAGTTTTTGAGATCTTACATTGTAGGCAGCCTGCCAGACGATCGTGCCTACTTCTGAAAGTACGTCGCGCAGCTGAATATGGATCTTCATCGCATCTTTCATCATCGCCGATGTTCATGCACAGGCAACCTGCAACAACTTTAGACGCTCTTTGTTTGGCAATTTCTCGACCTCAAACATGCAAGTAATTATAAATAATCGAACGGTTTTAAAACTCACCATTTTTGAATTAAATAAAAAAATCCGAAATTAGATCTCGATACTCCCATCAAAACGTGATTTTCGGTTTTGCAAAAAAAATTTTGGTTTATTTTATAAACAATTTCAAAAATCGTCAAAATCGGAAAAATGGAATAAAAGGGTTTTTTAAAAACTGGATTTCTCAGGTTTGGTTAGTTGGACAGGTCTCGTGTTGATATTGCTGAATAGTATTTTACTGTATCTATCAAAATATAAATTTAATAACTTTTTAAATTGTTTAATAATATTAAGTAATTGTTGCTAAAGTTTATGTATATCTTTTTCTCAGTGATAATCACCATGATCTAGGTTCTGAGAATATACATTTTATTGCCCAAAACATAACCTAAATTACGGTGCTTTCAAAAAGATGGAGACTTTTATAGTTTAAAAGATATTAATTATTGAAGTTAAAAACAAATAAAAATATGCCCTTAAAGAAAGCTTTGCTATGTGATTGAAACTTGGCAATTAATCTTTATATTTATAAAGCTTTTCAAAAATGTCAACTTCAGGCAGATCGGACGTCTATATCATATAGCTGCCATACGAACGCCGTGATTAATTGAATTTTGTTTTGGATTAGGGTGACCATAGTTTGCAAACCAAATTATACCACATCCAAATTCAGTTCATTCATTCCTATGGCAGCTATATTGGCTGACAAGTGTAAAGGCAGCTTTTGGGTTCTTCTTTAGATTAGAACCCGATGAAAGTAGCGAGAGTTTCGGAAACTTCGGCACGAAACTAACATATCATGTTCATCTCTGGTTTGAATTTGAAGAAATGTCTCATTATTTATAATTAAGTATTGCTCAGTGCATCATTCAGTCAAAATGAGTAATTATATCCATTCTCTGCATATTTTTGCTGAAACAAAAATGCTGCACTGTCATTTGGAAATAAGTCATTCAATAAGAGTAAATTCAGTTAAATTTGCAATATAATCATGGCAGATTAAGAAGAATGAGTATAACCATGGAGTCTCATATACCTTGCGCACTTGTCACATTTGATCAAAAAATGTAACTTGATTGCATATTCCACGAAAAGAGCTGACATCATGTTTCAATTAAAGGAAAGTCAACACGCGCTCAACTCTAATCAAGAGATACCAAAAGTGAACGCATTTTTTCCCCAGAACACAATTGACTTAACATTATATAAACTTTACACTTGGTTAATTAATAATATGACAACAGCGCAAACATATTAAAAATACTTTTCTTCGCCAGAAATTGTGTTAAAAGGTACACACATTGCTCATAAGTAAAACAACTCCATTTTGATTACCTCATATAAAGTCATCCATTTCATGTCATGTTCTTGTGGCTGCTTTTATGTTGGCCTTCGCACGCGCCTGAAACTTGAGGCGAAAGTAAACAAAACAACGTGATAAAAGCCATTAACAGCTGACTACCAAAGGACCTAACTCCTGTTGCTGCACAACACTTTTACTATATGCTAAAGCAGCAGCAGCTAAAGCTTTCCAGCAAAAGCTTTTACTCGGCAGCTTTTTCAACGTTTATAATTTTGAAAATGTGTTACCATTTTTTTTTTGTTTTTATATAGACCAAGTCAATTACGATTAGTTGTGGTCAGTTTCAGATAAAGCTTAGTTTGCAGGGAATGCACGATAAGGCGCTGAACTTAATTGAAAGTTAATTTAACTTAATGAAATAAGGTGCATAGGAATAACACACTTGGCTGCACAATTCTGCGCACAAAGAACACAAACGGCTGCATTAGAGCTAAGCAACTGTTGATTGAGGTGGAAACAAATTGTTAAAAATTATTTATGATTTAAACATAATTATCCATAAATATCCATCTTAGAAAAGATGTTTATGAGGCAATCCAACACAATATATAGATGAGCTATATATAGAATAGGGGTGTTCCTGCAAGTGATTTTGATTCTGATTCTAATTTTAATTTCGGTGTGACCAGTTAACCTCCAGAAAATGACACAAAAACTGTCAAACAAAACAAAAATCAGAATCGAAATCAAAATCAACCTCGAGGCTGATTTGGATTTTTCTGTCTAACTCTTTCCATACAAAAACTTGATGTGACTAGTGCAGAGTTCCCCAGCGATAGCCCCTGGGGCACGAACATACTCGCCAATTCACACCGAATGCTTGCCGAAGTCATACATCATTGTGTGTTAGAGAGAGACACAGTCATATTTTTGCGCTCTCTGCTTGGGACTAGTGCATTAACTTAAGGAACTCCTTGTAGCACTAGGAAGAAGAAAATAAATAAATAATAAGGAAATAACAATTATACTGCTTTTACATTTTGTGATTTCAATTTGGAGGACCAGGTACGTCTTATGTGTTCGACACTAATTTACCTTAAATACTACATTTATGTCTGTTTAATATATTTCAGTGTTTAAGCGAATGTTATGTAGTGGTCGGAGGAGTTATCGCCTGGGCGAGCACATAGAATCGGGCGTTGCGGGCATCAATGGAACCTGCCCATTTTGAATCACGTACAGCGCACATTAAATATTACCTTCTAGTAGGGATATGCACGGGAAAGAAAATTATATGCCATCCCGTCTAGATGCCGGCCCAAGTCTATTCCAACCCGTCTCGATCCCGACCAACAATTTTCAATTAAGTCCCGTCCCGATCCCGAGTTCCGCGGAAATCCCGTTCCGCGACCATCTCTACCTTCTACATATAGTAGAAAATATATAGAAAATAAATCGCGGATGAGCAGTTATGGGGATTGGAATAGCAGAAATTCGATTGGAAGAAAAACAATTTTGTTAAGGTAATAATGGCAAGAGACAAGTGGAAACTAAAGCCAATGGAAATTAAAAACTAAATACAAATAATGTTTGAGAACGGTTCGGTTTTGATGGGGGTTTCAGCCACCAGGGCATACACGAAAGTCAATTCATAGTCCGAGAAGAATCCGCACCAATATCTTTAAGAACGTAAATCAGAATTCAATTTGCCACAGCATGAGGCCACATATATTTTGAAGAGACGTCATTTGCAGGATATGAACAAAATCCAATGTTGTGGAAACACTGACACCCAATAACAACACGAAGATTGCTGTCCTTTAAGAGGAAGTTTAAAAAACTCTTCATCGCTGGAACGATGGAAGTCTTTTCGCATAGATCAATTTTCCACTACATTATCCTAAATTTACTGACACTTTTGCCTCAAAATTGTTGGCGAGCCAAACCGTTTTCTTTTGCAGTTTTGGGTACAGCATTTTCCGGTGTTTATTAAAATAAATTTTATCTTACATTTATATTCGATAAATTCGATAATCAACATGATTTTTAGGTACGGATCAAGTACGGATTCTACTTTCAAATCAAATGATCCTGACTGGAGATTAAAGTAAGTACGCAATTCCAAGATCGAACCTGGGAGAGATATAAGCTCTTTCATTTTTGACATATAGCAAATTTTCGTTTTCTGACACTTTTCTGACACTTTTTTTATGAGCATTATGCACAAAAAAGGTCCGTAATGAGCGTCTCCCTTAATGTGGAACTTTTCTGAGTCTAATCGGACCTTTTTTTTTGACAAAGACATAAGTGCTCACCCTCCCAATCAAGCATATAAAAACCCTCATAAGAGACACATAAAAGTTAAATTTCTTGGCACTTGAAGGGCTACTAAATAGCCTCCAGAAAGGCTCTTTTCAGATTTTCAAAATTTTCGATTACCTGCCTTTTACTCCGGAAATGCTCAGATATAAGTGCATTTTATGAGCCCGTGCTTAGAGAGCACTGAATGTGCTCCGAAAACCCTTATATTTATGTTTTTCATTCCCACAAGCGGAGCTAGATGTTGCTACCCGATGGAATTCAACATTTACAATGCTAAAAAAACTAATAAACTTCGAAGGCTTTTGTGAAGAACACTTGGAACTTCCGATGAAGCTTACTTCTTTCGAATGGATTGATGGAACCATCGGTCGAAAAAGTAGTTTTAGTGAGAAAAACTTTTTTGTCTTCAACGCAAACGTCCCCAATCCTCGTATTTCTGAGTTTTCTATGCTTTTACATAATTCCACCAAGTTTTATGAAAATCGTACAACTGTATAGTATAGCTGCCATACATAAGATATGTCTGTAGAAAAGTCTTAGTAGGAAAAACATTTTGTTTTCAATGCTATCGCTCTCAAACTTGTTACTGATCAATACTATATGCTACCACACAATTCTGCCAAGTTTGATTCAAATCGGATGACTATAGCATATAGCTGCCATAGGAACGATCGGTTGAAAAAGTAGTTCTAGTGAGAAAAACTTTTTTGTTTTCAATGGTAGCGTCTTTATACCTTCCAGTTGTGAATATTATCAGTTTCCACACAATTTTGGGGAGTTTTGTCAAAATCGGATGATTACATCGTATAGCTGCCATATAACAAACTGGGAAGCAAATGCTCAAAATAGTGGCGTCATCAAGCTACAAGGGTATATAAGCTTCGGTCGAGCCGAAGTTAGCTTTCCTCTATTTTTTATACTGCAAAGAGTCTTCCAATGCAAGCGTCAGCGTCTACGTCGACTATGGGAGAGACTGCTGAGGTTCAACACCACTCAGCCCAGGACGAGTTCCTCAATTCCATTGAGGAAGCTCTGGATCCTGATGGAAAAATAAAGAGAGCTTATAGCTAAATCGATAACTACAACCCAAAACCACTTGATACCAACATGAATTTAATGGAGTACTGGGAGGACAAAAAGTACGACTATCCAAATTTATACCAGCTGGCCGAAGTGGTACACGCCGTTCCAGCAACGCAAGTAACTGTTGAACGAACATTTTCTGCCCTCAAATTGGTATTATCGGATCTGAGATTCAATCTCTCATTGGACTCGCTGCAAAAACTATTATTTGTCAAATTAAATAATTAATAAAATGTTAAATTTTTTGAAAACCGCTATTTAAAATACATATTATTGAAAAAATGAATATGGGTTTTATTCGATTTGGTTCACTTACTTAGGACATGCATCAAACTTGCCACAATGCCTTTGGCTCTAGTCGTAATCTGCGTTTGAGTTATAATTTTGAGCAAAAAAATAAAACTCGGACGAAAATCATTAAATTTTGATTTTCATTTATTTTACTCAAATCATAATGATTATTTTATATTTGAAAATCAATCTTAATCATTGAGGAATAAAATAAAAATCAAAAAACAATCATTACTGATAGATTTTTATAATAGAACTTTTTACAGTTGAAAAAATAGCAGGGACTTCTTGTGAGATTTTTTTTTGGGTCAAAATGAGTTTAAACATCGAGCTAAAGTCAAAATCAGTTATTTTTGGTGCAATACTTTTTCGGATTGAATGTAGTTCGAGTATCGAGCTCAATCCATATTTATTAAATAGTAAAACCTGACTAATTGACTGACTGACTGACTAATGACCGTCGCACAGCCCAAACCATAAGAGATAGTATGCTGAATTTTTCACAGTAGTTTTATCTTTTGCTGAAAGTGAGTGCTAAGAACGGATTTTGGAAAATTCTGTTGGGAAATGTGGAAAATTCACAAAAAACTGTTGTATGAAACTTTTTTAATTATCAACCGACCAAGTTCAAACTCATTTTCAAAGATCTTTATGAAAATTCAATAGTAACTGTATGCCAATTTTTCGGAATATTCACCCCCTAGGTGGAAAGTGGGTGGTCTAGGTTGCGTACGCGAAAGCTTAGTTGCCAGAGATTAGCTCCAAATGTATTTTCAAAGTTACGCATCCGATTGTGTGTGGGAAGTGGGTGGGAAGTTGGTGGGAAGAGGGTGGTAAGTGGATGGGAGCTGAATGGTTAGTGGGTGGGAAGTGGGTGGGAAGTGTGGATGTGGGATATTGGTTCCATACTGATAAAGGCTATACTGATGGCGGCGCAGCGAAGCGCGACGGGTTTTATGCTATTACCTACATAATCTTGGGTATTCTTGCACCAAGCCGGCTTCGAGATAAAATCAAGTTTGAATATCGAGGTTAAATCAATATCGGACCTCCTTGTTTGGATCCGACTGAGGGATCAAATCGAGCTCGTATAACAATATTAAATCAATCGCGAGTGCTTTTAAGTCGGGATTGAAAAATTCGAACTCAAATCCATCCTTCTCCTACTTGGTTTAAGGAAATCTGGGCTTGACCGACTTCTGAAATCGTTTGCTATTTAGCCAAATTTGCATTAAAATTTGAGCAAAAACCAAGATTATTGTCTCGAACCCGAGACGAAACGGTGTCAAAAGTCAAACAAAGATGAGAATATCTCAACTTAAGAATATATTCTCAATTCAAATCTAAATTCAACAATCTTGAATAAAGATCGTTGATGCTCGACTAAAAGATGAAACAATCGTCTTTGAATATGCAAAAGAAAAGGCAAACAAAAATAACGCTGTACGCTCAGATAAGCGCTCAAGTGTACAAACTGTATGGGTTTGCATTTATTAACGAATTCATAACCTTGGCTGAGGGGAGGGGGGCCAACCTAATAAACTCTCGTGACTTCCCATAGAAACAGAGACAGCGTGAAAAACGGAGCAAGCTTTACAAACAGAAGCGATCTCGTGGCACGTTTAATGCTTCTCTAATTCGTTTAAATCAATTTAAATAAACTATTTCTGGCATTGTCAACTCACACAACTTGGCGCTGGTTGTTGGGTTTTTAAGTGAATGCGAAATCATTTTTATTAAATGAAGTAGACATAGAAATTTGTATTGCGGCCATATGTTGACATACGCTCAACTCATGATTTTGATTTTTAATTTTTGAAGATTCCATTTGCTGATTCCAGGCCAATTTTTCAGTTTATTCCTATTCCAACTCGTCATGGTGTCAGTTGCTCATGAAAGTCATTTCGCGCTCTCAACAATTGCCTCATGAATTTTTCAAAAGCAAATCAAACGGACTAGCCACGCCCTCCTCCCCACGCTCTGGTTGCACACAAAAGTCATAATTTTCCGGCAGGTTCAACAATCTTGCGTGACTTTTTCCATGCCATTTCGTGACTCGATTACAGCGCGCCCATACACGCACACACACACACGCTTAACAAGCGTCCTCGCAGGCTACAAGGCAACAGCAGCAGGGGATGATGATTGGGAACGCTCCACATTCTCGACACGTGACATCCCCAAACTATTGTCTGTGATTTTTAAAGTTCAGTAAAAACTTTTCACCCACATTTAGACAGAGCTCACACATGTCTGTTGACTCAATTGGGGCGGGAAAAGCTAGAGGCTTGAGTTTGTATTAAAATGAAATGCTTTGAATTTATAATGGGGGGAAGAAAAATGGATAATTTGCAACTCCGAGTCCCGTTTGTAATCTCAAAATATATCGGGGGCCTTAGGAATATTCGAAAAAAAATTCACGCCAAGGTTCGAACCAGCAAAATTTGGTAGAGTTCAGTTTTTATTAAAGCATTGCCTACTTTAAGGCTGCTTTTTAAAGCCTCCACCAACTACTCAAATGCTGCCTAAAAAGCTGTTGCAAACTATAAATTTAAAAATTATATATAATAATAAATAATTATACAATAATTAAACTTTTGCTTACATAAGCAAAATGTGAAAATATTGCAAATTTCTCCATTGGGTGGGTCAACGAAAGTCTCACACGTGTAAGTTTTTAATTACAATTAATGGCGGCTGGCCGAGGTGAGAGGAGTGTTATGTGTTTAGCGGCCTTTGAAGTTGCCACACACACACATTCATAAACAAAATATTGTGGTTGTTGCGTAAAAACAACTTCCCGCTTGATGACGACCCAATGAAATGCTGAAATATGCTTGAGTGTGTGCGTGTGTGTGTGTGTGTGTACATGGACAGGTGTGCACAGGCTTTTGGTTTTGTCATATGGATGCGTCTGTGTGTTTCAGTGTGCGAGCAGGTGTTAATATTGTCATGTTTGAGCATTTAAGTATTTTTAATATCATAAAATGTTGCATACTTTATGGCGGGGCTTTTTCGTTTGGCTTGCGCACTCAGGTCTGCTTAACAACATAAATAATCAGATCAATTTCGCACTTTGAGCAGAAGCAAGTTGAAAATGGGACCAATATTGAGTTGAAAAACATTTTGAATGAAACATTTTACATAGAATAGAGATGACTGCGGCTGAGGCTTTCTAAGTCTTGTGGTGGGTGGTGAAAAGAATCAGAAGTTCAGAACCTGAACTGAATAAGTTTTTTCATGCAAAGTTTATTTCAAGGTTATGAAATAGTAATTTACGATAATATCAAAAAAAAAGTCAAAGCAAAACGCATCTGAAAAGGGTTAAAATAGGCACTTTTTGCAACTTTAAGCTCAAATTACTTAAAATCTCGTCGTGATGGACTATTTCTGAAAAGAGATTAGTGTTCGGCACACGAAAATCATCTAGAATCACCACCAACCCTTCAATATACTGAAAAAAGTCTAGTGTTGTGGCCTTTTGTTATCGAGTTCTGAATATCGAGTACCGATTAGGGAATAGTTTCGGGTATTGAGAATCGAATACTGAGTATAGAGTACTGAATATTAAAGACTGAATTTCAATTAACTAGTATCGATAACTGTGTATCGAGTACTGAGTACCGATTATCAGGAGTTGATTATCAAGAGTCCAGTATCGATAATCGAGTATAGATATCCGAGTATCGATAATCGAATATATAGAGCAGAGTTCCCCAGCCATAGCCCCTGGGGGCCGAACATACTCGCCCATGGAGAATGAGTATTAGAGATCCTATTTGCGCTGCCTCTCTATTTTGGTGGTGCTATTTGATAGTGCCCAAAAAGATACTTATAGTGCCACATAGGAAATCACAGAGGTTAGGAAAGAAAAGGACATATTCCCGAGTGTATCCGGATAGCGTAAATGCGAGCGAACAGCTGACTGAGGCAGCGCTAATTTGATCTCTAATACTCATTGCTCCATGACTCGCCAATTCACACCGAATGCTTGACGAAGTCATGCATCACTGTGTGTTAAAGAGAGACACAGTCACATTTTCGCGCTCTCTTCTTGGGAAACCCTGATCTAGAGTAGAGTTTCGAGAATCAAAACACGCAAACATACACACGCACGTAACGCGCAAGCATTGAAATAGATCAGATTTCTCTTCGTAAAGAGCCTAGCTCGTACCTGGCGTCCCAAGACACCCACCCTCTTATTGCCTAAACCTGATCCAAAATCAATTCATAAAATAAACAAAGTTTTTGTTCCTTAAAGGGTTCCCTTTCCAGTATCAAGGTATAAACGTATATTTGAAGTTTCTTGCGCATAAAACACATCTTTTTCTAAATGATTTCTGCTTTATTATGCTGTCAGTCAATGTCTTAAAAGCCAAAACTCAAGTGATCATCCTTTAAGGTATTAAGTGTGTTCAGACAGTTCAAATACTATTAGCAATTGAATGCATATTATTATTATAATTAAGAAAAACATAGAATACATAGAATTTAAGAGAACCCTTTGAAGTATTACACATACACAGATATCGCATTGAAGCTAGCTTGATCATAGACTTAAGATTACTCTTTTATCCGATTGTGCTTATCTGTAGTTGCTCTCTTTGCTTTGTGTGCTGGCATGCTCGCTAGGCAGAAGTCAAGCCATTTATATTTAATAAAGTCAGTTGCCGAAAATACTTGAAGAACGAAACACCGCGTTTGGTCTGGAATCGAGTTACATTTTTCCCTAAAGGAAGTTCATGGAATAAGCTTGGAGTTAGCTAGTCAAAGTGCTTTAAGTTACGTTTTTATACTCTGTACTAAAAGTTCACAGAGTATATTAAGATTGTGCAAAGGTATATAACAGGGAGAAGGAATCATATCCGACCCTATAAAGTATATACAGGGTGGTCCATTTAAAGATTGGAATTTAATTTTGCTATAAAAAAAAGGCTCTATATTTTTCAAAGGTTTAACATTTATTGGAAAGGTTGGTTCAAAGATAATAGTCTAACGGTGTCAGATCACAGTTTCTTGGCGGAAAATTCACATCTCCATATTTGCTGATTATTCGATTTTCGAAGATAGTTCGCAGAAGATCGATTGTGGCGTGCGCTGTGTGTCACGTAGCGCTCTCTTGTTGAAACCAAATATCGTCCAAGTCTTCAGCCTTAATTTTCACGAAGAACCAATCAGTTAACATTGTGCGGTAGCGCTAACCATTCACGGTCACGGTGGCTCCTTTTTCATTTTCAAAGAAAAATGTCCCAATCATGCCTCGAGACCAAAGTCAGCACCATACAGTGACACGTGGTGGGTGCATTGGCTTCTCGACGACGATATGCGGATTTTCTGTGCCCCAGATGCGAGAATTTTGTTTATTAACCATAACCACTGAGGTGGAAATGTGCTTCATCCGAAAAGATGATTTTTCGGTAAAGTTCACCATCTTCGGCCAAACGATCTTCCGCCCAATTTGCGAACTGTAGACGGTTCGGATGGTCATTTGGCTTTAGCTGCTGCACCAATTGAACTTTGTATGGCTTCATGGCAAGGTCTTTATGCAAAATTCGCATCAAAGAAGTGCGCGAAATGTCCAATTGTTGAGATCGATGGCGAGTTGACGTCGATGGTTGTTCACGCACATTTTCAGCAACCGCAGCAATGTTTTCGGTCGAGCGCACCGGACGAGTACGTACTCGGGTTGGTTTATCCACCAGCATTTCAGTTTCACGAACTCGCTTCACGAATTGATGCACAAATTGAGTTTTCGGAACAACAAAAAGTGAAATTTTTTTTTCGAATTTCGCACAGTTTGAGTTGAGGACTCACCACTTTGGAAATAGGTTTTTAATATTTCCCAATATTCTTCAAGCGAATAGCGACCCATTTCGAAAATGTCAAAGTTTTTACTAAATATTAGTAGCTTTCCGAATGACATTTGACGTTTATAAAGTCAACTTATGAATAGTTCAAATTTCAAACACTAGATGGACCACCCTGTATATTCTTGATCAGCATCAACAGCCAAGTCGATAAAGTGTCCATGTCCGTCTATCCGTCCGTATGAACGAATAGATCTTACAGATCTTAAGAGATAGAGGTTTAACATGTATGGGACACATATTTCTTATAATTGCAGGCAGATCCATTGTATTTTCAATTTTTCGCCCCGCCCCCGCAATTAGGAAAAATTTCATATCTCCCACCGTTTTGTAAATAGATGATTCGTATCTTCTACGCATATTTCGTAATCAGTATAATTTATCGACTTGCCAAAGAAATGATAAAGATCGGATGAACAATATTGGAGTAATAAGGAAAACGAACAATTATGATGGGTAGCACCGGCCGCATCGGCGATGGGCAGCACTTCACAAACTTTATGGTTTTTTTTGCCTCTTCGAGTGGTTTTCAACTTAAGTGGATCAGATATATACAAACTTTTGGGGATACAGAGTATGTTATAGTCGGGCTTGACCTGCTTTCTTTCTTCTTGATTTAAGAATTCGTTATTTTTGATCCTTGAAATAAATATTTCAGAACTTCGAAAACAACGTAAATTTTTGAACAGTCGATGGTTTCTGGACCCATTTCAAGCTAATGGGTATTTAAATACACTTAAAAAATTCTTAAAAAATGATCAACTTCTATGGTCTTCCAAGAACAGATTTCAAAATTTCATCAAAATCGTACGAGCCGATCTATGGGCAGCCTTTAATGGGTTAAACGACGAAATTATTGCAAGTCTAATATCTCAGCAATTTAAAGTATTTCAAACAAATTTCGTTCTAAAAATCTCAATTTGAAGCAAACCTCATCGAACTAAGGAACAGGATTCACAGCCTTTAGGGCCTCGAATTTGCGAGTGAACTTATTGCCACTTCCTAAGCCCCAAAGAAAACCCTTTCTCGTTGTCTTCTACTCTCAACTTTGCAAACCTTTCGCTCTATTCATCTGCTTAAATTTGATTCTCAGTCCCCGGGAATAGCACTTTACGACTACACTTTAGTAAAAGTCGGAGCCAAGGAATTTATAACTCCCATTTTTATTAACCAAGGTTGGATTTATAGACAGATTGAGCTTACTTACTCGAATATTTGTCTTCAGAGTGCTCAATAATATATGTAGAATCATCGGAGAGATAGTGATGTTGGAACTTTCTCTAAGTGAAGGCAGATCTACAAACAGTTTAAGAAAAAACTCGACTACTCTACGCCCTCTTAAATGAACACTTGGACGATCGACTACAGCAACTTAGCAGTCGCCATGCAACAATAAAGATTTAATCTGATTTGTTTACACCTTCAATCACATTGCATAACTTTTGGCTGAACTTAAAACGGTGCCCACTTGACAGCAGTGTTCCTTGTTATCCCCAAGTGCTTATGCCGTGAACAATTGATATGAAGGGAACCTGAAGTGTGACATCAACAAAGTGTGCTGATGAGTGAACCGGGAGGCCCTTGAAACAGTACTGTAAAGACGAACCATTGATCTATCCAAAATGTAATAATTATTTGCAGATTGTGAAATTGGCCCAAACAGCACCTCTAAAGGAGGGCCAGGGCCAACCTTCTCTCGATCACTTGGTTGTTGGCCATTGACCTTGAGCCGGCTAAACAAACACTTTGATTATAAAAATAAATATCTTTGTATAATCCGTGGCACCCTCCTTATGGCCAGGATATACTCCAGTCTTGAATAATGGGCGAAAGGATCCTTTCCAGCGTCCATAATCGTTTAAAATCTTCATCAAATTTCCAGTTTTTAAAGAAAAGTTTTACATAAATATTTTTATATATTTTAAATTTTATTTAAATAATCTTTATAAATATTTCAAGTCCCCCCCTACACATATTATAGTTCATTTCCAAATAGTAAGTATTTTGATTCATTTATGGCCATTTCATAAAATTGAAATAAAATTATAGCAAATCCCTTTTTGATTTACATTTCCTAAAACTAAACTATAAAATGTTATTTACAAGTATTTGATGTGCTTTTAAGGCCACCTCAGGGCCAGTTTATGTATAATTTTATGACTACTAAACACAGACCAAGCATCAATACAAGAGTCTCTTGTCCACATACATACTATCCCAAAGTTTTAACTTTTCGGCTTCAGGCAAATCAATCACCTGCACTTCGTGCGATATGTTGAAACATTTAAACACCAAGTCTTCGCGTGAAATGGGCGACCAGGCTTGTAACTGTTTGCCTGCTACCTCGGAGGGGATGTTGGGATTACCGCAGGTGGCAAATTGCACTAGCATGGAGACCAACCGTTTGATGGTCTTGAATTCGGCTGTGCGACGTTTTAGCTTTTTGGCAGCCCCATTGTAAAACAAATATGATAAGTCATCTGCATGACAAGTGCCACGCACTTTGCGACCGCAGGTGATGATCCTCATCGTGTTGAAGTGCTTCGAGTCGAAGTCGAAGCGATAAAGGAAAGTTGGAGCCTGGGCTGCATAATGGGCGCGTGAGAGTAAAGTGCGCTGAATGCCATGCCAAAAATATTTGTACGAGAAGAGCTGGAAGGGAGAAAAGTAGAAACGTTAGTATTTTTAACACCAATTCGGTACTTCCACAACTTACATCACTGTATTCGAGCAGCGATTCCCGGCTGGGCTGCTTGTCTCCAAAATATAAACTTCTCAATTGCCTGCCAAAGTCCCTGCGCTGTTCCTCACTGAGGCCGGCATCCTTCGGAGGTAAATACTCACAATCGCCCAGCTGGCACAGCAGCTCCGGCCACTTGCGCACCTCGGGAAACATGAGCAATCCTTCAAATGAGTTGCCACCCACCACCATGGGTATACTATTGCCCCAGCAATTGCGCATCATTTCCAGTGGTGGCTTGGGTATCACGCAATGCGACGACTCATATGGCTCCACGGTGGGACCAAAGCTAAACATCACCTTACGCTGATGCCGCTCCTCCATGGTTATAATATCGTCGCACACCTTCAGCATGGTGCTGGCTTTGATCTTTTTCAAATGGTTCAAAATCTGCCGATCATTGTGCTCGCCCGCATAGCCGGTGGCCTGGGCCAGCCGTTGAGCCCAATTGAGCTGCGGTATCAGAGACCAGGGTGACATGACCGAACCCGACATAATCACAGCCTTGTGAAAGAGATGACGTGCCTGCTCCGTGAGTGTCATATAATGTGTGGAAGCACCTCCCGCACTCTCACCAAACACTGTAATGTTCTCCGGATCGCCGCCAAAGAAATGGCAATTACGCTTGACCCAACGCAGGGCCATTACCTGATCCTTGAGGCCCGCATTGCCTGGCACATCCAACTCGGCATCGTCTAGGCTGAGAAATCCCAGGGCGCCCAGACGATATGAGATGGAAATTAGGACCACTTGTTCCATCATTAGGTAATCAGGACTATAGAGATCACGTGAGGCTTCGCCCATTTGAAAGCCACCGCCATAGATCCAAACGAGCACGGGCAGTGGTTTTTGCGGATGTAACTGGGAGAAGAGAGAAAGTTGAGAAGGACTTTGATAAAAGAATTATATGCGAAAAACCCTTTGTTCAAAGATATTTGAACCGTGCAACTATCCACTTGCGTTTGAAAACATGTGCAGAGGGCACACAAAAATAGAGTAATTACGGCGATATAAGATTGTGTGATACATTGCATGGGTCTACAATAAAATGTATAAAAAGAGACCAAAATTCAAAAAAAGATTCAGTCAGCTTCTGGAATAGGAGCTAGTCACTCGAAACCGTGTTGCGTTTCATTCACCCTTAATAAAACTAAGAAATTTTGGAGCAATAGTTGTTAATCTAGGATTGAAGAATATGCGTACCCTAACTGAACTAACCAAATGAGTGCAGACATTTGGCCTGGTCCTTAATCAGAAAAACCAACTATAATATAATTCCCTCTTAGCTAGAAAGACAGTTTTGACCAAAGAAAAGGTGTCATGAGATTGAAACCTGCAGAACTTGACTAAAATAGTGCTTCTTCCTGGGCCACTGATCACATAAAACCCCGTAGAAAGCCGTATAATTCTTCCTGATAGCCTTTGATTTTGATATATTAAAAGGTTTTAGCCTTATCTATATCTTCTTGCAATATTTTCCTAAGAATCATTGAAAGACATCTGTAAACTTGACTCCTTTCAATTTCACCTACAAATAATGCCTTTATATCAGGGGTGACACCTATACAAATGAAGTAAATATATCTCAAGCAAAAACAACCACAAGAAATAGAAAGAGAAACCCGATTTTTGTTTGTGTGTGTGTGTGTGCTAGTGCTGTCTGATGCGCACGTAGCCAACAACAAAGCCCTCGCTCGGAGAGAATGAGAAGAGAGAACACAGCTAAAGCTGTTTTAGCTCTACGCAGCACAGTTGCCACTCGACAATATTAGACTACACCGAAAACAATTCAAAAAAGATCCATTTTCAATCAAAAAGAGACCAAAAATTGTATTCCCTTATTCATGTTATATTTGCATTTAATAAAATAAATAATATCTCTTTCACAAAATCGTTAAATTATACAACCATTTCATTTCTTCAGTATTTTTAACCGTACAAATAATCCCAAAAAATATTTCATTTATTACTTAATTTCTATGGCAATAATGCATAACAGCATAACTCGAGTTATGTTAAATTGTGCCCAAATTTCACACTAATTGGATGTAACCAGTCAAAGATAAAACGGTAAAACTAACCCATGTAAGTCTAGAGACGTCTGAATAAGTAAAACAACAACGTGATCTTATCAAAAAGACTTAAACCAGTATACTTAAAGAAATAACACTCTTCCAACCTGTAAAAAATTTCCACTTAACGATCAAACACTTTTTTCACATGCTCATTAAGGACCGATTTCTGAGATCTCATCTGATGATGAGATATTTTTGCCAGATAAACTTAGAGCAGAACTCTGTTACTGGTTAGTTTATGTGAAATCGGCCCTTAAAGGTAATAATTGCTTCCAAAAAAATACGGAAAACACAAGTCTGCGTTTACATTATAAAAATTAAACAGTCAATATTTTTTTTGTTTACATACATAAATCACACTCTATCATCAGTTATGTCTCTATATTTCAAAGTTTTTAACAGACCACACATAATGGGGCTCTGTACTCGTACACAGCTCCTTGCAAAGCATTATTATTGAAACTGAATACAATTCGAGCTTGCACCAATTTGCCGAACAGCTCTAAGTAAAACTCACGCAGCGTTTTCTGTACCTTTAAAATTTTGGATTTCCCTATATACTTGATGTTCATATGTTGTTAGTCCAAGCAACTAAGTTCTAAATTATATCTATGAGTGTGTAACAAAGGTTTTGAGAATTACAAACAAAACAACAAAGTCCAGTATATAGAAGAGTGGATGGTGTTTACAATCAGATATATGTATGTATAGATATAGATACGATTTTCGTTTGCTGAACACGAATTTATTTTCGAATATGTTCCATCACGTCTAGATTTTAGTTAATTTGGTCTTTAAAATGCTTAGAATCCACTTTTGGAACCTTTTTAGGCTAGTTTTGTGAAGGAGCTATGCTTTTGTTTTGACTCTCTTTGATAATATGGTATAGTACTATATGTAAAGACTAAAAACATTATCCCAAACAATTCTACAATTTTCTTAACGGAAGATATACCATTATGTTTTATGAATTTGGTCCATATCTTTTAAAAGCAAGATGGTATCGAAAAAGGGAAAATATGATATATGTATTAGTTAAAACACGATATATCTTCTCTGTTGCAAAAGTTGCACTTTCTCTGTGAACCCATAGACAAAGAAAATTTAACATAGAAGCACACTTTGAAACGCCTCTCTTTTTTGAGTGATGATAACTCCATTGTGACAAGGAGATACTTTATAGAGACAACAAAATCTGTTACTCAAAATGATTGTCGTCGTAGGAAAACATGGTGGTTAGAGGGAGACGGACATAGTTTAAAAAAAACTCAGAGAGTCCCAAAATAACTCAAAGAGCCAAAATAAAAGCGAACAGCTGACATATATCTGAGTGAAAAGTTGTCGACGTAGCAGATTGTACTTCTATGTTAGTTCTTCTATGCGATAGACTAGAATATCTAGACTTAAAAATTGCTCATTTGGGAATATTACCGTCTCGCTCTAGCCACAGGGATTTCCTACTGAAATTATAAAGTATCTTTTTGGGCACAATCGTTTGGCACCCGCAAAATTGCAGCGCAAATTTTATTTCTTGTACTCATTCTCCTTGGTAAACCTAAGTAGTCGGGGAGCATCCCACTGCTAGAACAAGCTCGCGCAATATATTTTTCTAAGCACAGTCGTCTTGTCATGGCTATTCCCAAAATTATAACTGGTTTTACTTCGCAAAATGTTTGAAACTCTTTTAATTTATTCGCCATTTTCGGTCTCAATGCAAAAGAACCAATTCCAATAAAAAAAGGGCCAGTGCACCAACAGAAACAAAAACACCATTTTTGGAGCACAAACACCAAGTGTGGCAGCAACAAAACTTTCGCTTGGAAAAAAAGAGATGAGAGAATACATATGAATTTGTTGTTGGTCTATGTATTCTTATGGCATAAGTGGCCCGTATATCGCGCCACCTATTCCTTTGCGTAAAACAACAACGAATGCGCGGCTTTGGGAATAAGCTTTGGCACCCCTGCTTTATATAGAAATCGTATATGGGGGAATCCATTTATATGATCGAAACTTTCATGAAATCGTCGTATAGTACCAATTCTTAACTTCAAAAAATCTTACATCTAACAATTTTATGATTTTTTAAGCAGATATACCATTTAGATACATGTTTTCGAAATTACATTACTTCCTCCTGCCCAAAGGTATGCAATGAAATAACAGTAGAGAAGGCTATCCATCTGTATTGAATTCTAATGAAAATGTTCAACAACATTCATTGCATACTTATAGACAGTGCAAAATGTAGTCATTCTGTCAACCTAAAAACTGACCTGTTACAGACACAACGAAAAGAGTTTGCAAAAAGGCACATTCAATTCTGTTTTTGCTCAACCGAAGAGTGATTTATTCGTTTCAGTTCTGCTCATGCTCTGCTCTTTCACTGACCGGTTTGCCGAGAGCTGACTTCCAAAGTGTCTTTTGCATATGTTAGAGTGATTGCGAGTGGGACGCCTGTGTGTGTGTGTGTCTCTCAGTCAACAACCTTTGTATGTAGCGAAAATGTGTATGTGGAGTTAAATGAAATGCTCATTTAAAGACAGTTGTTTCGTAAGCGCTCGCTGCAAAGTGTGCCTTAAGTTATGATTGGTAGACAAACTCTTCTGTTTTGCTTAACCGAAAATACGCAACTGAGATCACAAGAGGACAGACATATAGTGTTCGGCTCATTGGGAGACAGTGTGTGTTTCGGTAGCTTTTGTTTTTTCAGTGAGGCTGATGGCATGGAAAAAAGTCTTGACAGTCATTTGCGAGCTCTGTTTCGAGCACATATATTCAAAATGTTACATATTCGCTAATAAAAATTGGAAAAATACTTGTGAAAGTTTATTTTATCAAAATAAGTTAGAGCAAAAGTGTAGATTTCCCATACAACGCTTCTATAAACTATCAAAATAAGCAACTTTAAGCTCAAATTACCAAACAGATGTGATGGACCACTTCCTAAAACAGATTCCTATTCAGAAAAGCCTCTGCTAAAAATTGCATTAGACACAGAGAAAGTTTGTGAATGTAAAATACAGAAACACTCATCTCTGAAGCAATAAGTATTTATTCTTGATGAGCATCAACAGCCAAGTCCATTTATTAGACTCTGAGACTGAGACCAGACTGGAAAAAGTTCACAATGCTTTGAGCACATTGAAACAACGAGCTTTAATGTTCACTATTTGTTGCCTTAGATTGCTGACTATGCAGCGTCCGAGCGTGGAAGTCAAGGCATAAAAGCGAAGCTTTTAAAAACTCTTTGGCAACTTCTCTGCTTTCGTTGCCGATCCCTGCCATATAACTAGGTGTGTCCTACTGTCGATCTCGGAGACTGTAGGTTAGAATATGATCCTGGTTGTTAGGTAAACCTAATGACAAAGCGAGCCTTAAGCTAGTAACCATTCGAGCCATAATAGCGAGTCAACTAGTAAGGTATGGCGCTCAGTTTAATATTGTAAGCCACAAGGTTTTGCTGAAGGCTTTTTACATCAAGTGACAACTGCACACTGAAGAATTATTAGCTGAGCAGAGAGCGGGGGTCGACTTCACTCGTGTTTTTCACACTGACAAGACCCTAAGTCGGTGAGCACAGAAAATCAACCCTTCAGTTGCAGAATTCATCAATTATTTATGCTTCTGCCCTGAAGTCAACGTCGACAGAACAGAATTCTTTGTGTATTTGCTAAGCCAAACGTCATGGAGCGTTTTCAATAACGGCTAAGTATAATCTTAGAAGTGCATTAACGCCGAATTACCGTTGTGGTTTTGACCTTTTGCATTTGTCACGTAATTTTTCTTACAACTCATCTTCTTATACTGCCAGCATTTTTGTTTCCTTTTGGTTTTTTGGATTTTGTTGGCTCTTTTTAGCATGATGAATCAGAAAGCCTTGGAAAAGGAGCAAGGTAGGGTTCGAGTAGCGCTGTGCATGAAATTTGAGTTTGCGAGTCACGAGCTCAGAAACTTCACTTGCTGCGCTGACTGCTTGTGCCTGCTGGCGTCTGTGCGCATGGTTCAGAGGGAACTGCACTTCTTGCGCCGTCTACTTTTGCGCGCTGACATCGGTATGCTTGTGCAACTGAGAGATGAAGCCTCTCTCTCTGACCAATGGAAGCAATGAGAAAAAAGGCGTGACCACAGCTGGGTTAGAGACTGCAGTGGACAATTGACATGCAGGTTAAACTCAAGAGAATGAACAAATTTTTGTAACCTAATTTAATTCCAAAAAAAAGCGAGTTTATTTATGGACTCGGGTTCAAGGGGCCCTACAACAAAAATCAAAGTATTTATTTATCACCACAATTGCTTATAATAGCTTATAATAATTCTATTCATAAAATAGTTTAAATCGCGCATCTGCCAGCGTACTAAATCTTTTCCAAATTCTTGTTTACAAATACCATTAAATTTTTTAAAATGTATTCTCATATTTTTGAGATTTACTCACCTCTCTGGTGTACACATTCAAATACAAACAATCCTCGCTGCCCTGCACCTGTTTCATGACAAT
The DNA here is from genome assembly GCA_037044535.1 of Lordiphosa magnipectinata. Lineage (NCBI taxonomy): Eukaryota > Metazoa > Arthropoda > Insecta > Diptera > Drosophilidae > Lordiphosa > Lordiphosa magnipectinata. The sequence continues at coordinate 42,786 of JBAMBO010004147.1, read as the reverse complement.
GTTCACCTGACAGGGCTTAGACCGTTCGCGTGTGCACCTCTTCACCTCAGTCCAGGGTTCTGGTTCCACGGGTGCCTTGAAGCGCAACTCACCCACCGGTGGCTTGGCAAAAGGAATACCCTCAAAGCTATAATAGTTGTTGCCATAGATCGATTGCCATTTGACGCCCTTCACTTTGCCATAGACCGTATCGGCGATGACTTTGTCATTGCTGCGCAGGCGCTGTTGTTTCGTCTTGAATTTGACGTAGCTGCAAATAAAAAAAGCAAAACATGGGAAAATGTTAGAGTACGCCACACAAATCCAAAGTCAAATCTTAAGTGTTTTGGCCAATCATCGTTTATTGTTTGTAAACAAATTTTTTAGATGTATTTTGTTCGAACTTCTAGTATTTGTTTGCGAATTTTCAATTAGCGCGTAAGCAAATAACAAAAAATTTATAAATAGATTTAGCAAATAGTTGGAGAAATATTTTTTAGAACATAAACCTTATTTGGTCTATTCCCCAGGCGTCTCCCAACAAATTCCCTCATTGGCCGGAGGCGTGCCCCCATTTAAATTTCAAGTGCGTTTCCATTTAGAAACGTGCTCCGCAAACGACGCGTGAGTAGATCTACAACAGACCGATATAAAAATTTCAGATTTCGTGTGTGTGGCTAGCATATACACAATTTATATGGCCACAATTCATTCCAACTGACGAGTACTATGCTGAGTAGTAAACAGAAACGTCAATTAATTAGCAGCCGGCTGGAAGCTTCTTCTTCGTCGTTATACTACAACCTTGGAATCTAGCTGATGTTGATGTAAATGCAACTTTATCATAGGTGTGTGAATTATAGTAATCGGGTGCTAATTGCAAGAGTCCATTTTCCATGATTTCCAAGGTCAAACCCTAAGATCTAATAACTATTTTATTATACAGAAAACTGGTTTTTATTTTTTGCTTCCGTAATTGTCCATAAACTGAATTGAGAATGAGTTGTAAGTGGTTGAGAATTGTGTGAGCAACTGGGATTACAGTTTAAAAGCATGGATCATGCTAATTAAACTTACATAAGTAACAAGCTAACGACTGTAGGGCAGGTTTAAGCACTTTTTATTTTTCCGAGAAATTTTCTAACTAGTCTGTCAATTAAAGATTACTGATGTACAGATCATACAATGAAATACAAGTTCATTTGGACTAATAATATAATTGAAAAACCTAATATCCCCTTCATAAAAGTCGGAGAGAGCCAGGTCGGGGGCATACAGTGGCTGCGACATTGTTAGAGGGTGGTTTTTGGCCAAAAATTCGCGCACAAGCAACGATGTGTGTTTCTTATTGACTGTCTTCCCTGTGGGAAGAACTCATAATGCAGTCAAAGAAAACTGTGAGCAAAACCTTCACATTCGACTGAGCTTGGCTATCTCATCTCGGTGTTGGCTCATGCGGCAGCTTCCATTGGGATGATTTTTTTTTTGATCCAAGGTAGCTTCACCTTATGCCACAGTCAACATTCGTTATGCGACGGCACACTTAATTTTCTTTTTCACACAAAATTTGATGCTGATTCTTTGATCCATTTTTTGGAATAGTCAAAAATCGAAGAATAAGTCAAATCATATGCAAGCAAAATAGTTACAATAGATACAAAAATCCAAGGCGGACAGACTTGACGGCCTATTGGAGTCCATTGACCCAACGGACAGGTATAATATGCAGAAATTGTGGCGATTAACCAACAACATTAAAAGGCAGCCTGCACCTAATCTGGCAGTCAGAAAACACGATGAAGGGAATGGCACTGTCCAGTGGTGCAAAACCACCCAAGAAAAGGCTGAGGCATTTGCTCAGCACTTGGAGTTGAGATTTACGCCAAAAATCACGACACTTCGTTCCGACAGAAGACTTATCGAGCTTCAGGCCTCACTCCCGTTGGCGACTAACGAACTCAGTTTTCCTCCAATACTGATCGGTGAACTCCAGGCTGAAATCGGGGCTCTCAAGGCGAAAAAATCTCCAGGGATGGATAGAATCGACAATCGCACCATTAAAGCACTTCCACTGTCGGCTGTGCTATATCTCCTATTGATTTTCAACAATATGCTGCGATTTGGACATTTTCCTCAAAGATGGAAATGTCCTATAATCACCATGATCCATAAGCCAGGTAAACCCACGGACCAGTTGGAATCATATAGGCCGATAAGTTTACTGTCTGGCTTTTCGAAGATTTTTGAGCGATTGATACTTCGCCGCTTTACTGCACGCTATTTTAATGTTGAAACCGACCGGATCGGATGACGATATCTTATAGCTGCGATAGGAACCATCGATCGGAAAATGGGTCTTAGTGAGAAAAACTTTTTTGTTTTCAATGTTAGTGACCTCAAACTCTGCCAATACTAATATTCTATGCTTTCAAACAGATTTCTAAAATTTGGTCAAAATCGGATGACTATATGTTATAGCTGCCATAGGAACCATCGATCGGAAAATGGGTCTTAGTGAGAAAAACATTTTTGCTTTCAATTTTATCGTTCTTAAACTCGGCCATATGTTAATATATATGCTTTCACACAGATTTACAAATTTTGGTCAAAATCGCATGGAAATATGAAAATGGGTCTTAGTAAAACAAAATTGTTCATTTAAATTCGTACTTAATCTCTAATATTTCAAAACGAGCACTTGCAAACTGGGAATCAAACCGGAACCACAACCGGAAACGTAGACCGAAGAGAACCGATTAAAATTCGGATCATAATCGGAGCCGGAACCCATTATTTGAAGTTTTTGTATACCGGTAACCGAGAACCTCTTTTCTTGGTACCGAAAAGACTGTACTGGCTCTGTTTCGGTTCTGAGTACAACATCTAGACTGCTAAGCAGGCACTTAGTTTTGAGAAAATTTTCTCGGCATTTTCTCGGACCCTCATTCTAATACCACGCTAGCCTCTGAACAAAAAATTACCTGGGTAACTACTTTGGCAGATATGTATGTAAGAATTTTATCCATTTCTGTTCAAGTCCAACTTAATGAGGAAATCAGTTATAACACTTTATCTGTAAACACTGTCATACCGAAAGTTAATCGATTTTTGATTCTCTATGGAAAATACATCTTTTTGTCTGTAGGACAACTAAGATATGTCGGTCTTGTTGGATCATTAAAATGAACCTGTAAAATGAAATAACGACAGATTCTCAGAGTATGAAATATATCAATAAGAAAATTGTTTACCATATAAAACACAAAATAGCAAATATTTATGCTTCATTAACTAAAAAATCGTGTTTTTAATAACAGTCATAAAGAAAGTGAACAATATGTATTTATATGAATTATGTCATCTGGAATCCACCCTTTAATGCTAAACTTTTTGATAATGAAAAAATTATTGTATTGGGAAAAACAATTTCAAGCAATCTCAACATCCGTCTATGGAGTGATTTCTCATGTTCCGGTTTTTCCAAATGTGGATTTAGTTTGGCTCTTCCAATTCTGATAACAATTGTCAAATCCTTTAACTTAAGAATTCCCATTTTTATACCTTTGTAGAGGGTATATTAAAATTGTCCAGATGTTTGTAACGCATAGAAGGAAGCATCTCCGACCACAGATAGTATATGGGCATTTCTCAAATGTCGAATGCGATATTCGTACGCATTCAAAGTGAAGAAAAGTATATGCCAAAACAATTTTTTATTTTGACAACAGGCGAAACTTATAGCTCTAGATTAGCACTATAATTAGTGCTAAAGTTGATTTTGGGCAATTTTTCGTTTTCAAGATAATTTCAAAGATCCAATGCATTCGCATGCGACAAATACAGAAGTCACTTTCAAGGCAAGCAGTTCAAACACTGATTTCAGCGGATCCTGATGAAATATTTTAGTGCGACTAGTTTTGAAATATTATGCATTGATGTAACTTAAAAATGTTTTTTATTTGATTCAAAAATATTAAGTAGTTTATTTTTTATTTAATTTTAATCACTTTCGCACTCGACATGTCGCATGCGACATTTTGTTCCATCATATTTTTTATGTGGTTTCCATTATAATGCGAAAAAAAACTTAAATTTGATTGTTTCTCATGGTTTCTTCAGCATTCTTTTTTGACCATTTGTACCCTCAAAAAGATTTTAGATAGCAAAAGTAAAAGAAAGCTAAAGGCACTTTTATCAAAAAAAAGTGCAAAATTAATGTCCAAATTAGTAAAATTGAGCTAGCGCGTCCGTAAATTTTTCGGGCTATGTATAAATGTAAGATTGGCTTTCATTAATGCAATTTGACTGTTTCCCCATGAAAATTAGATAAAACATAGTGATTTTAACCACTTTTACATTTTTGGCTGCGGTTAACATTTCTGTGGAAATGCCCATATATATTCTTGATCAGCATGACGAGCTGAGTTGATATAGCCGTGTCCGTCAGTCCGTTCGTCTGTTTCTATGCCATCTTCTCCGTCAGTTTTAAAGCTATCTTAACCAAACTTTACTCGAATACTTTTGAGACAAATACGCTGCACATTCGTCGGAACCAGCCAGATCGGATGACTATAGCATATAGCTGCCATAGGAACAATCGGTCGAAAATCTGGTTTTAGTGAAAAAACTTTTTTGTTTTCAATGTAAACGCCCCCAAACCTCGTAGTGATCAGTTTTCTATGCTTACACATAATTCCAACAAGTTTGATAAAAATCGGACAACTATATGGTATAGCTGTCATACTAAACTTATGTCTAAAAAGCAGAGGTTGCAAAAATCGGTCCCTCGTTTGGCGTTGTCAGAAAACGACAGCTTTTGTGTGACCACATTGGAAATGGTTGTGAGAGAAGAGAAACACATTTTTTTGATTTTTTCCTCTCAGCTGTGTTTTTGGGACCGTTTGGCCTAATTCCCGAATTCAAAAGGTCTGCTTCATATGTATGCATCGGTGTTTAAGGCTCGGCTAACGATATGAATGTATGCGACGAACTATACGCGCTCTCTCGTTCTCTCTCGCATAGACTCTCTCTGCTTATGTTAAACTCTGGCGCAACTCTTGAGTCTGCAACCTTTTCAAATAACATTTTGAGAGTTTGGTCTTCGAGAAGCACGCAATTTAAGACCAATTGACTGAGTTGGGCCTGATATTCGGTTGCTGTCAGACCGATCAGTGCTGTGTGGTCAACCACTGCCACATAACAGTGAGCGCGATAACAGAACACATTCGGTTGCGGGAAGCCCGGGCCCCTTTTATATTTGATTTTTCGGTCAGTGACGTGAGCAGAGCGAACTGAAAAAAGGGTTGAGAGTTATTTACGAGCTATGCTAAAATGTCTTAGTAGGAAAAACTTTTTTGTTTTCAATGCTTTTGTTCTCAAACTTGTTACAGGTCAATATTATATGCTACCACACAATTTGGGCAATTTTGATCCAAATCGGATGACTATAGAATATAGCTGCCATAGGAACGATCGGTCGAAAACTTATTTCTAGTGAGAAAAACTTTTTTGTTTTTAATGTTAGCGACTTTTTACTTTGTAGTTAGGAACATTATTAGTTTCCACACATATTTAGGAAGTTTGGTCAAAATCGGATAAATATATCGTATACCTGCTTTATAACAAACTGGCAAGCAATTGGTTAAAGTAGTGACGCCATTTATTGCTGAGTTTGGGAAAAAGCTCAGCTAAGAATTTTCGACGAAAATCATTTAAGACCTTAATTTATCACAATGTGACTAGGTCAATAAGTTAGGATTTTCATCATAACATTTCTAAAACAAGACACTTACAATACCACAAAGGAGGCTGGTTGATCGTAAAGCTATTTCATAAACTTCCACAGTTCGATCATCATAATTTATATAAACTATACAAGCTGCAAGGGTATATAAACTTCGGTCGAGTCGAAGTAAGCTTTTCTCTATTTTCATTATAATTTTCTATTATTTTTGACTAAGAAATTGAGGTAAAAGTAATTCTAGACAAAAAAACAATTAATAACGGTCATACTTAAATTTAGGATGGTATCTTTATTGTGTGTAAGTTTTGGCCTTTAATGCATGCACTTTCAGTTTTAATATTCTCACACTAGGGCAGAGAAGCTAGTCAAGAATGGTCTGTGTATAAATCAGGGCAGCAAACCCAAAAAATTTTTCGGAACCTCCGGTTTGCAGGTTCGAACCAAAATTTATTAACGGTTATGGTTGGTAAATTTGAGGTTCGAGGCTTTTGAGCTTTGTTTTGGTTCGAACCTTGGTTCGTTGCACGTTTAACACAATAAATACAAAATTACAATACAATAGTTATACAGCTGACGCATAAATATATTGTAAGACTGTAAGACGTAGATTGTAATTGATGTGAGATTGGCGCTCGTTTGCAGGATATGGACTTCCTTCATTGCTAGTGTATAAATCTTCAGTCCGATTGATTATGCTTTCTCGTATGCACTTAAATCAGTCTTTCACTCACAAAATTGAGCATCGGTTCGTGTTTATTCGCCACACTTGGAACTTTTTTTCACAATGATTTGATCAAAAATGCCTTTAACTTCTTTTGAAGGAGCTGCATTAAATTTGCTGCATGCCCGTCGGTCGTATTTAGTTTGCGTTCGTGAAATTCTGATTTATTAGTGCTTACAGTGTATGTATATTAAATTTGTCGTCATTGCGTTAGAACTTCTCAGTCAAATCTTCTCAAACGAAAAGAAATGCGCGTTTTTATTGTTCTGACTTGTGTGTTTTCCGTTTTTTTCTGTTTCGATTCTTCTTTGCGCCCAATTTTTGTGGAGTGGCTAGTGTTGTCAATTAAGCGTATGAATGAACATTGCAGTTAGATTTTCTGCGCCCTTTCGAGACAAATTTAGTATATTTCGGACTAATTTATGATTCTAATAGAAAAACTTGCATTTTAAGAGCAACATCTAACTGGCTGGGCATTGTGAATGTCAATTATAAATAAAGTTGTTGGTTAGCTACCTTCCTAATTGTAAGAGTGTGATGCTTGCTGGCTCGAGGTCAAGAAGAAAATTCATATGTTGATTAGTTTCCAATATATTGCGGATACACATCGGCATCCGTCTTCAGGGACCAATATTTAACACCTCGAGCCAGCAAGCATCACACTCTGTCAATTATAAATATTATTAACATATTTTTCTTTTTGCTTTTACAATACTTATGGCAGCCAGCATTATGGTAATTGTAGGTTCTTACAATATGTAGCGTAAAGCTTTCCAAAGTGCATTTCGTGCTTATGCTTCCACCATGGAGATTTAAAGTGAGTTGAAAGCATCTGCAAACAGGTGCAACATTTTAAGCCAATCTGCAGCAGTGTAAATTAATCAATTACTCTTTTCCTAGAAACGTATATGAATAGAACCCTGCAGCTTCTTGCTGAAAGGTAGCGAAATTACTTAATTTTTCTTTAATTTTTCCACACAGCAAACAAGAAAATATTAATATGTGCAGCTGTAAATATTTTCATTTGCCATTCAAAAGATAAATGGAATATTTTGAAAAATCAATCAATATTTTCATGCATCAATATTGAATGCAGGTCATTGGCATTTAGCTTGAGCGCATTGAATTTTGTTGTGCCAAAAAAATATTAAAAATTTGCCATTTATCAAAATCATGCAACCAAGTGTAAAGTAATGCAAAAATAAATGAAATAGGGAAGAAAATATAAATTGGGGTGCAGTTCACTGTTAGCGTACATTTTGATATACATAGTCTCACTTTCTTTTCTTTCTATAAAATGTAAGTTAAGACTTGTATTTAGTGTGCGAGACTATTCAAAGAAGTTGCGGCCTTAAATCTCTTCGTTGCACTTATATTTTAATAAAACTTCATTCGTACTATTATTCAACATTTCCAGAATGCTTCAAAATTTGATTTAATGTTCATCAACTAAAATGTCAATTTAATTTCAAAAAAGCCGCCCCAAGTATTTCCCAAACATAAAATATTGACACGTCTTTTGGCCATTGAACTCAGACCTGTTCTCTATGCACATATTTTTTTGTTGATTGTTTATATTTCATTTTCTGCTTGCATTGCACTTCAGTGGCCTTGGCATTTGTCAAAATACACGTGAACTTTGCACAAAATCATTTTTCTATAAAAATTTACCAACTTGTGTGATATTTCTGCTGTGTCATGACCAAGTCTGCAAAATTAGTCAGAATTGCTTAATTTCAAAATTCGTCAAATACAAAATTTATCACTGATAAAGAAACTTAAACTAAAAATACTTTACCAAAATCTGTGATTTATATGGCTTTCGGTAATCGAACGCATTTTTCAAAGTTAAAGTTCACTTATGCCGCCTCACCTCTCCGCAGCCAAATGACTACCGTACATAAGTGCTGGAAATCTTATCAGTTTTTAACTATGTGTACGTACTTGTTTTGATATTGATATTTTATAGTGAGTAAAACCAAACACCATTGAACCGTTGGTGTCATCATGGTGTTATCACCTCGAGCTACATATGTACAACAAAATATTTAATTTTAATAAATTGTATTTTAAGTCTTGTCAAACTGAGTAGCAAACATAGTTTGCGTGACAACAGGTGAAAGGTTCTTAGTTCCTTTGGGTGAATCATATTCAAAAGTTAAATGAGTTATCTAAGGTTACCACCAAGTGTCAGACATTGTGACTTGCACACTTTACGGATGCATTGGTGTCAGTTTTAGAATAACACGCTCGCTCAGCTCTTATCAATTACAAGTTAATTATAAGACCCGGATTTTCCACTTGTCTGTGTTGAACATCTGTCGTCAGCTGATAGTAAAGCTTTGTGGGCCTGACTTTTGACGCTAGATGTTGCCTGCACAGACTTAGATTTGAAAATGCTCTCACTTCTAGGCATACACTGAGCAAAAATTTGATTGATAATCAAGGCTGCAAAGCACAGAAATTATGTATGAGATTTGGTTATAAATTTAAGAAAAGGCGCGTAAAATGTGAATAATTTTTCGATTGGTCAACATTATTTTCAACAAACTTTAAATATCTCGACCCCACAGTAGTGTGCTTAGTGTGCTTAGCTTACCTAAACTATATAAATTTAAAAATTTCTTTTAATTAAATAAATTAAAGCCAATACAGTTGGTCATACAATCAATCAGGATTTTCCAACAAACAAAGAAATTTGCAATATGTAAGATTCTGTCTGCGCTGTTAGCTCCTGAGCATATATCGTTTCTTTAAGTGTAAACTGATGATGATAAGACAACGACAAATGACAGAGGTCGAGTTCAACTGAGCTTGATAAATTTCTTTCCAATTCAAAACTGAACTTAAAAGCAAACTTCTGACAGAACAATTAGGTCATAATATTAAATATTCTTGTCCAACTCTGTCTGGTGTGTCTTGAAAATATGAAGGGACTTTCTTGTGAACATTTGAACTTTGATTATTTAGACAAAAATCTACGGAGAATTCAGGGACATCCATGAATGAAATTTTTACCTTAAAGGCCTCAACGTAGTTGTGAGAATTGTCATACAAAACTGTTGGAAGTAAAGCAAAAGTAATATTAGTTCTAACTATCGTGGCAAGTTAAGCCGACATTACCCGCATTACCGCACTCCTTTTGATAAGCATTATGTATTTTATATATTACAAGCATTAGTCATTTGATTTCTGTCAAAGTTTTATGAGTCAAATTTAAAGTATTTTCATCGATTTCATTTGGTCATTTGAATTGTTTCTTAAAAGCCGCAACCTTGGTTGGAAGTACTGATTCTAAAAGCAGTATTGTAATAGAACTACTTGTAATAAAGAAAGAATAGGCAACGCCTAAAACAATGGACGAAAATGGTTAATTGTGCTTTGTTTCTTAGTTTAGTGATTTGCTGAACAATTTATAATCTAACAGTGTAACCGATTTCTACCCAACTGAATTCTCGGCAAGCACCTTCCTATACAAGTCTGTTTTTAGTACTTCAGAGCATTTTAGTAGTTGTAAACAAAAAGTTGAGATTTGGATGGATTACTGTTCTGTTTAAATACTTAAAATGGCACCATTTTTTCGTGGATCCGCGGGACTACCACGTGAATATGATGCTGTACCACAGCAATGAATTTTTCTGAGAAATCAACATCAACTTACTTTCAAAGTGACATTGAGTGACTCATTTCTCATACTTAGTATCTTTAAAAACACACCCAAAACCGCAATGCATTTATTTTTTCCAATTTTATTGAAATTATAGATTTCACATGTTTTGTTCAATTCTGCGTTAATCAAATGTTTCCCCAATAAACTTGATTGTCGTTTGACATAATAATAAGATGAATTTCTGGGGATACGTGGAAAATAAAGTAAACATTTGTGGATCAAAATGAATACTTTCCAAGCAAAAATGGTGAACCTGATGTTAGTTAGCATTTTTACTAGGTTTGGAACTGTTTGGTACCTTAAAAAGGTTTCTATAATATATATCACATGTATTAAATTTATGAATTAGAGACCTGCACGAGTGATTCCGGGATTGTACGACTACGTATGTATATTACGTTTGTGCAAAAGTATGTAACAGAGAGAAGGAATCGATTCGGACCCTATAAAGTATATATATATATATATATCAACAGCCGAGTCAATAAAGGCATATCAGTCTGTCCGTCTGTCCGTCTGTTTGAACGCACAGATCTCAGAGATGGTAAGAGACAGAGGTTTGACATGAATGGGACATATATTGCTTAGGCTGGGATGACACATTCAATTTCTAGACACAACTTATTGTTGAGCGAAACCGACGAATTCGCCGCATACTTTAAAAAGTTGTCAAAGAAAATCCCCACTGTCAGAAACGGTTGCTTTGTCTAGGACTCATCATCAGTTGGTTATAAGAATAATCAACAAATATATCTTTTCTGGACATCCGCTGCAAACAACATCAATTCTGAATATGTGGATTCTGCATTCTTCATTGTCCGAACTTTGAAATTTTTCCCTTAAACTATTTGTAAACATAATATATATTTGTTCAAACAACTTTCTTTTGTTGCACCATCAACTGCGCCAATACAACTTGCGAAAAAATTGCTTGCTATGCCCTCCCAGTTTGGGCATTATATAGTGCTAGAGATCTTTGACTGCTGGACCCTAACATGCAACTGCAAACTATATTGAGATTCACCTAATATGAGTGAGACAGTCATCCACACCTGTGGATAGGTAGCGTAGGCGTGATCCGGACTCATTCTTTATGATGTTTGTAGCTGAACTCTTCCGGATAATTTTTCCATCACCAAAATGCAATATGCCTTGTATATTTAATTCAAATATACCGTCTGCTTCTCTTTGAAGAAAACTTATTTTTCTCTTCTTTCGCGATTTCATTTTGAGCTATGAAATAATTATAATATTTAATTACAATATGGAAATCTCCTAGATTTACCAAATCCATTAAATGTCAACCGAATTGTTACAAATATTGAATCTAGTAGAATCAATTCTGCCTACTGCGCTGCCGGCAGCAGCAATGCCTTTGTCACTCATCAACAATATTGTGAGGCGAATTCAATAATACTTTGTCTCGCTCACGCCAACGACGTTTCCCCATTATCAAAAAAATTGTGACAATAATTGTTCGTTAAAATTGAATGTGTCATCCCAGCCTTATACTTGCAGACAGATCAAGTTTCTTTTTTTAATTTTTGCCATGCCCCCTGCCGTCTCAGCAATTTCGAAAAAAGTTATATCTCCCACAGTTTTGTAGATAGATGGTTTATACCTTCTAGAGGTATTTAGTCGTCAAGATTATTTATCGATATGCCGAGGGTATTATAAAAATCGGATGAACTATACTCAAGCTATGGTAAAAAGTCAGTTCCCCTCAAAGGTCAGTATTGATTTGGTTACAGTAGTGAAATGGTCACGCTAGTGACGCAATTTATATGTTAGTTTTTAAATCAAGTAGTGGCGCCATCTATTAGTCAAGTTATGAACAAAAGAAAGTTTGCTGCCGCAGCGCAGGAGCAGCGCTGATACTGCAGTTACAGAGTGTATTACAATCGGGCTTGACTGACATTCTTATAGCCCATTTCCACTGGCATCATTTCTTATTATTTTCATTTCTTAAAATTTTGCCGTTTCCATGGACAAATCGTCATTTTTTTGACATATTGACAAAAACAGCTGCTTTTTTTGTTTTAAATAATAGGCGGCACTTTCAAACTCACGTGGTCTTTTCGGAATATATAGCCAAAAAAAAAGACATACCCTTCGGGAAAGCAATTTCTCGGGGCGAACGCATTGCCATCGCCCTGAACTATCAGCGGAAAGTTAAATATACAACTTTTTACTTCATTTTACTTTTACTTTTAACTTTTCTCTCCGTCATTTTGTCAACATTTTTAGAAAATTATAGAAATGAAAGGTTAAATGAAGTGTCAAATCTTATGGAAGAAATGATATCATTTTCTTCACTTCTTGTCATTTCAATGAAGCTTCATTTCTTTGGTGGAAATAGGCTATTACTTGTTTTTATCCGTGTTAATTTTCACACGATGATTATTTTAGATTGTTTTGCGCATAGCGATAGCCGCGCGCATAGGTACGCAAACAGAGCACGAACCAAAGTATATTGCAGTGTTCCCCAACTAACAATAGCTTTGGGGGCCCAACACTTTAGACAGTTCACACCGAAGGCTTGCCAAAATCATGCATTACTGAATGTTAGAGTAATATAGTCATATTTTTCTGTCTTTTAAGGGAACCCTGGTATATTGCAACCACAACTTTGTATGTTTTCTCTCTTCTCTCCTTTACTGAGCCTCTTGAAAATCAAACAACAACAAATATGTATGAGTGGTATTCAGTGTAGATTTTGCTGTTGGTGACGAACGATCTCGTATGCATCAGACAGACACGAAAACACACACACACATTAATAGGCAATAATCGGGTTTCTGTGGTTGTTGATTCTTTCGATGTGGTATTAATTATCTTCTTCTAATTTTGTTATACATTCCTAGCCCCAGAAGTTCTGTTTAGGAAATATTCGCCCAGTTTAATTAAAAATATAAATTTTTGTTCAGAATGTAACAAATTTCAGAAAGGAAATGATTATTTTTGATTATAACGATTAATATAGCTAGGTATTCGTATAATTTTTACTCATACTCAGCGATGCCAAACATGTTCAAGTTTTACTTTACTCGTTCAGGTCTCTAGTATGAATCTGGGCATTTTCACAGAAAGGTCAACCAAAAACCGAAAACTTCTATTCATTTTATGCAGCTTACTTATCTTAAGCTCCTGAATCAAAATAGATGTGTTTTTTATGATTACGCAAAAGGATATATATATAAATTTATGAAAAGCATCAGAAGTACGGTGTTAGAGAAAGGCTTGTCACATTACGTATGTCAAGTTGCGTATCATAATGAGTCAAATGTAATAAAAAGCAACATTTCTTTTTGAGCGAATCAGCTATAAATATATAGCTACATCATTGCAGAGCATATTAAAGTTAGTTGCATTAAAAAACTCGAACGCATTCCACAGAGTTTTGCTTTTTTGTGAAAGCAGGCAAAACGCACTTCCGTATTCTGTCAAGTGGCATATGTATGTCTTGGAACATTACTGTCTACAACTCTCAGCTTTTACATTAAATATAGTGCTACTAAAGTGCTATCCAAGCACAAATATGCGGAAATTTATTGTGCAATTTTTCTTTGTTTTTCTTTATAATAAAGGCTTAAAAATTCGTACGATTGTCACGTTCGTAGCTGTGGAAATGCCCATATACTTTTTTTATTTCACATCAAATTTATGTATTTTTCTTCGATTGGCATCAGAAAACTCTTGATTACCATTATTCGCGGTACTAAAGGCCTCAACGCAGTTGTAATAAGAATTAATTCGAAATTTAAATACAACAAAATTAAATGTAAGAAACTTTTGACATTTGGTACTTTTCATTACTTCAAAACTCCGTATGGGGCTTTAATGTGAATTTCATTTGGTTTTCTTCTGTAAAATAAATAAAATTTTCAAATTTTCTAAATTGAAATGCAATCAATTTAGTTTTTGTTCATGCTCCTCAATCAACTCTTATTAAAACTAAGTCAGAACTGGATGAATCATGTCATGATTCATTTTAGGTAACCCTCAAATGCACGTTCTTTTAAATCTGGTTATTTAATGAGCTTCCAGTTAAGATTTAATTATAAAATGGAGTATTTTAAATGGCATCTGTTATTTGGGCTATTATTCGTATATATAATTGTTATGTGGGCGTCATTATGAATACTCCAAATCGAATGAATCAAGGTTCGAACCAAAGTCTTGATTCTGTCCTGTAGAGTCTCAATTAAGTGCGAGTTCGTGCTGAACTAAAAATGAACGAAAAATGATGAATCCGGAAGTTGGACTGGAGCGGTTAGTTTCTCACTCTTATCAACTGACCATTTTTCTGGCTAGAACCCATCCAGGGCGAAGTCTAGAAATAAAATAATGTATTCCCAAAGCGATTTTTAAATAGAGTGAGATACAGGGGTTAACTTTGAATATGCTATTTTTCAATCAGATTAAATTTTTGTGTATTAGTAAATTCCATCAGCTGATTATACCGTCACCAATTCACTGCAAGGGTAATAATTAAAATTCGAAATAAAAGTACAAAGCAAAAACAAAAAGGTCAGATTGATCATTTTTGACAAAATTTTATAACCATAAAACTTAGGGCTCAAAAAAAATGTAATTTAAAAAAATTTAATTTTGTCGACGTTTCCTAAACTTGGATCCATCATTGCACAGAAAGCAAGATCAAAGAATTCCAATATGGATATGATTTTTTGGATGCTAACTTGTAAACAGCAGACAATAATCGAAAGTACCATTAATAGTAATCAAAATGAAAAGTAAATTAAAATCCCTTCCAAAAAGCCCAACCCATGCGACCCCAAATTCTACGTCTTTAGATTAAACTTTTATACATTATTAATAAATATTATTCAGAACATATTATTTTAACTTCAAGTTCCCTTTCAAAAATGCTTGACAAAACTTTCACATATCAAGTAATAGCTAATTTTCCGGAACACCTTTGATTAAGTCAAACAACATACTTCAATGCAATCCGCATCTGATCGGCAATGGCTATATCGAATGACATCTTGCTGTGGTCGCACGCTCGCACAAATCAATTCCTTTTTGTGGAAAAATAAAAAGCACACACGCACAAACGACACAAGCGTTGGAAAGTCCCAGCGTACAATTGTACGAATTGTAAGCGATGGCTGTCCTATTTTTTTTTTTTGTTTTTTTCTAATATTTTTTCTTCACAGATTCACATCACTTGTTGAGTTTTTGCACAATTGTTTTTTATTTATTTTCTATTTAATTTAAAGTCAACCGTCGGACTTTAAATTGAGGCCGGTTGCGTTTTGTTCAGGGGTTGCTCGTCAACTGAACGCTTAAAGTAAGCGCCGGCTAAGTTTAGTGCGGCGGACGGTCGTTGTTGTCGACTCTCGCAAGCCGCTGCTGATTTTTCCACTCATTTACTCATTTGCGGGCTATGGGGTCGTATGAGTGATATTCTAGCTCCATGTGTGTGAGTGTGTTTGTGCTCCCATGTTTGTGTTTGTGTGCACTCAAATGCCTTGGGCATTTTGTCTGCTCGAGTGGGTTTGCCTGCTGCCTATGCTGGGCGCCGTTGTTTTGTTTAAACGTTATCGTTTTTGTTGTTGCCGTTTTGTTTATTGTTTATAGCATGCGCTCGGATATGTAGAAAAATAGTCGCTAGAGTGTTGCAGCTGTTGTTGTTATTGTGTTTTTGTTTGCTCTGTATGGCTTAAGGTATTCCCTGGAAATCAATGGTTCCCTGGGAGGTTCCACAATCTTATCGCTAATTTAAAAATGTTGAACTAGATCAGAAAATTTCCATATAATCATTTGGAAGGATGATAAGGCTTGACTCCGATTAGTTAACTACATCATTAGGCTTTACAGTGTTAAGCTGAAAAGTTAATTGGATTAAGCAAATGGGAAGGCAAGATCAGTTTTTAGACAAAACTGTTGATCATATGCGTTCAAAGTTTTGTATTTACCAAACTTCGTTGTTTTTTGTCGGATCTTACTGAAAATTAGTTCTGCAAACCTCTTTAAAGTCACCAATATGTAGTGTGATGCTAGAAACCGCCATGCTTTTTTTGTTTCAGCTTCGCGTAACGTTTTTAGAAGGTCGATGGACCAAGGTTCAGGTAGGAAAATCGATTCAGTTGACTTTATAGCAAGCCTTCGAGCCTTTTGAAACTCGCCTTAAAGTCTTAAAGTCTAATCGAACCTAAGGTTTTAAGTCATTGTTTGGTTTAAAGCTTCTTATTTGGTTTATAAAGTTTTCCTACCTTCATCGAATATAAAAAAAACCGGTTAGAAACGAGGCTACAAATCAGGTCCAGAGCAGTACCCCGCACAACCGTTACAGTTCGGGTTACTGGAGTACTTTGAACCAGACCATAAGCTGAGCCTTATAAACTTAGGATCTTAGGAGCCTGAATACGAATCAGTTTGGAAAACGGTTTGGTCAAAAACATGACTTCCTTCACATTTATAGGAACTTATAGAACTTTCATTTAGAAGTTCGGAAGAAAACTGAAGCAAAAAGTGAGTTATGAAATTTCAGTTCTATAGCTGCATTTTAAGAAACATAAAAGGTAGAGGCTACCTTCCAATTACAAAGACCAGGTACTATTAAAAGCAGTCGAAAAGGTGGGTATGAATATGGTCCATTCAACAGATTTGAGAGCTTAGGAATCCCACCACCAACCCAACCGAACCTTAGACTACACACAAGTGTTAGAGATAGACCATACAACAATCTGTTCAAACGGCTTTCAAAGCAGAATGCAGAAGCAGAATGTGAGCGCAGAATGTTTTTGTTTTGCCGTCGGGATTTCAAAGGGGTGGGTTTCTGTAGCACTGAGCGCTTTATTGTTTTTGTTGTTTCAGCATGTTTTTTTTTGTTCTACACACATACCTAATTTGTGTGAATGAACGTCGTTTGCTCTCGCGCTCACTCCCACGCTCTCTCCTCGCAGTCTTTGCAAAAGCGCTTAATTCAAAATTTGGCTGTGAGCCATACCTGTTATAGTTGTATCATGGTACAGCCCACAGAACAACACACAGATTGACGGAACAGCTCACAGAGCAAGGCAGACAGAACAATTCACAGAGTAAAAAAGACTGAACAAGATCAATTCAACAAATTAAACTGAACAAAACTCGCTGAACAAAAATGAACAATTGAAGAAGAACATGTTCACTTGTTCAGCTTAAAGAACAACTCAATTTTGTTCACTCACTGAAGATCAACCCAACACTACTTTCAGAAAGGTGTTTAGGAGTTAAATGATCAATTTGGACAAATCGTGGGTACCACATTCAATTTGTACTCTGTGTCGCCGATAACTCCAACCCTCCATCGAAGAAAAGAAGATAAGGATGCCCATCATTGTCCCAGCACATTAAAGAGAGCAGAGTACTCATCTAACTATTGTTACTTTTACATATCCAAAGTATTCTGTTGACAAGATGCGCTTTTGGAAAGATAGTAAATATGGAAATCTCTACCTCAAAATGAACTTATTCATTCACCTGCGTCTTATTCTCTATTCAAATGCAATTAAAAGAAATTATAGTTTTAGAATAAACTAATGATTAAAATTGGTTTTTAATATTGTTGCTAATCGTTTTTTATTATACTAAAGTTGGAACAGAAATCCGAGATAAGTCTTCGGAGATAAGCGTCTTTGGCTAGGGGCAAGCGCAGAACATTCTGCTTCCCTATCTATCTATACACGGAGCCCAACTCATTCGTATATAATGGTAATTGCGTGCACGACTTTCCCACTGGCAATAATAAAACCTAGTTGCATTCCCATGTCCAATCTCTTCTTCTTCTTCACGTTCCAATCCCGAGTGGGACATAGGGCATCGAAGGACGGAGTCGACTGGACTTGAACGGTCGGCTCAAGCTGCTCACGAACTTCCGACTCCATAAAACAAGTCAAGTGTCCTCTGGGTAGCCACGGACTCCGGTTCGTGGTGAGCTAATCGTGAGAAGGCGAATCAAGAAACCGAATTGGCCTTAGTGCGTCTTCGGTATGTAGGCAGAGAAATCGCTGAAGCTTGATTACTATAGGACCTGCACTTTAAGATGGCACCCCCCTCACCAGGATAGAGGAGCAGGGCCAGCGACCCAACTCTCTGAGCAAGCCCTAGCTACCGAAACATCCCATGTCCAATGACACTATTAATTTAGACCAATATTTTATATAGCTGCCATATAACCGATATATATTCGATTTGGACAGATCTGACCGATTTGAGCCAAACTTGTTGGATTTAAGGCTATTCAAACATGCAACATTCAAGCTCTATCGCAGCTTTCATTGATATAACCATATAAACCATAGGTGGTTATGGTTTCCGAATGCTTTTGTCGATACATTTCATCTGTTATTAAAGCTGCGGGTTTGATGTGAACACATGCTACAGGTTTTTGCAGCTTCGACAATGCTGCGCCCAGTGTGAAAAGTCTATATAGCGACGCACCGAATTTTGTTCAATTCGGCACAATATTTCATATAGCTGCCATATAACCGATCTGGCCGATTTGCACCAACTTTGTTGGTTTTGACGATATTGAACTTCGGTTGGAACACGTATTTAACGCTCCTTAAGCGGCTTATCAAATTTGGTTCGATTCGGCATACTAATTCATATAACTGCCATATAACTGATCTGTCCGATTTGTTCCAAATTTGTTATATTTTACGATATTGAACTGTAATTCTGTTCGTACTTCTATATTTAGCTCTAAATACGACTTACAAAACTTGGTGTTTGACTCTCTACCAAGGGAACAAATTTTTTTTAAATTTCTCTCATGTAATATTTTCAACTTAAGCACGAATTCAGCTGCAAGCCGATTTTCACGAAAAGGAGCAAGTTGTAGCAAGAACTGTTAGTAACTCATTAATCTGCACACTTTAGTTGATAACATTGCATTTACAACTTTTGGCAAAGTTGTGTCATGCTTAACTAATACTCCACGATCACACAGATACACTTGTTAGGGCCAACCTAAAATTACACGTTAATAACCATTGGGCAGAATTGGCAAAAAAAAAAACAAAAATGAAAAACGAGTTATCAACTTATAATCTTAAATATCTGGACTAACAATTGGAATTTTTATAATTTTTATTTTGCTTCTCACTTTTTAAGCAGACGAACTAAAAGTTGGAAAATATTTGCTGCCAATTTCATAAAAATCACACAAGCAGCTGATTTCAACAGCACGTCAACAAAACGGTGTTGCCACTAAGTTTGAATATGTTATTTTGATACCCTTACAAAGAGTACTATAATTTTGACCAGAAGTTCGCAACGCATAGAAATATTAATTTCCGACCTCATAAACTATATATATTCTTGATCAGGGCGACGAGCTGACTAATCTCTAAGTCTTAAAGATATCGAGCTGAAATTTTGCACAGAGTCTTCTTTTTACTGCACGCTGCTAATATGTCGGAACCGACCGGATCGTATGACTATATCTTATAGCTGCCATAGGAACCAACGGTCAAAAAATGGGTCTTACTGAGAAACACTTTTTTGTTTTCAATGTTAGCGTCGTCAAGCTCATCCATTATTAATATTAAATGCTTTCAAACAGATTTGCAAGCTTTGGTCAAAATCGGATGGCTATATCTTTCAGCTGCCATAGGACTGATCGGTCGGAAAATGGGTCTTAGTGAAAAAAACTTTTTTGTTTTCAATGTTAGCGTCCTCAAGCTCGTCCATTATTAATATTATATGCTTTCAAACAGATTTGCAAATTTTGGCCAAGATCGGATGACTATATCTTATAGCTGCCATAGGACTGATAGGTCGGAAAATGGGTCTTAGTGAAAAAAACATTTTTGTTTTCAATGTTAGCGTCGTCAAGCTCGTCCATTATTTATATTAAATGCTTTCAAACAGATTTGCAAACTTTGGTCAAGATCGGGTGACTATATCTTACAGCTGCCATAGGACTGATCGGTCGGAAAATGAGTCTTAGTGAGAAAAACTTTTTTGTTTTAATTTTTATCGTTCTTAAATTCTGCGATTGTTTATATATGTTTTCAAAAAGATTCGCGAAATTTGGTCGAAATCAGATGTTTATCTGTCAAAAATGTTTGATTTTTATGTAAGCGTTCTTAAACTCTGACATTTCAAAAACAGCATTAGCAAGGGTATAAAAACTTCGTCACATCTAGTATGCGTATTTAAATATTGAAAAAAAATTAATTCTCCAAAAAGTATAATTGGAAAATGGTAAATAGAAACGGTAATTTTGAAGCAAAATTTGAAATTCAAGGGTTAAGAAATATAATGCATATACTTCGAAAGGCAATCCAAGGTTAAAATTTTATTCATTTTTATATTGTCTCTAGAATTTAATATAGATTACTAACCTGTCATTATTTCTAAATGAAAATGCTGATATTAATGCAATTACCTAAGTAACGGACGATAGTATCAATTAACGTTATATACCAATTGGTTGGCTTTTCTATTTGGGGTGGAAATGTGGGCAGTTATAACTTATTTCTGGATTATACAACTGATTGCCAACTGCGCCACGCAAGCTGACATGTTGAAAATAACAACTGAAACGAGTTAAATGATTAACTACACAACATAGAATTAATTGTTGAGCAACACGACTGTTTTTATAGTACTTACTTTAGTACTAGCAAGGAAATAAATTACAAAACTAGTTTGGAAAAAAGTAGAAACAAGCACATCTTGTATCTACATCCATTAACTGCTGTGAAATCATTTCCAAAGAGATAGCCACAAGCAAACACAAGCAGTGTGTGAGTGACAATAAATTGTAATTATTATCCAAGTCAGATGGCACATTGGGCCGGCAAGCTGAAATTCTGGTAAACTGAACACGAACCGGTGCAGTATTCCAAAAAGAAACGATTAAAACTCAGAGCCTGTTCTAAACAGAGCCCCGAAGAATATTGGATACGAAAATCTTGGGGATTTTTGTGTCCTTCGAACTGTTCGATTTATTTCAACTCTCTAATTCAATTGCTGACCCACTGTGCATTGACAACTTTGGGCTTTGCAGTCAATGCAATGTGTGTCCTGTGGAGTTGATAAATTATGTAATAAGGCACCCTCCTGCTGGGCCCAGAAGTGCAGTTGTCATGCATTTGCCATTTGGCTTCTAAATTTAAATCTTTGCATATATTTTAAAACTATCTTTTTAGTATTCCACTCTAAACTCCATATAATTTCTATAAACAAATTAAAAGATTGTGCCAAAATTCAAAATCATTTCGTTATCAAAATTTCATTCGGGACGCTTTTCTGCATTCTTTTTGGTAAACTCCTCAGCGGCTTTCATAAACAATTTATGCTGCTTGACAAACTCCTCAGCTACATCCGAACGCAAGGGATGCTCCGGCTCGGGATCATGTAGTATACCCACCATAGCCTCTAATACCTGCTCCGTACGTGTGGTGGGCTTCCAATTGTCTGAATTTATAATGGGCAAACACACTTGACCCTTCTCATCGATATTGGGATGATAGATTTTCGTCTTGAAGAGTATTTTCGGTGGCAAAAATGGATACTGCGAAGGGAAACTCAACTCAATGCGAAAGGCACCCTTATTGTAGGGTGCTTTCTCCGGCACCAGCAGACACGTCCAGAGCAGCAGCGATTCGTCGAAAGTTTCAATGTTGCAAACCGTCTTCGATGGGTTGGCCGCAATGTCGGCCAGTTCGCGAGTCAAACGACGTGTGGCAGCCATGCTTTCGTTTATTGCAGCAAATCGAGAAGAAATGTTTAAAATTTTTAAATATTTTTTTTTTAGTAATTTTTGTTTGAATTTTTATTTTGAGTTAATTTGTGGTCAGTTATGTAGGACTAGATTTGCTGAGGAGTGAAAAACACCAGCCTGCTGTTAAACAAACTTTATTGATCAAATTTTCCACAATTAAAACAACAATTCCTTATGATCATCATAGAGACTCTGCCACAACATCAGCTTGCTCCATTCGGGCACTTCAATAAACTTCAAATCATCACCAATATTCAGGCACTTGAAGGTAGCATCCGTCTTACGTACTGGATCCCAGGTTAAGGTATCCATGCCATTGATCTTCTCGTTATAGGGATTACCGGTAGCCGCGAACTGAGTCCAAATGCCCACAGTTCTCTCAATGTTACGATACTCACGACTCTCTTTGGGCAAACGACGAGCCAGTAGACTGGTAAACTGATAGCCCAGTTCATCCGCATGACTTACACCCTTTACACCACGACCCATACGCATGATACGATAGGGATAGATGAGTTCCTCAGAATCGAAATCATAACGATAAAAGTAAACTGGTGCACCAGCCGCATGAACGTGACGAGAGTGAATGACACGTAGAGCAGCAAAAACAAAGTAGACCAGGGTACAAAGCTGGAAAGGGAAAAGTGGGAAAAATGTGTAAATGAGAAGGGTATTTGAGAAAGGATTCGTTTTGATTCTTCAAATTGATCAGGAGATGGCTCCCCTTCTGTGTTCATTCAAATTGATGTTACATTCATTCGATTTTAATCAAACTCAGCAAATCAATGAATGATAAAATGGGCAAGTTGAAAGACGCTATCATTGCAAACAAAAAAGGTTTTTCTCAGTAGAAACATTTTTCGACCCTTCAATTCTAGGGCGGGTATGTTCTATAGGCATCCGATCTCGATAAAATGTAATTATCACGCTTTGAGATGAATGCATTGAAAGTTTCAATTTGAAACAAAAAAGTTTTGTTCACTAGAACTAGTATTTTGACCGATCGTTCCTATGGCAGCTATAATCCATATTAATCCGATTTTGATTAAACTTTGTAGGCTAAAGAGAATGTACATAAAATTCATATATAAAAAGTTTGGAGACAACAATTTCGTTCGATTGTTTCTACGGCGGCTAAATGATAAAGCCATCCGATTTTGATCAACCTTTGTAGAATTTTGTAGATGTATTTAAAATTCATTAGTATCAAGTTTGGAGACGAAAGCATTGAAACCAAACTAGTTATTCTCACTAGAAATAGTTTTTCGACCGATCGTTCCTATGCCAGCTATATGCTATAGTCATCCAATTTTAATCAAACTTTGTAGACTTAAGTGAGTGTATATAAAATGCAAAAGTATCAAGTTTGGAGAAGAATGCATTGAATGTAACAAGTTTTTATACCCTTGTAGAGGGTATATTAAAATTGTCCAGATGTTTGTAACGCACGGAAGGAAGCATCTCCGACCACATAAAGTATATAAATTCATGATCAGCATGACGAGCTGAGTTGATATAGCCATGTCCGTCTGTTTCTATGCCATCTCCTCCGTCAGTTTAAAAGCTATCTTAACCAAACTTTGCACGAAGCCTTTTGGTACAAATGCTGCACATTTGTCGGAACCGGCCGGATCGGATGACTATAGCATATAGCTGCCATCGTTAAAAAAACTAGTTTAGAAAAACTTTTTTGTTTTGAATGCAAACGCCCCCAAACTTCGCATTTTTCAGTTTTTTATGATTTTACATAGTTCCATCAAGTTTGATGAAAATCGGACAACTATATAGTATAGCTGCCATACAAAAGTTAGTTCAGAGAAAAAGTCTTTGTAGGGAAAACTTTTTTGTTTTCAATGCTATCGCTGTCAAACTTGTTACTAATCAATACTATATGCTACCACACAATTCTGCCAACTTTGATTCAAATCGGATGTCTATAGCATATAGCTGCCATAGGAACGATCGGTTCAAAAAGTAGTTCTAGTGAGAAAAACTTTTTTTGTTTTCAATGGTAGCGTTTTTAAGCTTTCCAGTTATGAATATTATTAAAGGGTGTGTTGGTAGCAGTGCTGCCATCTTTTTCGGGGAAAAAAAATGTTTTTTCGGCGGGACGGAGAGGAAAAAAAGCTGTATTTTTCGACAAAAGAGCTGGAAAAAAGCGCATGTCGTTTCTTATTATTTATGCAATTATATATTTAATACATCATCAGAGTGATGAAATTCCTCGTCTTCATCCTTGCCCTAGTCCTCAGTTGCGCCTATTAGCTTGAGGTAACTAGGAAGGATCTTATAATCGAAGCAGCATTTCGCATGTCGACGTAACCCGTATCTACCTATACTACACATATTATAATTTTATTTTAGTTTCTTGATTTCAGTTTCACTAATATCCAATATCTTATGCATAAGATTGAGATAAGCGTGCTCACTTCCATTAGAATTTAGAGTTATGATTTTACTATATTAACCTGACTGAAGACACGCTCAACTTCAGCGTTGGACCATGACTAGAACCACATCTGAATCGCAAGCGAGGCTAACTCAAAAAGTCTTTCATTAACTTCAAAACTTTAATTTCATCGTAATTTTCCAATATCTTCTAAGAAAAATACTTCCAAAATGGTAACAATGCTTAGTTTTTTTTTGGTCGTAGCATGATGTACATTTGCAGCAACTGCAGTAAGCTCAAGAGGTGTCAAATTCATTCTTCCGGAGCAAAGCCTCAAACTCCGGGTTCTGCAACCCGACTTAACGACTTTTTTGTTTGGTCAAACAAACTGTAAACTTGGCTAGCACTTTAAGATGAATGTTTCCTGAACGTTAGAGGTGGCAATTAGGGTCGATAAATGACTGACAGAGGTGACAAACTATCGATTTGCTTATAAGTTTTGCAAATGACTCCAAAATAAAAATAAAGCTGAAAAAAGCTGAAATCATTTTTCAAAAAGCTAGAATTCCCGCTGTTTCTAATTTTTTCCCGCAATAAGGTTTTAAAAAAAGCTAGAAATGACGGGAAAAAGGCTGATTTGGCAACACTGGATGGTAGTATAAAAACCCTGCATTGGTTTGGTCTCATTAGCTGCCGTTTTCTTTTCATTGCACTTTGAACTTTTCAGCTTCAGAGTAGGACTAATGTTTCCATATCTCGTAAATTATTGTGAATTTTGCTTTTAAATCTGTAACGAAGCTGATGCTCTTGGCTTGGCCTACAAAACATTTCTTTGTGGCAAATCAAAAAAATGACAAAATTACAAAAGTTGACCAACAAATCTAAGTTTTGACCACTTTTCTACAGTTTTTCAACTTCAGCTTGAAACCCGTTTCAAATTTGGACAAGTAATACAGCACAAAGTTGTAGCTTAGACCAAAACAAACAAACCATTAGAACGAACCAACTTCATTTAGTTACTCTTTCATATAGCTAAAGGCCCAGAAGCACGTACAACTGTCATAAAAACTCGAAAAAACGAACATTTTCGGTAAAAGTAAAATATTAAATTTTTTTATTTACAGTTTTTAAGTAATGTTTTCTTACTATTTTCTTGATTTAATACAATGCAATCGACATTTTTTACTGTGTCGGCCAATTGGTACCAAAAATTGCTAAAGGGTCCCTAACTATACGAAGGACCAATCGAATGAAGTTGTTATGTTCCAATCGTTTGTTTATTTAAGTCCAAGCTACGTTTTTGTTCTGCATTGCTTAGTCAAATTCATTACAGTTTTCAAGACAAAGTTGAAAAATTGTACAAAATGAAAGGGAAACATGATGATTTTAAGACATTTTTGTAATTTTGAGTATAAAGATGTGAATTTTTTGACTTGCTATTTAAGAATGTTTTGTAAGCCAAGGCAAGAGGAACGACTTCGTCTAAGACGTCAAAGCGAAATTCCAAATAGTTTACGAGATATAGCGATGCGAATCCAAATCATAAGCTGAAATCTTCAAAGTGCAATTAAAGGAAAACGGCAGCTAACCAGACCAAACCCAGCTAAGTTTTGCTACTATCATACCCTTTCAGAATTTCGAGGTCCCGACTCGATCAACTTTTTAGTGATGCACAGTGTATTCTATAGTCTGCCGATTTTGATCAAACTTTGTAGAGTTAAGTGATTGTACATCAAATTCATAAATATCAATTTTGGATACGAAAGCATTGAAAACCATCAAGTTTTTCTCACAAGAACTAGTTTTTTGACCAATATTTCAATTCATTTCCCTTATCAACTCACATCCAAATAATTTTCTCCCGTAGCCACTTCGCCAGTTCGATGAGCTTCGCGTATTTTGGAACTCCATAGAGCAATCTTCTCACTGCTAGGATTGGTGGCCAACAGCTCACGAGGCAGGAAAGGTGTGCCAGCATCCACTTGCTGGCTTACCTGCGGCATCATTTTAATTTCTAAATAAATAAACCACACTTATTCAGGATACTCATTAACAAAACTTTCAAACTCACCTGGCATCCACAACAGACCCTCATACGAAGTGTTTCCAATCATCATGGGTATGGAGTTACCCCAAGCAGTTTTCATCATCTCCCTCGGATGCTTGGATATCACACAGTCGGTTGTCATATAAGGCTCCATTGCGGGGCCAAAGGCAAACATTATTTTATTAGCTCGATCCTCCGGGGTAAGTACCTGCTCTTCCACTCGTATCAGGTCCTTGGCTTTGATATTGATTAAGAAATTGAACACATCCTTTTCATTATTCTCGCCCTTGTAGCCAGCCAATTTTGCTATTCTATACGCATTGTGCGTTATGTCCCCGTTGAAAGCCCAAGGAGCCATGACACTGCCCGATTGGAGTATGCCACGATGGAATAGACCTTGCGTCTGATCCGTTAGCATCATATAATGTGTGGAAGCTCCACCGGCGCTCTCTCCAAAGACCGTAATGCAATTGGGATCACCACCAAAACTGGCACAATTGTTTTTAATCCATTTCAGAGCCATCACCTGATCCTTGAGACCTGCATTGCCGGGCACATTCAATTCAGGAGACTTGAGACTAAGGAAGCCTGCGTAAGTGGGAAAGAAATTTAGTTTGAAGTATTTGCTGGAGATATTTTTCACTTACCCAAAGCTCCCAGACGATATTGAATGGTCACCAGAACTACATCTTCTTGAATGAAATAATCCGGCCCATACCATTCACGATTGGCCTCGCCTAAGATGAAGCCACCACCATGTATCCAGACCAAGACAGGGCGTGGCTTAGTGGGAGTGGCCTAAGTGAAAAAATGCAAAAATATTTTGAGTAATAAATAGCTAAACTTAACTAAACGGAACTTAAAGTAATTCAAAGTGTTACCGTTTAAGGAGGTTGGGCATTCAAATACACACCCAAACACCCAGAGCGAAGCTGATTTTTTTTTCTTCTTTCTCTCTTTATACCTCGATAACACAAAGTTGTGCCAATGAAGGTAACAGACAGAAAGAAAAATTACGAACCTTTAAAGTATATACCTATATAATATGCTATGTGTGTCTGTGCTTATGATTGAGTCGATCTCAGAAACTATACGAGTTAGAGCCACCAATGTTCGAATGTAGATCAAACTTGTTCCAAATTGGTAAATTGGTCCTTTTAGTTCCACAATTTGAAAGTCAAAGGAATAGAACTCCAAATTAATTTACTTAGGTCCAAAATATAGCATATTCTTAAGTCAAAAAAATGGTACAAAAATCCCGAAAGAGGCGGGAGCATGCGGGAGAAGAGGCGACCTTCAAAGGCGTGACTGCATTACGATTACTTTTTATACGCCGTATTGAAGAGATAGCGGGATAAAATGGAGATAAAAACCCGGCCAGATTATATACCCATATCTGATGGAAACTTTTTTTTGGTTTATTATTGCAGATAAGAAAAAAAAATTGTAAGATAAGAAAAATAGTGAGGTTTAAGGTTTTGAAATGAAGTTTTGGTTCAGTTATAAACTAATTTAAAATGAAAAATGAATAAATGCAAAATAATCTTCCGAATTTTTGTATAGTTGGAAAAGCCCATACCATTTATACTTGAGTTCTAAGGTTCAAAGGCTTAAATAATAATATCCAAGACAGATGCAGTATATAAAATAGACACACAGACAGATGATAAACCCGTATCGACACACCTTGAAGACACAAACTGGCATAGAGACATGGTAAATAGTAAACCGTGTAAACAGTGTGTAAATAAAAGCCTGAAAACCTGGAAAAAACCCTCTCTTACACTTGAATCGTTTTATTTTTCTTCATCGTCCGATAGAGATCCGATAGAGATATGGAAGCTTTGTAGTGTATAAAAATAGTAATCATGTGTAGATTAGTTCCTGACTTTTGCGAATCACTCATGAAATTTTGGAATAACCATATTTTCCGTATTTAAATACAAAATTTGGTATCTAACTAGGCTAAGTTCCACTAAAAAATACATAAATGTACATTTTCAAATTTGGTTATTCCACTGGAAATGTACCATGAAACAACTAGTACCAGGTATGGCACACAGCGCTTATCGAGATCTGAGAGATTTTGCTCAAATCGAGAGAGAGAGAGAGAGAGAGAGAGAGAGAGAGAGAGAGAGGGAGAGTGAGCCTTAGAAAGAGAGCGTACACAACCATTTCCCAGCGGCGCAGAGCTCAACGTGTTCTGCCGAAAGTAGGCATTACGCCTGACGAAAAAGTAATGCCATACAACCGCTGCTTTTCGTTTAAGAGATAGTAATCGGAAACAAACCGAAACAACTAATCGTGCCACACACGAGCCGATGTCTATTTCGTTCGCTTTTGTGCCTTCTCCCTCATCCATAAGCGTTTTTTGACATTTCTTCTATTTTCTAAATTTGTATTTGTTTGCAGAACAAATGTGTAAGTGTAGCAGTGACTTGACACATACGTGGCGAGGAGCCACACGGATTTGGCTTAGTTGTTAGTTAATTTTAGTGTACATACATATAATTGTCGGGAAAACAAACTCGCAAAGTTGAAAACTCAATTGGCAAAAGTGATGTAGGCTCAAAACACGATTATGCAGAGTCAACCAGAAATTGAAAAATGCCAAATTGATATATTGGCCATCCTTAAAAAGCTGACGAAAAAGAACATGCCCCCTGATAACGACGTATTTCCCATTTGTAGTCTGGACAATTTAAAGCTTTGTAAAAACATATATTTTATTTATCAAGCAATAACAAATAAAAGCATTAAAAATAAACCAAATTAAAAACCACATCATTACTACATCATTACCCACTCATATAGGCTGTAATGCACGTGCATTACCAACCCATATACTTCTCTATCAATAGTACATTGCATCGTAAAACAAGTACTTTATCCACCCGTATACTTTTCCATCTTTAGTAAATTGAATCGTATTACAAGTGCTTTACAACTGAGTGTACGCTTCCTCAATTGTGTGATGAATTGTAAGCGGACTTCGAACATTCTGCATTACAATGTAATGCAGGGTAATGGGAATCCGATGGCAGTTCGGCTCTGGCATACTTGTTTTATTACTAGTAATGCAGGCTGTGCGCACCCCGTTTACAAAGCGGCCATGCATACGGCAAAGTAATGCAGATTGTATGCGATTATTTCCTTCATACTGAAGGCAAAGTAATCTATGAGTAATCGATTTTGTAATGGCAATTTGCGCCGCTGGGAAGTGACAGCAACACACTGAAGCTGTGGAGCAGATCCGGCCAGCCATAGCTACCACGAGCCGAAGTTAGTCGTGTTTTTACGCAAACGCAAGCCGAACTCATGATTGTGTGAATCGGTGAACATTGAATTGCAAGTAAATCGGCTGCAGTCTGAAGAAACCTCTCTTGCTCACCAACACAAGCACACTTTTTTGTGCTCTCCATTTGGCCGGCACTACTGTGGAGTCCCAAAAAGAGAGGGCACTGAAAGAGCGCCACACCTGTCATAGTATGTTTAGGAAAAATACTCATCGGGGCGAATATCAATATATTTTCAAATTGTATAAAATTGTGAAAAAAGTGTATATAGGAAGTCTTGTCAAAAATATGTGTCAGTGAAATCAGGCTATTACCCAGCAAACCAAGTGCGGAGCGCACCAAATTATGTGTCTGAAAAGAGCCGAGCTTAAGAGCGTTTTTGGAGTTAACACATAAATTTGAGGGTTTTCGGAGCACATTCAGTGCTATCTAAGCACGGGCTCATAAAAGGCACTTATGTCTGAGCATTTTTGGATCTGCACTCCAATATGCGTCTGGAAAGAGCCTTTCAGTAGCCCTTCAAGTGCCTAGAAAAGTAACTTTTATGTATATTCTGTGAGGTTTTTCTATGCTTTATTGGAAGGGTGAAAGCACTTATATCTGCGTCAGAAAAGAGTTAGATTGGACTCAGAAATCTTCCACATTAAGTGCGACCGGTTTCATAGAATAAAACGCTCATTCCGCACTCTTTTTTGTGCACATTATGACGGTGAATGCTCATATTGTCAGAAAACGCACATATTGTTTGCTGGGTAATAAGACTGAGGACTTGAAAAAGACACGAATGTGAGCAACATTTTCATAAAATGCTGACTGGGTTTTACCATTAGCCGCAGCAGCAGGTGGGTTGTGTGTGTTTGTGGGCGTGTGGAGTGGGATGGTGCGAGGGGGGAAAAGTGGGTTAATGGTAGGTTAACAGTGGGTTATTTTATCAGACTATGATTTTTTACCAACTTTCTTTTTGGTCACAATGTTTTTTGGCAGCTCAGCTGTTTTCGTGTCACATATTACTGTCAAACATGTTCAGTTTGGTCTATAACTTAACCATGAATCGTCTTACAAACGAGCAACGCTTGTAGATTATTGAATTTTATTATCAAAATTCATGCTCGGTTAAGAAAGTGCATCGTGTTCTTCTTTCATTTTATGGTCAGTTAGAGCGACCTTCTTGTGACTAAATTTCGCACCAAATTTACATTAGTGAACATTAAATCACCAACACGTAGAGTGCGGACAGAGAAAAATATCGCAGCTGAATCCGCCAGTGTTGTTGATGACCGTAAATGATCGATTCGGTGCCGTTCGCAGCAATTGGGCCTCTGTTACTCCACTACGAGGAAAATTTTGCAGAGGGATTTGGGTATAAAACCTTTTAAAATACAGCTGTTGCAAGCAGGGCTGCAAACCAGTTTTTAACCGATCCGGTTCGAACCCGGAATTCCGGCTTCTTTTTATTACTGTAAACCAAACCCTGAACCGAACCACTATGAAGAAAATAGATGAACCCGAACCCGTTCCGAATCCAAGCTTTGGTTCGGTTCAAAAAAAAAGATTATACACATTAAAATTTATTTTGGTTCCCTTCTATGTACGTAACAGCAGAGTCGACAATTAGAAATATAACAATACGGAAAGTCGGTCAAGCCAGAGTTTCAGTTCTGTTCCCGTTTTCAATTTCGATCAGATCAAGCGGAATCGGAATTGGTAGCTGTTCCCGTTTCCGATAAACGATCAAGTTATTCGGTTTCAAAAGTTTTGCCTTTTAGTCGGTGGAATGAACGGTTATACATTTACATTTTTATTTTTACAAGTCAAATATTGTGAAGTTTTTAAAGTATCCATAGATATATTGAGCATTCCACCTGTATTTAAAATCTATTTTTTCAAAGTTTTACCTCAGAAATTGCAAGTAGACGAAAGCAAAAACGATCGAAATGAAACCGAGCCGTTCGCAATTCCGCATCAGTGCATGCGAAGGGTTGATCGAAATTGTTAAGGTTGCCATTCAGCTGAATTAAAATCCAAAAACGATTCGAACATTCATTCGAATAGAAAATCGATTTCTATTGCATTCGGAAACGGGAACATCATAATGAAAATGATTCGGAATTCCATTCGGAAATGGGAACAGACCTGTATGATATACTTTGCACATGCGAAAGTGAATATATGTTTACACTTTATAGGGCCAGAGATGCTTTGTTCTGGCGTCTACATACATTTGCACAAATATTCTTTGTACCTTTGGTACAGAACATAACCAGACACTATTTCAGAGAAAAGTGGCAATCATTTTTCATCTTATACATATACATATCGAAAAACTTCATTGCCAGCTTGCCATGAAGCTTTTCCTGCTTCGACTGCCCCCCTACACCTCTTCCCTACAACCAAAAACTTCATGAAGAACTTCATGCAGTTTGCTTCACCGTGTAAATGCGGACTAACAATGCATCTAGGCGTCAAGTGTATACCTAATGTATTGTTATTTAAAATATATTGAGAAAAAACGTGCAACGAACCAAAACCAACGCCCAAAAACCTCGAACCTCAAATTTCCGAACCTTAACCGTTGTTAAATTTGGGTTCGAACCAGCAAATCGGTGGTTCCGAAAAAATTTTTCGGTTTGCAGCCCTGGTTGCAAGAATTGAAGTAACACGACCTACCACAACGGCTATCTTTTGGTGAATGATCGCTGGAAAAGTTGGATGAAGATCCACTTTTTTATCGGAAAATTGTGTTCAGCGACGAAGCTCATTTCTGGTTGAATGGATAAGTGAACAAACAAAATTTCCGTATTTGGTCTGAAGAGTAGCCAAAAGCATTGCAAGAACTGCCAATACATCCCGAAAAATGCACTGTTTGGTGTGAATAATGGGCCGGTGGCATAATTGGACGTTACAGGAATGTTACTGTGAATGAAGAGCACTACCGTGCTATGATTACAAACTTTTTCTTGCCCAAAATGGAAAAGCTGGACTTGACTGACATATTGGTGCCACATGCCACACAGCACGCGATACAATGGTCCAATTGAGAGGCGAGTTCGGTGAATAGTTTATTTCACGGTGGGGGCCGGTTAATTGGCCGCCTAGATCGTGCGATATAACGCTCTTAGACCATTTTTTGTGCGTCTGTGCTTAGGCTCATGTCTATAGCGACAAGCCCGCAACAGTTGACGCGCTGGAAGCCAATATTGAAGAATTTATTCGTAACATACGGGCCGATACTGTGGAGAGGTTATGCCAAAATTGGATCCAGCATATCAACCATTTGAGGCGCAGTCGCGGTCAACACTTACATGTAATAATCTTCAAACATTAAATTAAATAGATCGTAAAGATTTCATTAATTTTTCTGAATTTTATGTATTTTTTTTAACAATTCCGAAAGCAGCTAAAAAAAGCACCCTTTATGAACATAATGAAAACTTCATGAATACAAGGTAGTGCAAAGACTTGCTCCATTTCGCATGCGCATAAATTTGTGAGTCTGGGACGTCATTTGACAAATAAGCTTAAGGTTGGGAGTTCGAAATTTTTAGTTTTAATTTGATTCCACTAAAATCCAAGCATGCATTTATCTTACGGAAAGTTACATACCACTTATGCTGTAAGTGGGACGATAGCTGGCATAGAGTTCGTTTTAGCTGGGATTGAATTGGAAATTCCCTATAATATTTATGTTAAACTGCACATTGCTAAGCTAACCTCTATAAATAACTAAAAATAAATCAATTTTGCATTTCCATCGAGTGATTATGGTACAACTTAATAAGATTCATGCCGGAGCAAAGAACATTCACGCCAAGCGAAGCATGAAGCTTCATCGCGAAAGGTCGAAATAATTTGAATATTTTTTTTTCATCAACTTCATTTTCTGACTAGATTATCATCTACCATCTACCAGGATTTTGCAAAAAATAGCTAGAGTGACCATACATTAAAATGTTCGGTTTAAGATTGTGCTCAATATTGTCAAACTTTTTACTGAAAGTGGCCAATCCCAAGGGTTTTATAAATTAACTCACATTATTGGTATAGACATTCAGATAAAGGCAATCCTCTGATCCTTCCACTTTATCATAAACGAATTGCACCTGCACCGACTTGTCTTTGGCCTGGGTACAATCTCGTACACCCTCCCAAGGTGTAGGGCGCTGAGGTGCCCGAAAGCGCAACTCACCCACAGGTGGCTGGGCGTATGGTAAACCTTCAAAACTGAAGTATGGTACATCGTAGAGGGACAAACGCTTGACACCCCGCACTTTGCCGTATTCCGTATCAGCGACAATTGTTTCGTTAGTTGTCGAACGATATTGTTGGACTTTATGCTCGATGGTTCTGTAAAAGGCAAGCATATATGTATATATTAGCATGACAATACATTCAGTCAAGTGAGGATGTGGCTAGTCTAGTGTTACCATTGTGGTCAGTTAATTATTTTAATTAATTTTCAAAGCCAAACTGCTTGCAATGGCAATGCATTAAAATTTAAATTATTTTGCAGCTGCTGCTGCTGCAGTTCATCACCAGTCAACTGTGTGTGCTTGTGCGGCTTCGGGGTCCACCTGCAAGCAGGCACATTGCCTGTCAGTGATAAATTAACACATTCACTTCCTACCCACTGCTCCACTCCAGCTCCAGTCATGCTGCACTGCATTCTAAGGAAATTCTCTAAGCCGGCATCTAAGGACAGTCCTTAAATCATTTCAAGTTCATGACAAAAGTCAAAAATACTGTGGCTTATAGCTCACATTAATTAGCATCATAACATTATTTCATACTTTATATAAGTTGGTCTAAAAATATATACGAATGTCCCAGCTTATCAGTTGTTTTTGGAGTGTTATCAGTACTCGAGTGCACAGCTTAAGATTTCACTTTCAACAGAAAAAAAAAAAAAATGTTAAATAAAGAACGTCTGTTTGGTTTTTAATTATGTAATTGAGAACGTGATAACACTTTAATTTGTCAATTACAATCAATTAAATGAACAATTGGAATGTGTCTCAGGAATTTCAAACAAATTGCATAATGCGATGAGGCTTGCCAGCAATTCGCCTTTAGAAAGTGACTCAAAGACTTAAATTTCAGTGTCTTGAGTTTCCTTATATTGAAAATCTGTTTTACTTAATACCAACTAAATACTCATCGTCGTTTGGATACTAAATAGAATTTTGAATTTTTATACCCTTGTAGAGGGTATATTAAAATTGTCCAGATGTTTGTAACGCATAGAAGGTAGCATCTCCGACCACATAAAGACGATATTTTTTGATTAGCTGAGTTCATATACCCATGTACGTCTGTCCGTTTGTTTCTATGCTATCTCCTCCGTCAGCTTTAAGGCTATCTGAACCAAACTTTGCACGAAGTCTTTTAGTACATAGACGCTGCACATTTGTCGGAACCGGCCGGATCTGATGACTATATCATATAGCTGCCATAGGAACTATCGGACAAAAAAGTATTTTTAGTTAAAAAAACTTTTTCGTCTTTAACGCAAACGTGCCCAGACCTCGTATTCCTAAGTTTTCTATGCTTTCACATAATTTCAGCAAGTTTTATGAAAATCGGCCAACTATATAGTATAGCTGCCATACAAAAGATGTGTCTGAAAAAAAGTCTTAGTAAGAAAATCTTTTTTGTTTTCAATGCTATCACTCCCAAACATGTTACTGATCAATATTATATGCTACCACACAATTCTGCCAAGTTTGATCCAAATCGGATGACTATAGCATATAGTTGCCATAGGAACTATTGGCTGAAAAAGTAGTTCTAGTGAGAAAAATCTTTTTTGTTTTTAATTATCAGTTTCCTCACAATTTTGGGGAGTTTGGTCAAAATCGGATGAATATATCGTATAGCTGCCATATAACAAACTGGCAAGCAAATGTTCAAAGTAGTGGCGCCATCAAGCGGCAAGGGTATGTAAACTTCGGTCGAGCCGAAGTTAGCTTTTCTTTATTTTTCATATTTTTTTAAGCTTTGTAATCAATTTTGAACTGTATAAACGTTTTCGAAACCGTATTACCAACATTGAGATTACTTTTCAAGCTTAAAGTTTAAGTCATTTCTAAGATATTATTACTAGACATCGGATTTTATGTACTTTTTTAAATGAAGGTTGATTGAGGTGAAAATTTGGATTTATACTAATTAAACAACCCACTTTCCATTGGAAACTGCATATTCAAAATATGCAAATTTTGCATATTTTACATATGTAAAATATGTAATTGTATAAAAAAATGTATAAAAATTGAGAAATTTGCAAAAATTCTTTTTCTTGAGCTTAGATTATTATTAAAATTATATATAGATTGCATTTATAGACGGTTAAATGGGAGTTGTAGACCGAGCAAATGAAAGGTGTGCCTTAAAAGTTCCAAAATAATGGGAAATTTCTAAATTGTTCATTAATTTCAGATTTTTCTGAAGATTTTATGGACGGCTAGAGTACACGGGTAAATAAAGATGTGGAACAAATGGTCAAAAAAATCGCGAAATTTCAAAAATTGTCATTTGAATTTAGATTATCATAAAGAAGGGTAAACCGGCGGGTAAATAGAAGGAGAAGATCAAATGATCAAGGAAATCGCGATATTTGCAAAATTTTCAAACGACCTAAGATAACTATGAAGGTTGTATAGATGGCAATTGAAGACGCGTATATTAGAGGCTTAGACCAAAAACCGCGAAATTTGTCAAATTTTCATTTTACTATTTATGAAAGCGCAGCAAATTTTATAGGCGCTGGGAAACTCCAGAATTATATATTAATCCCTTCCTGTCATGTGGATGCTGAGAATATACCTCTCCCGCACAACTACATTGTGAACTTTGGGTCTAGGGATATTTCCGTCCCGCGCCCATTTCTAGTAAATATATGAGGATTGTGCATTTCAAAGAAATTCCGAAATTTAAAGCGACAATATTTTTTTATAAAACTTCCACACCTTGTTGAGGCAACTTGACCTCATGGCACCCATTCTTCAATTAATATTCAATTCAAATTTGGTTTCCCTCTTTTTCCCCACCCCCTCTTCCCACGCACCCTCCACTCTTCCCCCCCTCTTCTACTGTTCCTCACTCTAAGCCCACTGTTCCCCCCTCTTCACTCTCTTCGTCCACTCTTCACCCCCTCTTCACACCCTCTTCAACTCCCCATTCCCCCTCTTTCCCGCCCCACCCTTTCTCCATCCCACTCCACACACTCGCAAACACACAACCCACCTGCAGCATGCACACTCACACCCATAATACAACTATCTCAGGTATGGCGCTCAGCCAACATTTTTAACTAGGCGCTTTTGCTTAGAGCGCGAGAGAGAGTAAACGACACACATTCACTCAAATAAAGCATACGTGTAGAACAAAAAACCCATGCAAAAACAGCAATAACAGAAATGTCGTGAGAACATTTGAGAGCGTAACTCTTATCCCTTTGCGACTGTTGTTGGTTTCATTTATGTATGGAGACAATAGATACCAGTTACAGAGAAAATAGAGAGTTATATCCCAGACAGACAACGTTGTATTCCTGTATTTCAAAACAGTTTGATTACAATTCTTTTAGCCATTTTTGAATCAAACATGTTTTTTTTATCGCTTATTTTCGGCATTTCAATTAATTAAAAGTTGAATTGATGTTGATTTTCAATGTGAAACGGACTTGCAAAAAAATCTGAAAATGGTGAGCACAGAATCACAAAAAGAACACATTAACCCTGGCCTATAAGGATTATATTGTATCTGAAATATGTCATTTCATAAAAAAATTGGTTTTTTACATATTTTACATACATACATACATACACATACATATTTTTTTATGCAATTTATGCAAAATGGTTTTTAGCGGACTTAGATCGTTTTTCGATAAAAATAAGATGTGTGCAATCGGAACTTAAATCGGACATGCAGTTCAAAATATGGAAATATGTAAAATCCGATGTCTAATTATTACGAAACAAGCTTTAAATTTTATTCAGATCGGTTCAATATTAAATTGTCGTTTAACTCTAAAAAAAATGTTGAAAGGGATTAATTTTCAAAGTTCATTTTTAAAAAACAAAACAACAAAAAAAGAACAGGAAAGAGAGTCAGTCAAGCCCAACCATATTATACTCTGTACTCCCAAAAGTTTGAATGTATCTGATCAACTTAAGTTAGAAGCCACACAAAGTGGCAAAAATAAGCCCCGATCTTTATCACTCCTTCGACCAATCGATAAATAATGTTGATTACTAAATATCTCTAAAATGTTCTAAACATCTATCTACAAAACTGTAGGAGATATGACGATTTTTCCAATTTGCGGGGACGGGAAGGGGCGTGAAAAAATTGCAAGTATAAGAAATATTTGTTCCATACATGTCAAACCTCTATCTTTTACCATATCAGAGATCTGTTTTTTTATACGGACAGACAGAAAGACAGACGGACATGGCTAATTCGACCCGGCTGTTGATGCTGATCAAGAATATATCATATATACTTTAAAGGGTCGGATGTGATTTCCTTTCCCTGTTACATACTTTTGCACAAACTTCATATACTCTGTGTAGCTTTGGCACAGGGTATAATAAAGCAGACACCAATTTTTATGTTGATAAAATGCTCATTTGTTGTTTTCATCAAACAAAAATGTTCCCAATAAAAACCTGCTATAAATAAGACGTCTATAAGTGATATACAAACATACATTCATCTTTATATACATGTTTAGAATCTCAACTATAGACGTATACATACTCAAGACCATTTTTAAATTATAATTTAAATTTTTATTTAATCTAATTAAAATGCACAATTTGTACAATTGAGTTGTCAGGGAGTTGACACTACCATATCTTTTCTCACACGTGTCAATTACGTGTACTTAATATCCATTACATACATAACATAAATAATAACAAACATTCAAAAAAAAACACTTTGCTCCAATATTTGCTTATGTAAACAAATTTGTTTGTCTTTTTTTTGGTGGCAAACTATGCAATTAAGTGAATATGAGTCCATGAATATAAATTATAATTCTCATTTAACTAATTAAGTAATAAATGTTAGTTCTAGGAACTATTGAAACAGAAATGAGTAACTATAATGACGAAGCCAAAATGTGTTAAAAATAAATTACCACAGATAACCAACAGTAGAAGCCTAACAAAACATACAACAGCTTTTTGATCAAGCAATTTATTTCTGAGAGTCGAGAAAAATTTCTTTGGTGCCGTCATATCTGATGCTTTAGTACGATGTGCTTAAGAACCTACTTTGTGTGAGCCGATAAAAGAGAGAATCGAAGGTTGGTTTTAAATTCTACTTGATGGATTAAGTTTAAGATGGCAAATAAATATATTTCATATTTAATTACAAAATTTTAATAAAATTGACTTGGCAACACTGATTTTATAATCATTTCTACTTAATTTCTTACAAAAAAGTAGCAGTTCTACTTCCCTTCAGTTCCGCTTGCCACTGACCTAGCTTGAATTCAGCACTGATTTGAAGGGCTTTCGAACCTAAAGCAGTGCTGAACTCATGAGTAAGACTTATACTAAAGTCACTCGTAAGCCGATGGAATATCCGATGCTCATGTCTGAATTCATCACCGCTAGACTCAGTACTGAGGTGTTGCATTGAAGGTACCTAATGTGTAATACATTCATTCCATGACAATCAATATTTTAAAGTTTTACACTATTTTCCAATTTGATTTCTGTTAAATGTTTATTTTCCTTATGAGAGTATTGTTGTTTTCCTTATACTTTTTTCACTGAGGGCGAAGCTGCGAAAACATGAAGCATGCGTTGACAACAAACCCGCAGCTTTAGAGCCCATACAGCTGTATCAACAAAAGTACCTGAAATTTATAACAATCTACGAATTGAATGGTTACGCATGAGTCCGGTGAGTCGCTATCTACTGCACATACAAAAGTGTTCAGCGGCCGCGACATCGACACAACGACAGTATAAGCTCGTCGCTGCCATACTTCGCAAGCATTCCCGCCGTGCTAAATCAACTTCATGTCCGTGGATACACACACACACACACACACACACACACACACACACAAGCAATGCCAGAATGTGAATGTGTTTTTTTTGCCGAGCCATGGGTTTTACTAATGAAAACTACGCCACATCTTGAATAATGCAACTTTTGTTGGACGCCACCCAACCTATGTATTTTCTATGAGAAAAAGTCTTGCAGCTTCGATTTTGCAAGTTTCTCGCAGCTGCAGCCAGTGTGAGTACCTGTATTACTCGAAATAGTAGATCATAATATGTGGAATAATATCACATT
The DNA here is from genome assembly GCA_037044535.1 of Lordiphosa magnipectinata. Lineage (NCBI taxonomy): Eukaryota > Metazoa > Arthropoda > Insecta > Diptera > Drosophilidae > Lordiphosa > Lordiphosa magnipectinata. The sequence continues at coordinate 2,878 of JBAMBO010004147.1, read as the reverse complement.
TACTTACCAAATATTATATATATGATTACAATTTTCAATGCTGTTGAATATACTGAGATTTGGATCTAAGTTCTATTATGTTTGTCTTAAAGAGCGGTCTATTACTTATGTCAAAAAAGTAAGTCACACCCTAAAGGCCATTTTCTTATTATCCTGATTTTGCCATGCTCATTTAGTGCATACGGTGTTATGTATGTAGGAAAGCGGTGCAGTTGTACAGTTAGCTGCTCTAAACCAGTTTATTGAAATCAACTGCTTTTTGATAAACTTCATGAAGTTTCCTTCATTCTGTAAATCCCAAATGATTTATATTGCTGAGCCCTTCCGTTAGATTTTGCTTTCATAGGTGTAGGTGTAGTGGTATTGCTTGCACTTTTACACCTCTTTCCTATATGCAAGTGGTGCCCACATATCATTCTAAGACCCAAACCAGTTTCCAGTTAGGTTCAGATCTTAAAGTTCGGATGTGAACCGGTATATAATTCTAGCTGTATACCCAGTTCCTTTGAATTGTTTGGATATGTAAGAGAGCGATTATATTCATGATTGAGCGAGCTGAAAACCGATATAAAGATTTAAACTGGTCCAAACTTTTTAGAAACCATTTTTGAATGGAGAAGGAATAAAACAATATATTTCCATCCCACACCAAATAATTTCTGAGATATTTCTTAGAATCAGGGCTGCAAACCCAAAAATGTTTACCGCAAAGTAGATCATAATATGTGGAATAATTTGCTTGTTCGAACTAAAATGTACCAATGATTAAGGTTCGGAGATTTGAGGTTCGAGGAAAAGGTTTTGGTTCGAGCCTTGGTCCAGCCCATACTTTTCACAATATTTATGAAGAAAGCAACTAATTTGTTCATGAATCCAAATAATATTTAGAAAGTAATTGACTGATAAAGCCTAGTACTGAGGGCGTTCGAATTTTCCTTTCGTCACAGTATTTCATTAAATTAGAAACACCTTGGCTTTGCTTTGATGCTCATGTGATTTCAGAAAGTGTTTCTATTTATGTGAAATACTGTGACGAAAGGAAAATTCGAACGCCCTCAGTACTAGGCTTAAGTAAGCTTTCAGTGTGAAGTCTATGAAAAATATTAACTTTACTTTACTTTTTTAAGGACAATTATTGTGTCACAACTTGTCGGTAATGGACAAAAGTCCATATATTACTGGCCTGGTGATTTTAAGACTCTGTCGCACAATACCGTTCTGTAAACATAAAAGCCGGTGGGCAGTAAATGTAAAATTGGCTCAAACAGCACCTCTAAAGGAGGGCCAAGATTCTCTCAATCTCGTGGCGTGTGAGCTTATAAATTTTCGCACAAGAAAAAGGTACCTACTGTTCCACGTCGAATCCGAACCGGCAATAGTTAGAGAATTTTTGCATTTTCATGGCTAGTTACTTCACAGCTGTCGCCAATAGCTGGTGATGGTGATCGGTGGTGTAAAAGCTTTTTTTTAAAGAAAGAAAAAACTGTTTCTTATTAGATGGTCCGAGGCGGGATCGAACCCATAACCGCCCGCAACAGCAGCCGCACATACTACTGGTGCGCCATACCCGGCGGCCGGTGGGCAGTAGGTCAGATTTTTTAATGTACAGTCAAATAAAAGCTGGAATCCCGGGGTCGAGCCGGTTCGGTGTAAATCCGGCTTGCAGCCCTGCTTAGAATCACTTTTAAAGCCGTTAACTCTGGTTCGGAACTACATAGCTTAGTCGAATTTCATACTACTAACCAGCCCAGCAAGTTTCCAGATCATACCCCAAATAATTTCTGAACCACTTTTGCATCGGTACGAAACCATTAAAATATCGAACTACATTCATATTTCCAACCTACAGACAACATTTCAAGTTCATATGAACCGTGAATAAGACTCTAAATCAGCGATGCCCAGCCGTATGCTCTTTGGGTACGTTTTCTTATTGTAATTGCACGGAACATAGGAAATCAATGATCGTATACATGCAGGGCGCGAGGCATACGAAACGACACACATGCTAACGATTTCGTGTGTATGCGACGCTTAGAACAAAAACCGGGTTTGTTCTCTTCTTTGATTGGTGTCAGCGAGCGCAAGCAAACTGACCAACAACAATTTCGTTATTGGTGCTTATCTTTGTGAGTGTTGGTGAGTGCTCTGTCGTTTGCTGGTTTTGGGCATGCCTGCTCTAATGCCTGCTCCTATGTTCCGTGCAATTACCCAAAGAGCATACGGCTGGGCATCGCTGCTCTAAATAATTATCGAACCGGCTTACAGACTTACTAATGTTTGTATGTTTGCCTGTTTGTTACTCAATCACTCACAAATGGCTTAACAGATTCGGATGAAATTTGGCACTCAGATAGTTGATAACCTGGACTTGAACATAGGCTATATAATTTTTACTTAATGGTCAAAAAATCAGCAAAATTTGCAAAATTATTATAAGAGCATTTATGAAAGCGCTTAATGTTTAGATGTTTAGATGATAAGAGGTTTAGATTGACCAGTCCAAAATATATTGCGAAATTTGCAAGCTACTGGCCAAAAAATCGCTAAATTTTCAAAATTCTCATTTGAGTTTAGATTAATAAAGAAGTTGGATAAACTGGAGAGTAAATAGGATGTGTAGGTCAAACGAGTAGACCGAACTGTTCAAAAAATTGCTAAATTTCCAAAATTGTATAATGAGTTGCGTTGTGCGTTGTGTGTTAACTGGCCGTTTGACTCGTAACCAAATGCGACATTAAGGGTGCAGAGTATGTTATAGTCGGGCTTGACCGACTTTCTTTCTTGTTTCATATAAATTTTACTCCGATATAATCAAAAAAATATGCTCGAAAATATCACTAAGAGCAAGTTTTATTAGATGTCCCGAGGCGGGATT